>JAJAGP010000617.1:205887-340687 GCA_025084515.1 Ancistrus triradiatus
GTAGGAGGATGTTGGAGATGGAGCTGCCAGGCAAGAGACGGAGAGGAAGACCAAAGAGGAGTTATTTGGTTGTGGTAAATGAAGATATGCAGGGAGTTGGGGTGAGAGTAGAGGACGTGGAGGACAGGGTGAGGTGGAAACGTTTAACTCGCTGTGGTGACCCCTGATAAAGGGAGAAGCCGAAAGAAGAAGAAGAATTCCATTACTAGTCCTAAATTGCCCCTGTCCCAATTTTTTTGGAATGTGCTGCAGGGATGCAGAAATGGATGTACAGTATAATTAACAGATTTAATGAAGTTGACCAGACAAACATGGACTTTATTGGGTTCATACTGTCTTCAGTGAAATAAGTCAAAACAATTGTAAGGAACTCATGGTACCTAGGTGTCTACTGTGGAGCCGCAAACTTGGTTGTATATGAATGGCAACTGTACATGTGCAGTATGAACAAACCCTCTGTTGGTACACACCGTTTTCACTATGCTTTGGAGTACCAGCAACATGAATAATAAGAATAACTATTCCGATTTTAGAATGTTGACAGAGGTAAAATGTGCAATTGGCCTGCTAACTGAGCCAGTGAGAACAAATACTTGGTGGGTTTTAGCATGAGAAGGAATGGAGAAATAAGAAATGGGTGTGAAAAGGGTAGGAAATGGAGTGCAAAAATGGAAACCTGCTGATGGCATGTACTGATGGTGTCATTTCTCACTTGTTTAATGTGGATAGCTTTATGGGTAATGTGAAGCTTCTCACCACAGGCCACAGCTATTTCTACCTCTCACGCTGCATTACAAATAGACACACACACACACACACACACACACACACACAAAATATGCTTTCTGTCACAATATGTTTCAACAGCATGGTTACCCGAATTACTTGCGCTGATTATAACATCATATTAAATTCAACATATTGGATTTTTCAGAGGCGTATGAATTCCAAACATATTGTCTAAAACTGAATTTTACTTTCTTCTCACGCAGAGTCTTCAAGAAGTCCAGCCCCAACTGCAAGGTAATACTCCTGCATGTGTGCTCGCATAATAGAATCTTCCTTTTGACTCCATGGACCATTTGCTTCCCTGACCTGCTCTGTCCTCTGCTCTTTTCATTTCCTCTCATCTTCATTAAATTCCTAGGGGTTTCTGCATCCCCTCAAAAGCTGTTCTTTGTGAGTTTGTTTTGTTGCTTCCATCTGTGGCTCATTTTGGACTGTGTTTGTGGACGATGGTTTTTGGGATCTCACTCCAGAGAGTCGTCCAGAGAATGGGTGTGGAGTGATTTGGGGTCAGAATGATTCAGAGCTTGTTGGTTGTATAACTCTGTTTGTGTGTGCGAGTGTGTGCGCGAGTGTGTGCGAGTGTGTGCGAGTGTGTGCGAGTGTGTGCGAGTGTGTGCGAGTGTTAGTTGAACCGTTCCTAAAGGGGGGTTATAACAAGCATTCTGTTTTGCACCTTAATTAGCATGTAAAAAAACTCCTCTTTCATACCAGACCCAGAATGCAGTGCAAGTGGATTTGTACAAGTCATGAATCCAAACAGGATGTCATGTTGTGCCAGATATATTCGATCAGATTTAACACAAAGCATAATATACACTCACTGGTCACTTTATTAGGTACACCTCCCTTGTTTCTACACTCCATATCAGCTCCACTTATCATGTAGAAACACTTTGTACTTCTACAATCACAGACTATAGTCCATCTGTTTGTCTACATACTTTTAGTACCCAGATCCTATTTGGGTGGTGGATCATTCTCAGCACTGCAGTGACACTGATGTGGTGGTGGTTTGTTAGTGTGTGTTGTGCTGGTCTGATTGGATCAGACACAGCAGTGCTGCTGGGGTTTTTAAACACTGTGTTTACTCTATTAGACACATCTACCTTATTGCTCCACCTTGTAGATGTGTCTAATAGAGTTTGTGTTAGACATCCTCTATTTCATCAGCGCTCAAATGATGCTACCCACAGGATGATGGTGGCTGGACATTTTTGGTTGGCGGAATATTTCCAGTCCAGCCGTGACAATGAGGTGTTTAACTCCAGCAGCACTGCTGTGTCTGATCCAGTCATACCAGAACAACACACACTAACACACCACCACCACACCAGTGTCACTCCAGTGCTGAGAATGATCCACCACCCAAACAGTACCTGATCTGTGCTGGTCCTTTGAGGGTCCTGACCATTCGAGAAAAGAGTAAAGGGGACTCAGTACATAAAGAAACAGATGGACTACAGTCTGTAATTGTAAAACTACAAAGTGCATCTGTATGGTAAGAGGAATTGATCAAATGGACAGTAAGTGTAGAAACAAGGTGGTGTACCTGATAAAGTAACTGGCAAGTCAGTAATTTATATAGAACATTGTAATTAAACCATTGCATGTCTGCTTACCCGCCAAAGAAAAAGCATAATCAGCTGTTGTCTTGTGATGTCTTTATTATTGTGGTCAAGTGTGGGAAATAAATTTATTGTATCAAAGTTATTTTTTTATCCTAGCTTACTGTCTACTTGGGCAAGAGGGATTTTGTGGATCATCTAGACCATGTGGACCCTGTCGGTAAGTCTCTCTCTACCAGACATAACGTTGCTATTTCTTGTAATGGAATCAGTAATGTACTCCATAAACACTAACATGTGTTTTACAATGCTGAGTTCTTCTGTGTTAGAACCAGTGGGAGTTATATATCCATGTGCTTTAATAATAAAGCAATAAGGCACGAGAGGGTGTGCATTATTGTGAATATATCACAGGAAAGAGGCGTTGTTAGTAACGCCTCTTTCCTGTGATATATTCACAATAATGCACCCCCTCGAGTGCCCTTATTGTCTTTTATTCCCAGTTTTTTTCCGTTATTGTTTTCAATTATTTTTATATTTAAAGATAAAAAAGGACGAAAAAACGATTTTTAAAAAAACGATTTAAAAACGTTTATCACCCTTCCGCGAGGGTCAAAATAGTTTTCCATTCTATCGTTACCTCGCGGCATTAAAGCTAGGAACAATAATTCCCATAACTGGTTTATTATTCAGACAGTAAACACAAATATATCGATTGGTAAGTTTTAATTTATTAAAGAGAAAGTTTATTTACATTCAGCAAATAAAATGGGTCGGGTTTACAAGGCAAGCTGTTACTAAGATCCACTATTCTACCGACTGAAGCAGATCGGAGTGAGATCCCGGTGTTCTAACCAAAGTCTAGGATCCCGTTTGATTAGTGATTATAAATCTGTATGATAAAGCTCTTAATGTTAATCTTATCAGTCAGAAATGTAACGACAGAGTTACAGAGCATCAGCAGCTTCTCTGGGTTAGAGCTGGACTTACAGATACCTGTTAGATCAATGAACGCCCGATTAGCCGTGCATGGTGTTTAATGAAAGATGCAGAGTTCAAGTCCAGCAAACGACGTCTTCATGAGGGATGGAGCTGATTCAGGTCATTTTTGATGATGGGACCAAAACTGATCTTCAGTCTCGTTGCTCTTCAGTCGAGCTGTGAATCCATTAAGAGCGCGGGAGACGATTGATTTAAAGGACTGACTTCGTTTCGCTTTTCCAGCGCTTCCAAATCCTAAAGGTGATAAATCTTTGGCTCAGGTTGGTCATTAATAGCTTCATCTTCCAAATTCATATCGTTTTCAAAACCAATAGATTTTATAAAGTAATAACTTTCATTTCGGCAGTGTTTGACTCATTATAACTTGGCTGCTTTTTCTGGCCAGCGTCATTGCCAGGTTACGTGTGCGCCGCGGATTAATACTTATAGAGCGTCGGTCACAGTGCCGTTATGGTCAGTAACTGTGGTATAATAGTCTGTATGTAAACTGCATTCCAGTGAACCAGATTAAAACATGGTCCAATCTATGATGTAGATTACTGATTAATTACTAACCCACATTCTCTTGGGAAAATCTTTTAGAGATGATCAATGAACCTGTAATCTCTATTAGATTTAGATTAACTTTGATTAATGGTGGCCAGATATTTTTTTTTTTGTCTCACTAAGAAACTTCCAGATCAGACATTTTTTTTATCTGAAGGTACTGGCTTGAAGTCAGGCCTCTGTTTTGTTTGTTGGGCTAGATTGCCTGCGGGCAGCCATAGAGACTAGGAGCTACAAATAAAACCGTATTAAATGACAAAGTTTGGGCAGCACAGTGGCACAAGTGGTTATTGCTGAAGCCTTACAGCTCCTGGGTTTTCTCTAGGTACTCTGGTTTTCTCCCACAATGCAAAGATGAGTTAGGGTAACTGGAATTGCCCCAGTGTGAGTGTGTTGACGCTGATATGACATTATTAAATAAATAAATAAACAACAATAAAAAAACAATGTTTGTAATACACATTTAAGGCTATTGAATCCAGTCGTGATGTTTATGCTTTGGTCTAGTTTGTGACTGGGGCTTCTACAGCAGCCTTAAGAATATTTCAGGGATAGCTGCTTTCACTGTTGTCATGGCACTAAATCATTATAAAAAATGAAGTTAATTTAGTTCCGCTGATAAAGGTGATTGCGGCGCGTGTATGAGAACTAAAGCATTTGGGATCAGCGTCTCAAGTATTGCAATTATAACCTTTTTGCGAAGTGATTATCATAATTGTTCCCTCCTTCACTGAAACACTGTATGCCAGTATGTGCTCACTTAAGTGGAGCTAGGAAACAGCAGGTATTGTTTGAGAACACGTTTATTCTGTGGACAATTAAGGTACGAGAAAGAAGTATTGCATTGACTTGAATGAATGTTTTAAACTGGAAATCTCTGGATGTCTTTGGATAAACTAATTGAGATCTTTTAACAGCTTGATGCTTGGATTTGATTATGATTTACCTTTTGAATAAAAATGTCTACCAAATAAAGAAATGTAAATATTATATAGGGATGTGTGATATTGGGAAAAAAATTATAACTCGATGACGATAATTAGACGATACTTTCAGCAACGTGTATCTTGGGTCTAAAGTACTCCAAAATGATTTGAACCCATCTCAGCTATGTGAATTGGCACCATGTCTTTCACGATGTAATTGATGACAGCATTTATGACTTCCCATCTTGCTTTTCTTGTCATAAGGCACTTTTTTACAGAACGAATCTGCCAATGTTTGCTGAGTGTGTGCTTTTGTGCTTGTACATTGCCTTGTTTAAGTCTGTCATGGACAGCTGACTCATGCAGTTTGTCATAATCTTTATATCTGCATTGTGGTTAGTTCGCAAATGTTGAAACAAGTTAGTTGTTGAGCTGTCTTTAATGGCAACTGATTTCTGACCGGTTGCAGATTGCCATCTTTTGTGCAAAATTTCTCTCTTCAAAGCCAAACCACTTCAAATGATGTGGACTGTGGGGCTGGTGATGTCTGTGTTTTGTCATCTGGCACAGTTGTTTGTCTATTTTTAACTTCAGTCATGTGTTTTTAGGTAGAATGCTATCTTGATTTGTGGCTCTAGCGTTCTGCCACAAATATAAATCTAGACTCATGTAAATATCCAGCATTGAGTTATTTCTTGGTGGCATTTGGAACCTCTGGCATACGGTTCTGCATCACCAAACAAATCTGAAATGGGCCATCTGAACTGCCACTGGAGGATTATTATTAAAGGCATTTGTGATGATTATGTAAATAGTCGAATGAGATTGACACGAATAAAAATGAATTCGATTTAGCTTTTTGCAAAATCAGCAAGTTATCAGCAAGTATTATTATTTATGGATTGAACTGGCAACCACTAAAAATGTTCTGCTAGCGAATTAACATAATCAAAAAGCAAGGCGTTATAAACATGAAACAAATATACTGAGTAAAATATTAATACTTACTACATTTTTATTTACAAGAATGTCATTGTGATGAATTCCCATACTGCTGTGTTATGCCGTACCCCACCCTGGATGGTATTGTGGTCCTCCCCCTCTTGTTTATAGGACTGACTCAGTCCTGAATAGGGGACGGCTTTTGGAATAGCTGCGCTTGCACTTTCAGGGTTTCACTTTTTCATTTACTTTAGAGAATCAATAGTTTGTGGGTTGGCAAATCAGCAGAATTGTGAGTGTTTGTGTATCTGCTCTGCCATGTGTAACTTTGTGTACTTATTTGAGTTTAGATGGAGTACTATTGGTTGACCCAGAATACCTTAAAGACAGAAAAGGTGGGTAAATGTACTACATGCATAATGCATATTTATTTGCATTATGCATATCCATTTCAAGTCATATTTGTAATATTCAGCAAGTCTTTTTATGAGATTTAACGTATATGTAAATTTGATTTACCGTATTTTTCGGACCATAAGGCACACTTAAAATCCTTTAATTTTCTCAAACATCAACAGTGCTGCGCCTTAAAATGTGGTGCGCCTAATGTATGAATTAATTCTGGTTGAGCCTTCTGACCTAGAACCGATTGTAGATGGTACACGGCGCTCATAAATCTGTCAAAATGTTTTAGCACGGCCTTGGTAGGTTACGAAGCTTACGGCCACCGTAGTGCGCAGCATAGCGGAGTAATACGGTAAGTGCTTCAGCATTAGGGTGCATTCATTCATTCATTTTCGAAGCGGATTTCAAACACAACGCTATCAGTCACGCAGTACAACATGGACATAGAGCAGCTGCGAGAGAATTCAACATTAACGAATCAGTGATACGGAAGTGGAGGAAGCAAGAAGACGCCCAGGTAAAGACCAAACTGAGCTTCCGACGGAACTTAAGAGTTTTGTTTCATTTCATGCGTCTTATAATCCGGTGCGCTTTATGTATGAAAATAGATCCGTTAGCAGCCGATCGTTGATATTGCGCCTTATAACCCAGTGCGCTTTATAGCCCGGAAAATACGGTAACTCTATGCTGACACCTGCACCAAGAGAATTTCCTTGTACTTCTTGTACTTGGCGAATAAATGATTCTGATTCTAATTCTGATAAATATGGTGGAAATCATGATCTTTCTTCTTTCATTTTGTTCTCAGTGTTTGTGACCTTAACGTGTGCGTTCCGTTATGGCCGTGAGGATCTGGACGTGCTGGGATTGTCTTTCAGAAAGGATCTGTACATCTCCACATTCCAGGCTTTTCCTCCGTTGCCGGAGGAACGCAAACCACTCAGTCGCCTGCAGGAGCGCCTGCTTAAAAAGCTTGGCCAGCATGCACACCCCTTTAACTTCACTGTAATTACCTCTGCCATTTCATCTTATTTACATGATTGGGATTTGATTATCATTTACATGGACATGGTTATGCTCTTTTTACATGGAGATACTATATTACTAACATTTAGAGAGCATGCACACTCGCCTAGGGCTTTATCAGGAGCACTATACTAATACTGGGTAGTATATTAGGAGCACTGTACTAATACGGTTGTAGCCCATCCGCCTCAAGGTTTGACATGTTTTGAGATGCTTTCTTCTGCTCAGCACAATTGTACAGAGTGGTTATCTGAGTTACGGTAGTCATTCTGAGAGTTTGAACAAGTTTGGCCATTCTCTGTTTGCAGACCTTATGGAGAACTCACTTTTTGTTTTATTCAATTGCACTAGTCTGAGTAAACTCTCTAGACTGTTGTGTGTAAAAATCCCAGGGGATCAGCATTTATAGAAATACTCAAAGCCATGGTCACATCTGGCCAACTACATAATTGCATGAATGAGTAGGTGTAGAGTTGTTTCCATTAAAGAGAACTGTGAATGCAGTAAATAATTAATGTTTATATTTTAACTCCCATTCAGCTTGTACATGGCGATATCTGTGCCTGTACTGTGTATAGTAACTGTGCTCCACACTGTTTGTTAGAACTCACCATAACGTAGAGAACATACTGTATTAGTCTGTAAAAATTTACTAATTTAAATTCTTGATTATATAAAGTGCTATGCAAAAGTCTTAGGCCACTGTTAGATTACATATTCCATTGTTTTAGCAATCGTATAATGACCATATATATATATATATATATATATATATATTCCAGTCTATAAGAATACAACCAGAAAATACAGGATTTTTAATGCATTATTTTATTTTTTTTTAATCAGAAAAAAACCTTCTATAGGCTACAGTGGCAAGTATTTAGTGTGACCCAAAACACACACACACGCTTGAGCAATAGCAGCATCCGACAACTTCGTCACAATGTCAAGTTGACCCCGTTATACAGTCTGAAGAAGCTTGATCAGGAATGGACTGTTTGGAAGAGTAGCAGCCAAGGAACCACTTTTTGGAAGGGGAACAGGGTGAAAAGACTAAGCTATGCTAAAGCTCACAAAGACTGGAATGAAGATCAGAATTATGGAATGAGGAATCCAAGTTCGAAATTTTTGGGTCCAGTTGTCACCAATATGTTATGTACAGTCAGTATACCATTGCTAAAACAAATCTAAATCAAATCTAATGGTGGCCTAAGACTTTTGCACAGTACAGAAGAGTTCTAGTTGGGTCAAAACTGCTTAAGGTTTAAAGTAAAAACAGATACTGTTTCAGTCCTTCCATAAAAAGGTAGTGGCTGTAATAGTTTAGTTTGACAAATTTGACTGCTGTTGAAAATACCACTCATAATACGTCAATGCAAATCGAGATTTAGATGCTGTAGCCCTACAGGGACAAATATAAGCTTGTGTGAGTACATGAGTAGACGGTATCCAGCTGGCAAGCTACTTAAACCACGGTACAATGCAGCACAGATCAATATTAGTAAATGCTGTATTAGAAATGGGCAGCAGTTACCATATGTTAATGAACGGATGTCTCTCGCCTCTTTGCTGTCAGACTAAGATAAAGAAATACAGGGTCAGATTTTAGCACTGTGGTCTGCCACCTTGTAAGAATGAAGTCCCATATCATCCATACTCACAGATTCTTCATGAATGCAAAAGAGCAGAGATACTCCACTATTTTATAACGCTATTAGCCAATAATATACAATATATATACAATACACACTACAGTTCATCCCAGAGATATTGGAAATGCAAGAAAGTACCTTTGTCAAAGTGTTTGCACAAAATTGGAAGCAGAGAGGTGTTTATGTTGAGCATAACGGATTCCCTTTAGTGAAACTAAGAATCCCAGCCCAAGCTATCAAAACACCCAGCTCCATATTTACATTTGGTATTCTGTCAGGTACTGTAGTAAGATCTAGATTGACATAATATACCTAGACGCCACATTGGCTGCTGGATCATGTGTCAACGTTGTCGCCATATTGGTCCAGGCAACTTCTCACAATTCTCCACAATTCTCTAATAATAATACTAATAGTAATAGATCAGCAATATTAAATAGTATATGTAGTAGAAATAGTAATATAATAGTTGTATAATATAGTTTTCACTATTTTAAATACTGTATACTACTATAGTACTTTTTATACTTTTATTATACTACAATTTATACTGCATATAAAACCTACTAATCTATTATTTCATTAATTATATTATTTATTAGACTACATCAGTGTAATAATCTGCTGTGCTGCTGTACTGTGAAGTATAGTGCCTTTGAGTGTATCATTTCATTGAGACTAGAAAAAAATGAAGCTCCCTTGTTTACTTGCATTTATTTACAAGCTGGTCTTGCCTGGACCAATATGGTGGCTGCATCGACGTATCACAGCAACGGGCTGAAGTGGCTAGTGTGGCTTCTAGGTATAGATGTCTATGCTGATGTCAACCAAATCAAGTCCATCTGTCAGGTTTACATTTAGTCATTTAGCAGATGCTCCTATTTGGAGCAACTGATATGGTCTTACAATCCAAGCAGTTAAAGGCCTTTCTCAAGGAACCAACAGTGGCAGCTTGGCAGAAGTGGCATTTGAACCCTAGATCTTTTGGGCCACAGTTTTGTACCATAACGGCTGCACCACCACCACATGTTTGAACCCTTTTTTTTTGTTACAGAGCCTTTTCTACCTCTCCAAAGTATAACTGTGGTGTGCTTGTAGGACTCCAGCCAATGCATGGTGCAGTGCATGGTGATCTTAGGCTTGTGCTTAATCCTGGAAACCCAATTCAAGAAGCCCCTGAAAACCAGTACCAGTACTGAAATTAGTTTTAGAAGCAGTTTGCAGTGTGGCCTACCACTTTAAGGCTAAGCTGTTGTTGCTCTTAGACATTTTCGCTCGCCAATAACAGCACTTAAAGTTCACTGATGTAGATACTCAAAATGTCCCGGTTACTTGTTATTGTTGAAATGGGTGGAACCGCAAAGTTTTAAAGCTACATTTAGAGAGGTGCTTCAGCAAGAAATTCTTACTGGATGAGCGATACCCCTACATTTTGAAGTCATTTAGGTACATGTCAGAATAATCGCCTACTAATCCTGTTACTGAGAGAATTCTGTCTGCCATTTCATGTTAGATTCCTCAGAATCTCCCCTGCTCAGTCACTTTACAACCAGGACCAGAAGACACAGGAAAGGTGAACACCTACTCCTACACACACACTTACCTTACTTTTCGTCGCTACTAATGCATCCCTACTTTTTGCTCCCTCAGGCGTGTGGTGTAGACTTTGAGATCAGAGCTTTCTGTGCCAAAACGGTGGAGGAGAAAATTCACAAAAGGTGCAGAGGTTTACCTTCATGCTCATCTGTTCACGAGCACAGCTTAATGTGTACACATTTAGCCACTTAAGGGCATGTATGTGCGTGTGCCGGCCTGAAAAAGGGGTATGCTATTTGTAGTTTAGCGCTGTAAAACCGTACATGGCTGTGCTCTCATATTTCTGTGTGTAGAAGTTAGCAGTGTCATTCTTTGTGTGCATTTGGATTTCTTTCTGTAGAAATTCAGTCAGGCTGGTTATCCGTAAGGTGCAATATGCTCCTGAGAAGCCAGGACCACAGCCCATGGTGGAGACCACACGGAGCTTCCTCATGTCTGACCGCTCCCTACACCTGGAGGCTTCACTCGACAAAGAGGTGTGAACACAAAACGCTCGTATAGATTGCATAGGATTATGTTATAGGATTGATTTGGTTTAATGACACGCATATCGATGTACAGTACTGTGCAAAAGTCTTAGGCCACCATTAGATTGTTTTTACAATGGTATAATGACTGTATATAATTATTCCCCTCTCTATTAGAATACAACCAGAAAATACAGGACATTTTTGTATGCTGTCTTAAACTACAGTGGCAAGTATTTAGTTTGACCTCCCCTTACACTTGAGTAATAGCAGCATCTGGCAGCTTCATCGGGATACCAAGCTGACCCTTCTACAGTCTGAAGAAGGTTTTTGTAATAGTAGCAGCAGAAAAAAAAACACTTTTTTTGCAAGGGAAACAAGGTGAATAGGCTAATATGTACTAAAACCCACAAAGATTGGAATGAAGATCAGTAGAAAAGAATTATAGAGTGATGAATCTTTGTAATTTTTGGGTCCAGTTGTCACCAATATATTATACATGGTCATTATACCATAATCTCATGGTGGCCTAAGACTTTTGCATAGTACTGTGTATGGGTCATTGATGAAGAAGACTAATCGATTTCACGATCACTCGGAACATATCAGGTGACAACCACATGTTAATGTTAGTGACTTGTTTGCCACTAATGTGTTTAAATGAATATTTGACTACTACACTAGTAGTAATTTTAGTAGTAGTCTAGAAGTCCAAAACTAGTACTTTTGTTTTGATTTCTAGACAACACTACAGTACAAGACTTTTTTATTATTATATTTTTAATTGAAATTGAAGATGAGTTGAATACGCACATGCCCCTGTTTTGAACATTTTCAACATCAAATGACTCATTTAAAGACAGAAAAGAAACTGAAAATCAAAAATATGCTTGAACATACAGTTCTTTCCAAAAATACAGTTTAACTATAAATTATTTGTATCAATACATAATTCCTCTTGCTACTAAATCTCACTGTTCAAGCTCATTTCAAATTAAACACACACCAATCCATGCTTGAACTCTGTCCTTGAAGGTTGTACATACTTGCTTTAAATAGATGTTCGCTGAACCATTTCTTAGTATTTTGGAAGTGTTCTCAGCCTTGCCTTTGCACCACAAAGGTCACTTTTCTCTATGGTGCACTGTCCTGCCAGTTCTTTTCTTGGATGCATACAAAAATGGTTTCTTTTTGTTTGTTGTGTGGCGTGATATTTAAGGAAATCAGAATTTAGGTTTTTCAGTGATTGAATTATAATACTAAATGCTGTAAATGTCAATGTTAAGGTTGTCTGACCTCGGTCTATACCAGACTGCTTTATTTATAATTTGTGATTTGTATGCACTTTTTACTTTATTTATGTTTACAGTCCTGCGCAAAAGTCTTAGGCCACCATTAGATTTGATGTGTTGGCAATGGAATAATGACCATATGTAACATTTGTCAACAACTGGCCCCAAAAATTTCAAACTTGTATTCGTCACCCCATAATACACTTTTCTACTGATCTTTATGTCAATATTTGTGAGCTTTAGCATATCTTAGCTTTTTCACCTTGTTTCTATTCTTAAAGAGTTTCTTGGTTTCTTGGCTGCCACCCTTAAAAAAAAGATTGTAGAATGATCTACCTGGCATCCCAGTGAAGCTGCCAGATGCTGCTATTGCCAGTGTCACACTACATACTTGCCATTGTAGCCTGTAGAAGCTGTTTTTTCTGGTGTTTTCAGTTTTTTATATACTGTGTAATATTGTAATTTCCTGTATTTTCTGGTTATATTCTAATAAAGAGACTGATACATTGTTATATATGGTCGTTATATCATTGCTAAAACGATTGTATATCTAATCTAATGGTGGCCTCAGACTTTTGCACAGTACTGTATGTTTGGGTGGTGACACTACCTGATATTTGTGGACTGTATGATTCAAAAATAAATATCTCAAATTTGGTTTTGACGCACTGAAAGTGTGTTCGCTTTGATGGTCCATGATGCTGTTATTTAATTATTTTAAAGTAACGGGAGTCCAAAGAATGCCCATCATGTCAATGACTCCTGTGTGATTTGGATATAGGAGTTATTGTAAGCTAACTTCAGTCTTCACTGTCTCGTAGCTCTACTACCATGGAGAACCCATTAGTGTCAACGTTCATGTCACCAACAACTCCACCAAAACTGTCAAACGAATCAAAATCTCAGGTAAGCTGAGATGTAAAAAGTGGTACTCACTGAGTTATGTTTGTATTTAAGTGATTTGGTAGATGCTTTGTCTGGTCCGCTTATCCATGTACCTGGCTCTGTTTGCGTCCCTCATAGTGACCAGTGTATTTAACAAACCTAGTTTTGTGAGACTTTGAGTCAATATTGAAGTTTGTTGCCACAGAAACACTTCTTTATCTGTGCTATGGAGGCTTTTGCAGAGTGTGTGAATGTGCATTTGTGTTCAACTATTTTATCTGTCGCTTACACAGCGTCAGTGGCAGTGAAATGTTTTTTTGCTGAGCTGCCATTTTGTGCAAGTTGATAGTGCCAAAGATTTTTTGAAAGCTGTATCTCGGTCTGTAGTGTGGGGGTTTGTAGAGCGATGAGGTAGTAAATGAGAGCTGGTAGGAACATTGTGTACACGTAAGTGTGCGTCATGGTAATAAAAAAAAAAAAGTAATGCAAATAATATCAATAAAAGTATGTATACATATGTGCAACAGAGGCATTATTTAAATGTAAATATTGTATAGATACGTGTAGGTAGGTATACCTACCTATATGTAAATATATAGTTCTAGTGTGTATATGTAAAATATAGTACAGTGGTACCTTGGTTCTTGACCACCTCAGTTTTCGGCGTGTACTCGATGCACTTGCTTAAACTTGAGTTGGGCTGCACAACTCATTTCAGTCTAAACTCGATTTGTGATTCGCAATTCCGTACACAATAGCTCTTGCTCAGTGAAGCTTTCCGCTGTTTTTATCATGTTTTTCTTTATTTTTACATCTACAGTATTGTATTCTTAGTGCAAATAAATCTCCATGGCTTTTAAAAAAGTTAAATAGCCAACTGAAAGGAAAGCAGGAACACAGGAGTCCTCCAGAACACAGGCTGTAGTTAGCTTAGCATTTATATATTTACAGCATTTAGCAGACGCCCTTATCCAGAGCGACTTACAGTTGATACAGTCTTACAATCCAAGCAATTGTGGGTTAAGGGCCTTGCTCAAGGACCCAACAGTGGCAGCTTGGCAGAGGTGGGATTTGAACCTGGACTTTCTGGTCCATAGTCCAATACCTTACTCGCTAGGCTACCACAGTCTCCACAGTCCCTTAGCAGCTATGCTAGTGCCCTGAGCACCAATAGATTAAGTGTTTTGCTTTTACATTTCCCTTTCAATTCCATTACTCACTAAATTACATTAGATTTTTCAACACTTTATTATAAAATAAGCTTTGTTTATTGTGTTTTAAACAGTAACTTACTTATCATAGGCTTCACTATGATACAGTATAGACTCTACCAAACACTCGTTAAACTACTCAGTTCATGATGCATTTAACTTGTGATAGGTTTGTTGGAACATATCCCCATCGTAAATCAGGGAGCAGCTGAACAATACAGCTCCATTAATGCATATAATGCCTTATACAGTGTATAGTATAACTATAGAAATATGAATATATAGTGTATAAAGTATATAGATGTAAATGTACAAGCGCACATACACATTCTAAACAGTTCTGGAACTATAATACTGTATATGGAACTGATGTGTCTGCTTATTGATGATATTGCCACTATATTAATGTTAATTGTGTTTGTGTGCTTCAGCATTCATAGAAATGTGTTCTTTTAGTGTAGGTTGAAACAACAGAGACTTGTATTAATAACCTGTGCTATGCAGTTAACCGTTTATATGCTTTTTATTGTGGGTATGGACCGGATGTTTGTCCTTCCTTAATGTGTGTGGAAAAAATAGTAGTACTTCTTTTGTTTTTGGTCTTACCAAAACAAGTTGTGTTGCGTTTTAGACTCGGGTACTGAATCACAACTTCAAACAGCTTTCTCAATCTGTTCTACTACAGCCTTTAACAATTTATTGATGAAATGTCACCAACTGTAGCCTCTTTTCTCAAAATCCCACTCAGGATTGGAGCTTAGAGACTTTGGACTTGACTTGAATGTGAGAGTAAGATGTCTGACGTCTTGCGTAGTGCTTACAAATGCAATCAGTGAATGCAAGCACATAAAACTACACAAAACTGACTTCATTTGTTCTTGCAAGGGGGTCAGGGTTTCACAGATTAGGTGAACAAGGGTAACCCTTGCAGCCAAAAGTGTAAATGCATTCTGGGACCAAGAAGTATGTATCCCCATTTGTATTTAAAATGAGCAACATTTTCAGACAAAACTTTTATTTGTATTTCTATTTGTGGAAACTAGTGACATGGAACCAATAGCTGTTTCCAGCATAGTAAATCCTATGTCGCATGGCGTAGCATGTGAACATGCATGTGCAACACATTTGAAAATGATTTAAATACTTACTAATTAAAAACTGTGGTAGTATTTAAAGTTGTGTGTCAGCGCAGTAGGTTAGTTTGAGTCTCTGGTGCTTAACCGAGGTGAGCAGAACAATTGTTTACTTGATCTCTGTATATGTGGGTTTTAGAAAGAAGTGATTGTGGTACTGACTGTGGTACTAACCATGGTTGGGCAGAAAGCGGGAGATGAACACTAGAAGCCAGTACAGAGCAGAGCTTCATTAACAAACTGAAAAAACACTGGAGAACTGATTGCAATAACCAAACTAAGAGTCCACAAACGGTCCAAACACAGAAAGCAGTAAAGGCATGATATGCGTATGAGGAAGCGGTAAACCGAAACCTTAACAGCGCAACCCGTACAGAAGCGAAATGTACTCAATTCACACCAAACAAAGGAAATGCAGGGTTTAAATAACCAAACTAATGAGACAGAAACTAAAGTAAATCAGGAAGTCAGAACGTAAACGAAGGTGACGTAAGGTGTGGGTATGACTTGGCAGGAGCGAGGAACACTGGGAAGTGTAGTCAGGTAGGACTGCGATCATGACATTGATTGTGTACAGTACACATCTCCTTTTTGTTTAGTTATTGTGTTATTTTAAACCCAGAATGTCTGGTATTAAGCGGAAAAGCAGTGATGATCTCTGTAAGAAGTGGCCAACCATAACAATGGACACTAAAATGAAAGTAAGCGAGATCAGGTGTTGGAGGTTCACAAGCTGGATACTTGGGTTAAATACGTTGGACATATGAACTTTTGCACATGCAAACTCTCGGAATGACACTGGTTCGTATCCAGCGGACTAGTAGTATATGGGTTAAGTGGGTTAATAACGTTGATGGACCACAGATCTATATGCAAATGTGCGTCATCCGAACAGGAGTTATGCAGCATATTCCTATACAAACATGACAGGTTTCACAATCATAAAAGGCTGTATGACATATGGAATGGATCTCTGTGCAGTTTATGGTCAATCTTAAGTACAAGTGAATTTAATTTGGACAAATAAGCTCCTATTTTGAGAGATCGGACTTTATGTAAATTATGTAGCTAAAGTGGACAGAAGCATATGGTTAAAGTAGGTTTGCACCATGATATGGATGACTAAAAATACTACGTGAACACCTTTGGTGTCAACTGGTCTTTATACTGGAAAGTTAGTGACGTGCACCTAACACCTTGAGTGAGACTGCTTCTCTCCAGCCCTGCTAACCCTAATGTTTCCCTTATCTCTCCCCACAGTTCGGCAGTATGCTGATATCTGTCTGTTCAGTACTGCACAGTACAAATGCCCTGTGGCTCAGGTGGAGGCAGAGTAAGTACACAATTCACCTTTTTCCATCCACCTTTCCTCCTCGTTTTCAGACTACATGGAAACTCTAGTCCCTGTCGTCTTGTGTCTTCATCTTCTTTTACCCCTGAACATGTTTCTTTGTTTTGTAGTAAAGAATATATTTGGTGGACATTCGAGGTGTCATTATCTTGAGACTCGGGCCCGAATTTCAATGTCATGCATGGGAGTGGGTTCTGCAAATAGTACATTAGTTTGCCTGGCACACAATTGAAACAATTTAAATGGCCAATCAGTTAGGCTTATAAATATTTATTCTCCAACAGTAGTTGTTGAATATGGACCCCATTTTCAATACGTAAACATAATAAGAATGCCTAGCTATACGCTTAGACCTCATTTTGAGAATTGCAGTTGTGCTTTTTGTGTGAGAACCAGTGAATATGAATAACTGACAGTGCAAGTCCATGTTTCTATATTACACCAGGCTGTCCATTTCAGTACTGTTTCAAATCATTTGTAGGAATTGTGCTTAAACTGCAAGTCCACTCTCCTCTCACACACCCCCTGCTTAAGATCTTGATGTGTAGAAATAAATGATTCTATATCCATTGGAATTGTCCAGACCAAGTCTTCAGTTTTGTGTGTTCCCAGTAGAAATTCAACATTGGTTGTTTTTACTTGGTGAACCTAAAGTATCAGCTTTACATAACTTCAATAGGGGTGCATACCTCTGATGAATACCAGCCTGTTATGGGTCCTCCTTTCACCTACTCTTCAAGTCCCGTCTTTCTTTGTTCATCTTTTGTTGTTTATGCTGTCATTTTTTTTGCTTTAATTAGAAAGCAGGACATGTCTTGAAAAATCGGTATTATTTTCTATAGTATTTTGGGCCAGAGAGCGAAGATGAATGCAGATATGAAACAAAAGGTGTATAGGGAGTAAAAGCTTTAGTCGTTTAATGACTCTGTGGTGTTTAAATAGCATCTTTAATAGAGAAGCTGCATCGATGCACATTCTGGTGTGCAGAACTTTCTTGGCTACTACATTTTTGTCTGAGAGTCACCAGTCAGATGAGTGAAGGCATTCCTCTTATACCCCAATCAAAGTCACAAAAATCAGCTTGAATCATGAGTGAGATGCAGGCAGTGAGCAAAAATCCCAGAACTACACGGAGGGACCTGATGAATAACCTGCAGAGAGCTGGGACCAAAGTAACAAAGGCTACCATCAGTAACGCACAACGCCGAGAGGGACTCAGATCTTGCAGTGCCAGGCGTGTCCCCCTGCTTAAGCCAGTACATGCCCAGGCCTGTCTGAAGTTAGCCAGAGAGCATATGGATGATCCAGAAGAGGATTGGGAGAATATCATGTGGTCAGATGAAACCAAAATAGAATTTTTTGGTAAAAACTCAATTCGTCGTGTTTGGAGGCAGAAGAATGCTGAGTTGCATCCCAAGAACACCATACCTACTGTGAAGCATGGGGGTGAAAACATCATGCTTTGGGGCTGATCCGTGTTAAGGGAAGAATGAACGGGGCCATGTATCGTGAGATTTTAAGTCAAAACCTCCTTCCATCAGTGAGAGCATTGAAGATGGAACATGGCTGGGTCTTCCAGTATGACAGTGATCCCAAACACACCGCTCGGGCAACGAAGGAGTGGCTCCGTAAAAAGCATTTCAAGGTCCTGGAGTGGCCTAGCCAATCTTCAGACCTCAACCCCATAGAAAACTTGTGGAGGGAGTTAAAAGTCCGTGTTGCCCCAAAACATCACTAGAGGAGATCTGCATGGAGGAATGGGCCAAAATACCAGCTACAGTGTGTGCAAACCTGGTGAAGACTTACAGGAAACGTTTGACCTCTGTCATTGCCAACAATGATGACCAAATACTTGTTTTCCACCATGATTTACAATTAAATTCTTTTAAAAATTCCAACAATGTGATTTCCTGGATATTTTTTCTCATTTTGTCTCTCATAGTTGAAGTGTACCTATGATGAAAATGACAGTCCTCTCTTTCTAAGTAGGAGAACTTGCACAATCAGTGGCAGACTAAATACTTTTTTGTCCCACTGTATTAGGAAATAAAGCAGCCATATTTCAAGAGGCTGAATTGTGTAAGAGTGGTCTATACTTTACAACCCCGTCTCATCCTTGTCTCGCTTGTTTTCAGTGATCAGGTGTCGCCCAGCTCTACATTCTGTAAGGTGTACACACTCACCCCCACACTGAGCAACAACAGAGAAAAGAGGGGACTAGCTCTGGATGGCAAACTGAAGCATGAGGACACCAACCTGGCCTCCAGTACCATGTAAGTACATTTTACACGCTGCCTCGGACGCCACGGCAATTTTTCTTACACAGCACATAAATAGAAGAAGTCTCATGATGCACTGATAAAGCTAAAAATATGTCAAACATTGTGTTGGTCTAGTCTAATGGTTGTCTGGAAACAGACAAGACTTAAGGGAACCGTCACAGAAAGATCCTCTGAATATTCATCTGTGTTTCATGTAGGCGCCACATTTCTTTTGTTCACAAGGGCATAGGTCTGTGTCACAATCTGTGTGGCTGGATGTTGTCAGTTTCAAAAAGGGACACATTTATCAGTTCCAGATATCATACAGAAGCTCTTTGTGATTCTACAATTATAGATTGTAGTCCATCTGTTTCTCTGCATACTTTGTTTGTCCCCTCTACTCTGTTCTCCAGTGGTCAGGACCCTCAGAGGACCACCACAGATCAGGTACTGCTTGGGTGGTGGATCAGTAACACTGACATGGTGGTGGTGTGTTAGTGTGTGGTGTGTTGTTATGAGTAGATTAGACACGGCCGTGCTGCTGGAGTCTGCCGTGTCTGAGCAAATCGTACCCACACAACACAGCGCCACCACCATGTCAGTGTCACTGCAGTTCTGAGAATGATCCACCACCCAAACAGTACCTGATCTGTGGGGGTCCTGACCATTAGAGACAGGACCACCACAGATCAGGTACTGCTTGGGTGGTGGATCAGTAACACTGACATGGTGGTCTGAGCAAATCGTACCCACACAACACAGCGCCACCACCATGTCAGTGTCACTGCAGTTCTGAGAATGATCCACCACCCAAATAGTACCTGATCTGTGGGGGTCCTGACCATTAGAGACAGTAAAGAGGACTAACACAATATGTAGTGAAACAGATGGACTACAATCTATAATTGTAGAACTACAAAGTGCTTCTATATGGTACGTGGACCTGATAAAATGAACAATGAGTGTAGAAATAAGGAGGTGTACACTAATGATTTACTCAATTTCTTGTTGCGTACTAAACATTAAGCTTCAGGTGACAAATTGTTACCTTAACCTTCATTTTTCCTTTAGGGTTACAAGCTGTTGACATCCTTAGGCAGCATAGCCTGTCTTATGCTCTTACTCTTGGGTTCTTTCTCGGCTCTTTCATCATAGCTTGTTGTGAGCCTGGTGTTTTTATTTTATTTTTTATTTTTTTGCAAGACTCCCTGTAAAGAAGGGCCAGCAGTACTGAATGTCCTGCATTTTTGAACAAATTTGTCTTAATATTTATTGATACGAACATGATATGAACATCCAGAAATGCTTTGAAGCCTTTTCACACACATCTAGGCATTGGTACCATTTATTTAACTGTGATTTTGGATTACATGGCACAACTGATCTGATTTTGTGGCTGGCTCTTCTTTATCCAGATTTCTGGGGTTTACCAAATGTATGACTCAACAAGGCATACAATACGAACTCTTACATTATTGTAATTGTATTTTCCTTGCATTACAGTGTGAAGGATACATCCAATAAGGAGGTTCTGGGCATCCTGGTGTCCTACAGGGTCAAAGTTAAACTGGTTGTGTCTCGTGGAGGGTGAGAGCGCACGCGCGCACACACACACACACACACACACACACACACACACACACACACACACACACACACACACACACACACACACACACAGGCTGTTAATTTCAAATTCCGTTGTTTACTCAGATATGTAATTATTACAACACTGAAAATGGTATTAAGTGTTAAGTGAAATCTGTCTTATCATTTTATGAGATTGTTGTAAAATACAGTACAGTGAAAAAGTCTTAGGCCACCATAATGCTCTTTTCTACTCACCTGCATTCCAAACTTTCTGAGCTTCAGGATATCTTGGGCTTTTCACCTTGTTCCCCTTCCCAAAGAGACCATTTCTGATGAAGCTTCTTTGGACTGTCAACTTGGCATATGAGGATGCTGCTGTTGCTCAAGTCTAAGTGGGGCTCACACTAAATATTTGCCACTCTAACCTGATTCTTTTAAATATTCTTAATACGGCATACACATTTCCTGTATTTTCTGGCTGTATTCTAATAAAGAGACTGAGAAATAATTATATATGGTCATTATACCATGGCTAAAACAATGTTTTATCTATTCTAATGGTGGCCTAAGACATTTGCGCAATACTGTATTTAATAAAACCAATTATAAAACCTCCTTCCTGACATTTTCGAGGAATGTTAAGTAGGATTATCTCTCTCCATGGGCAAACAAGGTGCAGGATATAATGGAATTAAGGATTTCCAGTAATTTCACCTAACTCTACGAAACAAATTTTATAAGGATTATCTTCAAATAGTTGTGAACTGTTTTTGTACTGAGATTTTTAAGATGTTTTACTTATTATTTGACTTTGGAGCGTGCGATAGAAACAAAGCATGTGTGTACTAGAGTTTTCTCTCCCCCTAGTGATGTGTCTGTGGAGCTTCCCTTTGTGTTGATGCACCCTAAGCCCTCTGAGCAGCCCAACTCGAGACCACAGTCAGGTATGTAACTGATCTAAGGCACAGCTGTTTGTTTGCTTCAGCGAAATCACCTTTTATGGAACAATCCAGGCAATTACGTGGGGAGAAGTTGGTTTTGAAATATTTATGCACGTACTACAAGTAAACTACATTACCTTTCCTCCACAGCTGTGCCAGACACAGACATCCCTGTGGACACCAACCTGATAGAGTTTGACACTAAGTGAGTTTTCCGTTTGTGTGTTGCTGTGTGTGCACTAACAGCTGAAACGGTCCTCCTCGATGCTGATCTTTATCTCCCTCTCCTGTCTCGCTCGCAGTAATTTCTCTCAGGACGACGACTTTGTGTTCGAGGACTTTGCACGGCTCAGGCTGAAGGGATTGAAGGATGATAAGGAAGAAGATGACCACTTCTGCTAACCCTGTGTGGAGAGGGAGCTGGATGGGAGGGGCTCCACGTGTCAGTACTACTACACCACCGTTCTACTGGGCCAATCTATCAGAGTGGGACGCTCACCGAGCTCCTCCTCTGTCTCTTTTCTTTTATCTTTCTCTTGCCCCTCCCCTGCTCCCTGTCACCTTTGCATCTGTGATGCTGTTGTCTCTTTTTTTCTGATTTTGGGAGCGTTTTGCTCTCGTGCATGTGCATTACGCTGATATGACGAGGTGGAGTGAAAGAGAAAGAGGTCAGGTTTTATTGGTTGTCGGGTCATGTGTAGAAACTGTTCGAGGATAGAGGGTCCATTAATTCAGGGGTGTCTTTTTATTTCCTTGTTCGTCTTACTTTTTTCAATCTTTTGATTCTGTTTCCCCACTGTCGGTTGAGTGGGCATTATTAGCTCTGTCATTTTGTGAGAACATATGGAGTAGATACATCTACCACACATACATAGAGGGACGTTGAGGTTAAGGTGAACTTCATTCCTTAATCAAATCCAGAGCACCAAATACCTTTACACCAACCTCGTTTTAGTGCTTTTTTTTAGTTATGTAAAATGTATACATATCACAAGAGTTAGGAATATTGACATCTGCAGCTGTTCAGTGCCCTAAGAGAGTGCTCATCAGTTATGTTTTGTAAGGTGTAGCGTTGGTCATGTGTACTAGTTCAGCAAAAGTCATATAGCCATGGCATCCATCTGAGATGTGTATAGGGCGTGTGTCCTCAGTGCTGATCCAGTGATTTGAATAAACAGAATGAGAGACACTGAGCACTCTGTTTGCAGATGCCTACCACTACTCTATATGCTGCGCGTCTCATCATTCGGAACTGAGGTGGTGAGGCTTTTCTCATTTACATTCATTTGCTGAAAACTACCACCTTGTGCTTGACTGAAGCTGGCTTATATCTTTGATTCGGGCTTTTCCTTTTGCTCCAATTTGCTTTTTTCCACATTTTTCAGTGCCATTTTGTACTTAATCTCAGATTAACTCTGTATAGGTCGACAGCCTTTCTGAGGAATATTTATCCTACTGATTTTAAAAGCACTTTTGTTTGTGTTAGGAGTCTGCGTTTGTAAAGCCATGCTGGTGTATCCGTACACCAGCCTGTATCAGTGACAAATGATCTACCATTTTTAAAAAATATTTTAATTAGTCCTCTAACTCACCTATTATTGATTGACCATTGATAATCTCCTACTATGTCTTTTAACTATAACTGATTATTTTTAGCTTTAATAACAAACATGTTACATATAATTCCATACATTATCTTGCCAATTTTACAATTTCTCAGTTAAAATCCTGCTTGAAATAACCACTAAAAAAAGAAAAAGAACAAATTCAAACATCCAGGCATTAAACCTTTTTTGTTGGGGCAGGACTGGGTAGGGGAACTCCTGAGGAACTACTGAATATACCACTTGTTCTTTTCTTATAGTCATGCAAAGTAAAGTAGAGTTGCAATTATCTTTTTAAATATTTATTTTTTATGAAAAGCTATTGTCTCGAATGAAGTAAGCAAAACCTCTGTGCTGTATGTTCATATGCTGTATACTACCATTACTTTCAGATATTGTACCACAACTGTTGCCAGGATTCTGTGTAGATACATTAAAGGGAAAGTCAGTGATGTTTGAGAAAGCTTTGTTTGAATCTTAACATCCAAAAAAGTTCAGCACTGAGCTTCAGTGTTCCACTCAAAGCCATGCCCCCTGCATTCAAACATAAGACAGGCGAGTGGAACATAATTGGCTTTATAACTGAGTTTTGCCTGCCACTTCTGTTTGTTCTTTTTGCCTGTGTGCAGAGTCTGAAGCAGCCACTGAGGCTTTTTTTTTTAGCAAGAACTTGTATTTATTTCCACTGTTTCCAATGTGACAAGAACTCAGTCTGTGTGTGTGTGTGTGTGTGTGTGTGTGTGTGTATATATATATATATATATATATATATATATATATATATATATATATATATATATATAGATGATCGATGGATTGGATAATAATAGTCTGTATGTATGTCTGTTTATATATATCTGTGTGTGTGTGTGTGTGTGTGTGTGTGTGTGTGGTGTGTGTGTTGTGTGGGTGTTATCTATCTCTCTATAAAGATGGCTCTACTCGATCTTATGTGGTGTGATGTATTTAAATGTCACTCTCTCTCTGTTGTTTGTGTTTGTTGTTTGTTTGGGTGTGTTGTTGTGTGTGTTGTGTGTTGTGTGTATTTCTATCATCTCTATATCTTCTCTATCTCTCTCATCTCTGTTTTTCATCTCTCTCTTTCTGTTTGTTGTGTGTCTGTTTTCTTTCATGTCTCTCTCTCTCTGCTCTGTGGTGTTGTGTTGTGTGTGTCTCTCTTCTCTTCCTCTCTTCCTCGTGTTTTTCTCTCTCTCGCTCTCTCTCTCTCTCTCCCTCCATCTCTCTTCATCTCTGTGTGGTGGTTGTCTCTCTCTCTCCCTCTCTCTCATCTCTCTCTCTCTCTCTCTCTCTCTCTCTCTCTCGCTCCGGTGTGTTCTCTCTCTCTCTCATTCTCTCTCTATCTTCTCTGCTCTCTCTCCTCTCTGTGGATGTGTCTCTCTTCTCTCTCTTCTCTCTCTATCTCTCTCCTCTCTCTCTCTCTCTCTGTGGGTGTATCTCTCGCCTCTCTCTCTCTGTTTGGTGTGTCTGTCTCTCCTCTCTCTCTCTCTCTCTCTCGCTGCTCTCTCCCTCTCCTTGCTGTCTGTGTGTGTGTTTGTGTGTCTGTCCCTCTCTTCCTTCTCCTCTCTCTCTCTCTTCTCCTCTCTACTCTCTCCTTTCTGTCTCTCTGTCTTCTGTCTCTCTCTCTCTGTGTGTGTGTCGTCTCTGTTTGTGTGTGTGTGTGTGTGTGTGTGTGTGTGTGTGTGTCTCTCTCTCCTCTTCTCTCTCTCTCTCTCTCTCCTCTCTCCTCTCCTCCTCTCTCTCGCTCTCTCTCTCCTATATATATATATAGATATATATATATATAGATATAGATACATACACATACTAATACGTCTCATACTTTATTCATACACGTACGCATATACATACACACAAATATTTCTTTTGAGACTGAAATTAACTGGCCCACCCTTTAAATTCAGTGAAAGCCAATATGTCCTAGGTTTATGCAGTGGTGTTGCCTTCAGACCAGTTCACAGGGTTCATATGTTTTATTCACTCATTAACTCAGCTATCAGCGCTTGACTTAAATTTCAATTTGCAACATTTTGAATGTGTATGTACATAGTTGCACAGATTTACTCTGTTATTGAAATATAGCTTCATAGATACCCAGTACCCCCTTTGTTTATGCGTAGAGCCAACAGACCTGGTTCTAATGTACTTCATTTAAATAGTCTTGCTGTTGAAATGGTTGCTTTCATAGAGTTGCATTTAAAGGATCTGACAACTGGTGCTGTACATGGAGAGTAAGGCTTGTTTAAGTGATATGAGTTGATATACAGTTCAGGTTTTAAATATTGGACATGAGGATTAGAAGTATAAATCCAGGCAGCAACTCAAAAGCACACTGTATTATTTCATACTTTGCTGTTTATAATCATGAGTTCAAATATGCCATGAAAAACAAAAGATAGGTTGAGGTAGTGTCTACATATGTGTAAATCTGTTTACTGTCTGCTGTCCAATTGAAAGCTTTTTTTTTTTTTCATTTACTTTATAAAATGGCAGGGAGACACTTTTCATCAGGTGATCTAAAATCATCTTTGTTCTTTTGTGAGTGCTTTGCTAGAATGCCAAGCATGCATTCAGAGGCAACAGTAGACTTTGAGAATGTTGTGGTGTTGTAATAGAGCGCACTCCCAGACCATCTTAATGTAAAATCTGCTTTTGTTTTAATCCAAATGGAGCCTCATATGTCTGTGAACCAGTCGAGTGTATAAAAGAATATTATATTGAATATCTACCCTCAGATTCTGTAGGGTCTGTATAAGGAAAATGCACGCAGATGTCGGTTTATAGATTAATATTGTACCATGTCAGACTTTTTTGTATTTTACGGATGATTTTAAGCTAATTTTATTCCTCACTATTACTAAATTTGATATTAAAGAAAATAAACATACATACTACCTGGTAATTTAATTCATTATAAATTAAAACAAAATATATTAATATGAATTCCAAGATACTGTATAAGCAATATGTTATTTTAGACAATAAAATGAAATGGGAAAAAAATCACTAAAAAATGCAACAGTTAAAAATTACATGAAAACATTGGAAAATATGTTGCTTCTTTATTTTGTACTGCATTGTAGAAAATGTAAAAAAAAAAAGATATGACATTCAGTTGGTGTTGGCTTTTATTTTGTGTGTGTGCGTGCGTGTGTGTGTGCACACCTTGTTTTGTTACACTTGAGGACCAAATGTCTAGGAAAACCTGGAATTTTGACTAGTTCTCACTACTTTAACTTTATATATATATATATATAATGTCAATAACGCTAATCTGAGAATGAACAAATTTCACCAAAGACAGTTGTTGTCAATCTCAGTATTGGAGCACAGTATCAGTTTGGTAGGTGGGTTGGAGCAGACAAATGTGATTAATTATATGTTGAATTATAAAAACATACTGCTCTGTCAATACCATGTACTACAACCCCAAATCAGAAAAAAAAGTTGGGACAGTATGGAAAAAACACAGTGCGTCTTCCATTTCCTTTGACATTTATTAAATTGCAGACAGTATGAACCCAAGATATTTCATGTTTTTCTGGTCAACTTAATTTCATTGGTTAATAAACATACATTGCTGCATTTCAGGCCTGCAACAATTCCAAAAGATGTTGGGGTGGGGACAATTTAGGACTACTAATGAGGTTTAAAGAAATCCTGATGTGATTTCAAACAGGTGATGGCCATACGTGACAGTAATCATGACTGGTACAAAAGCAGTATCCATGAAAGGCTGAGTCTTTGAGGAGTAAAGGTGGGCAAAGGATTTTCAGTTTGTCAACAACTGTGTCAGAAAATGATTGAAATGTTTAAAAATAAAGATTAGAAGGGATTTATATATTATACTGCCTCTATAGTGCATAATATCATTAAATTATTCAAGGAATCTGGAGGAATTTAATTGCATAAAGGGCAAGTGTGCAAGCCTAAGCAGACCTCCTGTGATCTCCAGTCCCTCAGATGGCACTGCATCAAGAACCGTCATTGATCAATAGCTGATGGGCAAGGGATTAATTTATCCAACTTTCATCAAGCACTACAATATGGAGTTACATTAACAAATGCCACTTCAACTGTACTGTGGGGAAACAAAAAGCCTCAAAAGCATCTGGGATGGACCATCACACAGTGGATCTTTCTTGGAAGAAATGGATGCCGTGTGCTTTGTCATGGTATGGGGTTGTGTCAGTGCCCTTAGCAAATGTCATTTACACTTCTGTGGCAGCATTAATGCAGAAAAGTACATTGAGCTTTTAGAGTAACATAAGCTGCCTTCAAGATCATGTATTCCAGGGACAACAATGCATTTTTCAACAAGACAATACAAAACCACATGCTGCATACATTACAAAGACATGGAGGCGGAATCTGAGGGTACAGATTTTGGACTGGCCTGCCCTGCCTCAATAGAGAATGGGAGGAGAATTTTGAAATGAAAGATGTGACACTGTTGCACACCTTAAAACATGTTTGGATGAAGAATGGGACAAAATAACACCGGAAACACTTCATCACTTGGTATCCTCAGTGTGAAAACATCTTTTAAGTACTGTGAGAAGGACTGGCAACATTACAAAGTGGTAAATGCAGGAATGCAGGCCTGAAATGCAGGAATGGATGTTTATTAACAAATTAAGTTTATAAGACAAAACAGGAAATATACTGGGTTTATACTGTCTGCAATGAAAAAGTCAAAGTAAGTGTTAGAAACACTGTGTTTATTTTGTCTTTGCATTTTCCATACTCAACTTTTTTCTGATTTGGGGTTGTACCACCAACAGCCTAGAGAAGTGTTTGCTTCTCTAACCATCCTCCTCACTACGTGGGAGCAAATACACGTTCATTACACCTAGGTTGTCATAAACATCTTCATTTTGCCATAACAGTCATTTTCAGTGTAGCTATTTTGAACTGCTCTTTTCTTGTTTAAGAAGGTCAGCATGGTTTGCTTCATCTGTATATTCTGTAATCTTCAAGTTAATAGGAGATTTGACTAATGTGTCACTTCATATGTACACTCCAGTGTAAAAGTTATGGATGGTCGACTGAGAGTCAATTAAAAAATATAGGTAATATGTTACAGTACCTGGCATTTCGGGTGGCACAACGTTCACGTATGCTAGCCAACCCACTGCTGACATCTGGGTTTGAGTCCTGGTTGTGCCTTTCGGCCATATTGTGGGGAGAATGGTCAGGTGATCCACCCATACACTTACAATCCGCATTCTCCCGGAACAGGCAGTAGATGCCCTACGAACCTGACCAGGGAAAAGTGGGGGTTAAAACATGGGAAAATTATGGTAACTTTTAAAAATAGATATAAATACTCACCGATTACTTTATTAGGTACACTTCCTCGTTGTACACTCATTGTGCATTTTATCAGTTCCACTTGCTATAGAGATGCACTTGGTACTTCTACAATTACAGCCTGTAGTCCATTTGTTTCTTTACACACTTTGTTAGTCCCCTTTACTTTGTTCTCTAATTGTCAGGGCCATTATTACTATTTGGGTGGTGGATCATTCTCGGCACTGCAGTGGCACTGATGTGGCTATGTGTAAGTATGTGTTTTGCTTGTACGATTGGAGCAGACACAGCAGAGCTGGCACTGGTGTGGTTCCTTTGCGGCTCCCAGTATATATTGCAGGCCCAGTAAGCCGAGTTTACTTTCTATTATTTACTAATCAAAGCTATCAAAGACAATTTATGTGCATAGTTATCACATCCTTTATTCAGTAGTTATTATTTCACTTGTTTGCGATATTTCCTGTGACGTGTAAGTAAAATATATCATACACTCACTGTTTCTACATTCATTGTCCATTTGATCAGTTCCACCTTCTATATAGAAGCACTTTACAGACTGTAGTCCGTCTATTTTTCTACATACTTTGTTAGTCCCCTTTCCTCTGTTTTCTAATTGTCAGAGCCCCCACAGATCAGATGCTATTTGGGTGGTGGCTCATTCTCAGAACTGCAGTGACACTGATGGGTAGTGGTGGTGGTGTGTTAGTGTGTGTTGTCCTGGTATGAGTGGATCAGACACAGTAGTGTAGTAGTAGAGTTTTTAAACACTTCAGTGTCACTATTGGACTGAAAATGGTCCACCAACCAAAAATGTCCAGCCACCAGCATCCGGTATGTAGCATCCTGTGATCACTGACAAAGGATTTGAGGATGACTAACAGAAGAGCTATTGTCTCTGACTTTGCATCTACAAGTTGGACTAATATAGTATTTGTGTCTAATAGAATACACAGTTTTTAAAACCACACTAGTGTCACTGCAGTGCTGAGAATGATCCACCACCCAAATAGTACCTGATTTGTGGTGGTCCTCTGGGGGTCCTACCCAGAAAAAAAATGTACTGTGAATGTTCATAGTAAAACTGTGAATTGCTTGACAGTTTTAATGTGAACTTTCACAGTTTGACCATGTAGTTCACAGTTCCACTAAGAATGTTTGATGGTAGTTTGGCCACTTCATGGTTTTACTGTGAAATTTCATAGTACAACTGTAAACTTGGTGGACTATGAACTAACCATGAATTATTTCACAGTTCCACTAAGAATTTTTGATGGTAGTTTGGCCACTTCATGGTTCTACTGTCAAATTTCACAGTAAATTTTTTCCTGGGCTGGTATGAGTGGATCAGACACAGTAGTGCTGCTAGAGTTTTTAAACACTTCAGTGTCACTTTTGGACTGAAAATGGTCCACCAACCAAAAATGTCCAGCCACCAGTATGAAGCATCCAGTGATCACTGATGAAGGATTTGAGGATGACTAACAGATGAGCTACTGTCTCTGACTTTACATCTACAAGATGTAGTAATATGGTATTTGTGTCTTTTAGAATACACAATCTTTAAAAACCACACTTTTGTCACTGCAGTGCTGAGAATGATCCACCACCCAAACAGTACATGATATGTGGTGGTCCTCTGGTGGTCCTCTGGTGGTCCTGACCATTAGAGAACAGAGTAAATGGGACTAACTTAAAATGTAGAGAAACAGATGGACTACAGTCTAATTGTAGAACTACAACGTGCATCTGTATGGTGAGTATATAAACAATGAGGTGCACCTAAAAAGTGATCGGTGAGTGTATAAAAAACCATTAATTAGGTCGGGATGGCGCCCTGCCCTAAGCTCTCTCATTGAGGCTCACACAGTGATTAGTTCTTACTGCATACAAGCTCAACTGAATATAAAGTTTCACAGTGAGCAACAATCCTGGTGTTTACGTCTTCTTCGACGTTACACTATTAAATCTGCTCAAAATGATATTCGTATAACAGTAATACACCAGTCAAATAATGCACTACATCGGCGCGAACTAAACACGTCAGAAGAGCCAAACAGGTCGTCCAATGAGACTGACGCAATTCAGAGGAGGCAAGATGGCTACGGCTGCTTGGTTGCATGGCTCCAACAATATGCGACTGACTGAGGGTTTGGTATCGGTGCTCAAAGAGGAGAAACCCGAATATCTGCCGGCACTTCTAGCGGATTATCGACAGCATGGCGTGGTCGGAACCCAGGTAAGTTTGTCCTGCATCTTTGCAGCACTGGGTTATTGTGGTAATGTGGAGGATGATGATGCAGTCTTTGTGTATTCCCGAATCGTTGGTTAATCGGTTGCAGGGATTCAGATCCTAAATACTGCATGCAGGTAAATATGCGGTGTACGAACTAATTCACTTCGTGCAGACACACGGCTGCCTGTGTTTTGTTTCACAGGCTCAGCTTAGCCTGGTTAATTTTCCATGCTTTACTAATATAAGTTCGTGTATTGCTAGTGTGTTAGGTAGTACCATCTGCCTTGTACTCACATTTAATGGACCTTTAATTATAAGTATACATACAGACTGTAGCAGGGACGTTTCTAGACTACTTGCTGTACTGGGGCACAGCTGTAACCATGTGCTTGCCAGTAAGTAATAGGGGCCCAAATGCATAAGAAAAGTGGGACTGTGGTAGCCTAGCGGGTAAGGTACTGGACTATGGACCAAAAGGTCCACCTCTGCCAAAGCTGCCACTGTTGGGTCCTTGAGCAAGGCCCTTAACCCACAATTGCTTGAATTGTAAGTCGCTCTGGATAAGGGTGTCTGCTAAATGCTGTAAATGTAAATAAAGTGGGTGCTGCTAAGAACAAATTAACTCAAATTAACTCTAAATAATATATACTTGTTAGTTTAAAGAATGCCTTTGCTTTATTGGTAATATGTACTTTTGGTAAGTTATACGGTTATAAGTGGCTAGGACAAAACATATAGCTATGAGCTATCATTACCCTGCCAGCAGCACGGATGACTTGCTTTTAAATATTTGATGTCCATTACTCCATGCAAGAAAACCGAAAGAAACTGAGTGAAAGTGTTAGCTGCTGAAGCTTTAGGAAAGATGCTGGGGTATTATGGGAAATGTAGTGCCTGCTCACACATGGTAGTTTTGCTCAGGAGTTGAGGATAAAATTAACTTTGTACGACTGTGATTTCAGTGGGGTACAGCAACATTTTGCTGCAGCACCTGACCCAGTGCCATTGAACTGGTGTTGCCCCTGAACTGTAGCCTGTCTAATGCTGTACAGTTAGGTCACAAACCATCATGTGTATAAGTGGAAAGGGACCAGCATTAGACCACATACAGTGGGGCAAAAAAGTATTTAGTCAGCCACTGATTGTGCAAGTTCTCCTACTTAGAAAGATGAGAGAGGTCTGTAATTTCATCATAGGTACACTTCATCTATGAGAGACAAAATGAGAAAACAAAACAGGAAATCACATTGTAGGATTTTTAAAGAATTTAATTGTAAATCATGGTGGAAAATAAGTATTTGGTCACCCACAAACAAGCAAGATTTCTGGCTCTCACAGACCTGTAACAACTTCTTCAGGAAGCTCTTCTGTTCTCCACTCGTTACCTGTATTAATGGCACCTGTTTGACCTCGTTATCTGTATAAAAGACACCTGTCCACAGCCTCAAACAGTCAGACTCCAAACTCAACCATGGCCTCATTGTCATGTTCCAAAATCTAGTAGAAAGGCTTTTCCGAAGAGTGAAAGTTACTGTAGCAGCAAAGGTAGAATAAAACTAATACTCTCATTATTGGATGTTTTTTCCCCCCAATGTCCACAAATCTTTGGCTTTGCAGTGTAGCTTCAGTGTATGACATCACATGGTGTGTGGTAGCCTAGCGGTTAAGGTACTGGACCTGGTCTAGGGTTCAAATCCCTCCTCTGCCAGGCCGCCACTGTTGGGTCCTTGAAGAAGACCCTTAACCCACAACTGCTTGGATTGTAAGACTGCTCTGGATAAGGGTGTCTGCTAAATGACATAAATGTAAATGGAATCTCCTTTTCTTTAGCAAGTAAACAAAATTAAAGCTTAACACTGCTGTCTTATATTTTCCTATGGCTTATTATGGAGGTAGAATACATCTTAAACAAAATGAACACAATAAAACACTATAGACCAAAGTTTGTGGACACCCCTTCTAATTATTGAACTCTGCTATTTCAGCAGCACTCACTTCTAGACAGTGACAGTAGAATGGTTTGTACTGAATACCTCAATATGTCTCAGTATGACACATTTATAGGTTCCCACTTCCCAACAAGTCAGTTCATCAGCTTGTCTTTAAACAAAGTCCGTAGAGAATTGATTTGCCAGCTTTGATTCAGAACTTGTCTGACTTGCATGGAACCCTAACCACAACTCCACCTTACACTTTGAAAATGCACTGGAGTGGCAAAAGTGACTCCGGGCTTGTTGACTAACATTAGAAGCCGACCTCACAGTCATGTTCCGAAATCTAGTGGAAATTCTTTTAGAAGAAGAAAGCCTGTTGTAGCAGCAAAGTTGGGGCCAGACTCTACTAATGCCCGTGTTTTGGATGTAACGTTTGCCTATACTTTATAGTATATGTAGTCATAGAAGTAATGTGAAATAATTACTCATTTTTGGTGATACACTTTCTCAGTAAGTCTAGACATAATGTGAGCAGCACTGCACCCACAAGAGGCAAAGGTTGAGTGACTTTGGAGACTCTCTAGGGTCAACAAAATGAATTATTGGCCTATAATGTTTTCATATTGATTCCCATGCAAAGTGTAACTACATTTCCCTACCTTGCAGAACTGTGGGACAGTGGGAGGACTGGTGGGAATCAGCAACTCACGACTCGGCTCCAGCAAAACAAGGTGAGTGGCAGGATTACCTGTGGTTGTTGTGTCTATGCAACAAGTTGTTCAAGTCTGAAATGAAAGAGTTTAGCACAATTGCACTCTGCTTACTCAAGATGTAGACGATTACACAAAGTGTGCACTGAAGCTGCAAGGATAATGTGGCAAACTGTGTATCTGAATAATCTCACATTTGCACGGTAGACATTGTCTGGTTTAGAAGTACCATTTGAAAAATCATCTTTAGCTAATTCAAAATAAATACATTGATAACAATGAATTGTTATAAATGCTGGTAGAGCGGTCATAACTAGTCAAGTCAAGTCAGATCTATTTATATAGCGCTTTTTACAATGGAGCATTGTCTCAAAGCAACTTTACCATTTTAGATCATCTCCTAATAACTACGTCCAATCCCAAATTGAGCAAGCCTAGGGCGACAGTGGCAAGGAAAAACTCCCTGAGTGTTATAGGAAGAAAGCTTGGGAGGACCAAGACTCAAAAAGGGACCCAACCTCCTTGGGCGGCGTAGATGATAAATCTAAGAGCGAAACTAAAGTCATGGAGTCAAAGTTCGAATAAAATGTGAACTAGACATGCCAATATTCGGTAATGCATTTGCAGATAAGATCTTTAACCCAGACAATAGTTATCATCGACTCTTTGAATTGATGTCACTTGAAGTTGAACAAAGTGCAGCTTTAGCAATATATTTTAGAGCAGAAATAGAATTCACTGTCCCAAGTACATGGATGAACCTCTTGTGTGTGATTGATTAATAACTTTGTAAGGTGTATACAATTATTTTGGGGAGTAGAATGCATTATGTAGAACATTAGAAAGTGATAGAAAACTTTAGAAGTTATAATGTTCTGATAAATGATACAAAATGCACCAAATTGTAGGAATGGCCCAAGTAAAAAAATATAAACTCAAATGTGCTCTCTCAAATTGGACAGCCATATCCAATCTTAAATGTCACTGTATCTTGTTTATTTGGGAGACACAAAATGCATTGGAGTTGATGTGTGAGAAAAGATTTCAAAGGTTGCTTTGTGTATTCCAGGTTTGAGGGCCTGTGTCTGTTGTCTATACTGGTGAAGGACAGCTCGAGCGAGGTGTTCCAGCAGCACTGCCTTTCATGGCTGCGCTCTCTCCAGCAGATCATCCAGGTTAGACTTTGTTTTGTTGGATAAACTTCAGCCATGCACCTAATGGTGTTTAAGAAAATTAATTACTGTTCCTGAACGTTGTTTGTTATTCTAGATGTACTGTCGCAGTCGGTTATTGTTTTATTATGAGGTTTAGCACCTTATTTGGTATTTATTCTTTGTTCACTGAATGGAGGAAAAACAATACCTGAGACCACTTGATTTGCTCAGAGGTGGGTGGTTGCCAGGTGATCATTAGTGTGGTTGCTGTAGTCTTTGTATAAGCTGAATATGCACTTTATGTTCTAGAGATGTCCATGATTGTCATGATCACTGAGGACAGCAGTCTGTCAAGTCAAGTCAGATTTATTTATATAGTGCTTTTTACAATGGAGCATTGTCTCAAAGCAACTTTACAAGTTTAGATTATCTACTAATAACTACGTCCATTCCCAAATTGAGCAAGCCTAGGGCGACAGTGGCAAGGAAAACTCCCTAGTTCTAGGAAGAAACCTTGGGAGGACCAAGACTCAAAAAGGGACCCAACCTCCTTGGGCGGCGTAGATGATAAATCTAAGAGCGAATTAAAGTCATGGAGTCAAAGTTCGAATAGAATGTGAAGTTTGCACATCGACATTAAGTGGCCGGGGTATGATGATAAATCTAAGAGCGAAACTAAAGTCATGGAGTCATGGTCGAATAAAATGTGAATTATGCACATCGACATTTAGTGGCCCGGGTATGATGGTGCTGGAGCGTATGACGGAAGCAGCTTGAGTGGAGAGCTTCCATCAGATGAACATCATGTGTGGGGCCGGAACTTCCGGAACTTCCGGAACACATCTCGGAGAGAAAACAGAAAATGTAATTAGTTATTGATTAAGAGCACAGTGTTTTATTAACCATCACTGATGCCATGTCAATCACTGATGCCATGTGTAGCATGAGACCAACCCCGGCAGCATTAGCTATAGCAGCATAACCTAGAAAGCTAGAAAGAGGAGAACGTGGTAAGGCAACACAGCCAAGAGGGATCACATGAGACATTGGCAACCCCACGAGTTGGCAGAAGACAGCAACCCAACGTCTCTGATCACCATAAGACTCTTTGACTATGAACCCCGCAGCTCTGCCCTTATTCTAAGGCACAGGATGCATGAGTCAAGATCACGAGGACCGAAGCCTAGTTTCAGCCAGACCGCACACCTCGACACTTCCCGGCTAGCGGACAAGGCAGCAGGCCAGACATGACTCCAGACTCCGGCCCCAGTGACCCGCAGCCATGCATTCCTTGGGTTTAAATCTAGTCAAAACAAACCTGTGTAAATAGGGTTGGGTCCTTTAAGCCTAGACTTAAAAACTAACTTTTGGAGGAAGGGAAAAGATAAAGGAGTACGGACAAGGCAGGCAGGCCAGACATGACTCCAGACTCCGGCCCCAGTGACCCAAGCCATGCATCCTGGTCTAAATCTAGTCAAAAACCTGTGTAAATAGGTATGTCTTTAGCCTAGACTTAAAACTTTGGAGGGTGTCTGAATCTTGAATGAAAGTGGGAAGTTTATTCCCACTTTCATCATAAATGAGCAGAATACAACGTATTGCATTTTTTTTTCTTTAAGATCACAGCATGATGCACATAATGCTTTTCTCCTTATAAACTATGTCTATGTCTTATAAACTATGTCTATGTCTTATAAACTATGTCCAATGACTTACCAAAAATCTGCTACAAGACAACTTTATTTATGTAACAGACATCAGGTGTTTCACAGTAAAATAAACCAAAGTAAGAAACATTCAAAGTTAAGACCCAAACAAATCTATTCTGAGATTTAGCTAAGAAAAATAAGCTCACAGTACAACAAAATTATTTACCTGTGAATGAAACCTACCTAATAGTGTGTAATATCTCCACGAGCACAAATAACAGCTGCGATTCGAATTGGCATGGACTGGACACGTTTCTGGATGTAGGTGACATCAATGTTCAAGTATTCAAATGCTTGGGCAAATATATGAGTGATTATGTTTGGCTTAAAAATGTCTAATGTGGATGAAGACTATGAAAAATGGCAGGCTGTTGCAAAGTGTAGGTGCAGGGACAGAAAAAGCCCGATCACTCTTAGACCTCAGCCGAGAATGTGGAACTGGTTTGAGGAATGCAATGATCGAGAGGAGGAGTGAAAAGAGGGCAGGGTTGATATATAACTAGGTGTCATGCCGTGTAAAGTCTTATAAACAAATAATAAAACCTTAAATTCAGTCCAGAATCTCACGGTGGAAGCTGGACTTGTTAACTGTGTGTTAAAGTCAAGTCAAATGTATTTATAAAGCGCTTTTTACAACACAGCATTGTCTCAAAGCAGCTTTGTATTGACTCAGAGCCCTGGTTGAGCAAGCCTGAGGCGACACTGTGTTGTATTTTCTGCTGTCAGGTCTAAGAGTATTAACATAGCTATGGTTAGTAGATAAAAATGTATTTACTAAGCTTGTCCATATTTATGATCTTTATTTCTTGTTTCTCTCTCTCATGTCATCCTCTACCTTTTTCTCAAATCACCATACCCAGTCACAGGCCCCTCTGCCTTCTGTACAGCTTGCAGTTAGTGTGTTACAGGATGTGCTGCAGTACTCGTCACAGCTACCAGAGCTGGCAAGAGAAGTGGGTCTCAATTCCATCTTGGGCATTCTTACGTCTCTGCTAGGCCTCAAGTCAGAGGTGAGACTGTTGTAGAGCTTTAACACCAGTTGTTGTTGTACTTGGTTATGTGTTATACGCAACCTGCATGTCCCACAAAATTCCCAACAGTTTTTGCTGGGATTGGGTCATGGAGGTGCTCATTTCATTCTGTGGCTGTTTTTGTTTGGATTTTTTCTCCTTGTATCTGAAGTAAGGACATGTGTATGTATTCGACAATGGGAAATGATAAATAGTTGTTCAGGGTTGTTTTTGTTGGTTTACATACCTCACTATCCAATGTTTGGATACCAGCTGTTTGGATTCTTGGAAATCTGTTAGGGCGTACCCACATGATGCTCAGTTGTCTTGTACCGTGCCAGAGCGTCTAGTGTGAGTACGCCCTTAGTTTCTTCATGTTGCTTTGATGTCTTACATCCAGTGTTAATTATGGCAGCAAACTTTGATTTAGTTTTAGTTATAGTCTTTTGACTAAATTGTAATTTAGTTTGAGTCATAATTTAGTCATCTGAATTGTTTTTAGTTTTAGTCGACTAATTATAACATTATAGTCGTCTAAATCTACAGTAGATTCAGTTGACTAAAATATGAAATGTAAAGGTTGCAATGCCTAAATGCTTTTTTTTAACATTTCCCTTGAAATGCACTGATAATAGTAGTTTACATTAAAGTGGTTCTAACTCAATTTCCACTGCAGATATGCTTCAATCTTGGTGTGGACATTCAGCAGATATTCTAGAATAGAATCAAGTTGTAATGAATGATGTATAATTAGATCTAATTAAGATATAAGCTTGGGTCTGTATGCATATATTGATAGTAACAGTATACAGTAACGTGGTCCCCAAAACTCAATTTTCACCAATCTGCTTCAATCTCGGTGTGGACACATGAGACATTGTGGAATAGAATCAAGTTAGAATAAATGACATATTATGAGCTTTATTAAACATATAATATCCGATATATGTGCATGCTCTATATGCATTTATTCATAATTACAGTGTAAAATGGTGTTATGTTATCTGAATACTCCTTAAAGATAGTATGGACACTTTTTAGGCAAGGTAAAATATATCCACACATTTTAATCCCTGCTTTATTCGCTGAAATATCGGCTTGAACATAATGAACTTTGCGTGCGTTTGCAGTGCACTACCGTAATACCGCTAAAACAGGAGCTTGCGCCATTTCGGTGCGTATAGCTTGACCGCTGTTTCAGGATGGCACGTGTACAGATACCGTTTCAAGTTTGTCGTATTTTTACCGGAGATAGTCGCCCCACACTGTTTACAAAGAGTCTTGTTTTGTGCCAATATTCGACTCTCCTCCTTCTCCCAAGTGTTGGCATTGTCGAGTTGGTTTCCTGAGAAACAGTACCAGAACACAGGCTATTTGTACGGGCTTTCAAATGTGTGCGTCTCACAGCATTACTGAGTGGATCGCTACCCAACTCGTCCTGCCTTTCCACATGTTCCAAATTTATGATTCGATCTTTGCTCTACCTGCTGGAAAACTAAATCAAATCTGATTGTATATCGTCTCTGCAAAACATTTTCGTCTCGTTTTTATTCATTGACAGAGGTGTCACTTCATTTTGTCCTAGTTTTTGTCGTTTTTCATTCATTTTAATTTAGTCATCGTCTCGTTTTCGTTAGAAAAAAGGGTCTTTGACGAAAACTATGACACATCATTCGTCTAAGAAATTAACACGGTTTACATTATCATCTTTCATCTGCTCTCCTTAGGGGTTACAGTAGCTCTGATCTGCATATTAGACCTAGCTTGGGTTTTATGTTCTTCTTGCCACAACCCTCCCGTTTTATCCGGCCTTGGAACCAGCACTGATAACTTTAGAAACACCAGTTGACCTAAATGCATGTTTAACCTAAAAAGTGCTTATTTTGAGACGTGTAGAGATACTGCTTCTGTATAAATTTGTTTTTGTCATAGTGCCACCTAGCTGCTATGGAGGGCATGATGGCATGTATGACCTATTATCCTCGGGCATGTGGATCACTGAAGGCAAGTGTTGCCGTTATACATTTATGAACTTGTCTAATCGATTCTCTGCCTGCTTGTTGTTCTTTTGATTCAGTGTGACTATTTACTTCTGCAGGAAAAGCTTGGGGTTTATTTCCTGTCAAAGATGGACTCTGACAATCCGAAAGTGCAAGAAGTGAGTGTTATGTTTGTTGCTGTTTAATTATCTCAAGGAGATTGGGTCTCTATTTAGCTGAATTTAGGGAGTTTAGGAAATTTTTCCTGTCCACTGTCACCCTAGGTTATCTTTTCTGTTTTTGGATTACACATTAACATTCACCGGTGTGCATGTTTTATTTTTGGTTTTTAAGTTTGTATCACTTTGCTTCTAGGTGGCTTGTGAGTGTTATGGACGATTGCCTTGTCTGGGAGGAGTGCTTGAGCGGGGCGGAGGTGTGCGAAGGGCTGAGGGATGGACAAGTCAAGTGCACTGTCTCCTAGCTTCAGCCAATAGCATTCTGGGGCAGTTATACCAAGGCATAGAAACAGGTGAGAAACATAGCACCTCGATTATTCTGGTTATTGCATGTAGTTTGGTGTGCTGCTTTTGTCTACTGTGTCGAATCACTGTCCTGAGCTACATAAGTAACTGTATGTAGATTAGGGTTGGGTGGAGTTGATGCTTTTCATACTGTCAAACCGTCTTCACATTAACACGTGGTATAAATCTTTACAGTATACAAATGCCAGTATTCACATTTTCTTACAAAAACTAAAACAGTCTGAATGTCAAACATATCTTACTGACCACTTTTCACATAAAGCAGCCATAAATAGCAAGCCATAGCAAGCCTTAACAAGTCCGCTTGTCATTGTACCGGGGCTCAAGCCCTGCATTTTTTTTTTTTATTTATTTTTTTTAACATTTTACATTATATCTTACATTTGACAATGAAGTCTTTATATTCAATTTAATATAACAAGATCAGCGTAGGTCTCTGACAGGTCTGTGTGCGCTTGTGTCTGTGTGATATGAATCGAGTCCCAAACAGCTCTTTATTTGATAACTTTTTTCGGTTTTGACTGTGTTTAGTAAAAGGAATAACACAACAACCTACTACTCATGATTTATGGTTTCGGCCAAACCGTTCAAATCCCTGAATCTAACGAGAGTCTGTTGGGAGGGAGTTTGGGTTGTGTGTTATTGGAATGATATTCAATATCCTTTCAGGGTGACTGGCAGGTGATTGAACCCAGGACCTTCTTGCTGTGAGGCGGTGGTGCTACCCCCCCCAGTCACCGTGCAGCCCTAGTGTTTCTGAGACATTGAGAGCTATAAATGACATATAATTTCTTAATCTTGCATGAATTGCGACGGTTAAGAGGTGAAACATGGAATAGCCTATTTGTAGTAATAATAATCATTTTCTATTACACTCAACCTCCACATGATCTTTAGCGAACTGCAGACGGTTGGCAATATTATTTTTGGAGAGAAATGGCTTTCTCCCTGCCATTGACACCATTTGGTTTTCAGAGTTCTCCTGAAAGTGGACTGATAAACATTAATTTTAGCCAATGTGAGAGAGTCCTTTTAGTTGCTTAGAAGTTACCCGTGGCTCCTTTTTGACCTTTTGGGCTATTTCACAACAAAGTGTTCATTGTTTTTCTTGATCACTCTTGGTAAGAGTAACAATGATCGTGATTTTCCTACGTCTGTCTGACAGCGTGATGAACATCATCAACTCCTTCTGAGGTCTTCCTAAATCTCCTTTGTTCATGCCATGATGCACTTCTACAAACATGTTTTGAAGATCAGTCTTTGATCCCTGTTCTTTTAATACAAGATGATGCCCTCTCGAACCTGATTATCTCCTTATTGATTGAAACACCTGCCTCTAACTTCACCTACAAAGTTAATTGCTAATACGAGAAGGTCATATCATATCATTTTTCCACTCGCAGATATGTAACATTTAAACATTTTCCTCGAATAAATAATTGAGCAAGTATAATATTTTAAATGTTTTTATGCTCTCTTTATCTACTTCTAAGACTTCTGTGAAAATTTAGGCAGCAATATAGAAAAATTTAAAGGTTTCACAAATTTTCAGGCATCACTGTAACAAGCATACTGAAGAGTCCAGCTTGGCATTGTCATAGGACATCACCTTTTCAAACAGTCAGTTTACCCAAGACACAGGAAAATGCGCCTGCATGTGACGTCCAACCTGGACAGAAATCACTGCCAGGGGCTCGAATTCTAGATGTGAGTGTGTTCTGGACACACTGTTCTCAGCTGCAACTTAACAAGACTGTATTTTTACCTTTCTCGGTTCTGTTCAAGATATCTTCCGTGCACCATAGATTCCCTCAATTTGAAGCATATAACATCGAATGGGTGTGATTTTTCTCAGACTAGTATTCACTGAGTAGAACCTACATGATGTTCTGCCTTCTCATTACTGCAGTACACATACAACAGGCTTCCAAACACTATCATTTATTTCTGCAGTTAACTACAGGACAAAGTTACATTGCAGCATCACATCAGAGATCTATATGTTCTACTGAATAATGGCCTGGGAATTATATATTTGCATAATAATTTTTTTCCCTTGAATTTCTTCTGTCTTTGGCTTATTCAGAAGACACCATAAAGTATGAGGGTCCAGGAGTAGAGCTGGACTTTCCTCCGCTGGATGATGTCGATCCACTGCTAATCCTTCAGCTTCGCCATCGCTACAGAGCAGTGTGTCTGGCTCTTAAACATACACTAAGGTAGCTGTGTGTCTGTGTCTTGGTATGTCTGTTTGTGTTTTTATGTGTGTTCTCAAACATGTAGCAGACCAAGCCGAACCTAGTTTTTTGGCAGTCAATTGATGTGTAATATTTGTAACAAAGGACTAATATAGGTAAGCGTAGTTTAACATCCATCCGACCGATGTCTATAAAAATTAGAATGAATTGTAGTAAGAAATAAAAATGTCTTAACTTCAGAAGTTACAGCCATAAATAAGCTAATCACATCAACAGCCAATCAGTGCTGCAGATCCACGAGCAGAGGTGGGAGTTAGAGCGGAAGTCCTGTCTATGGAAGGACACTCTTATCAATGCATTTTTGGCTTCCGTCAAACAAAAGTATCATCGTATCGCAATGAATTTGATCATGATGTATGATATGCTTTTCTGAGCAAATCAACGATATCGTCAGTGCTTGAAGAACACTAACCAACTGCATATTTCACTATAAAGAGTAATTAGTACTGATTATTCGGATGAAGTGCAGCACATTTTAAATAAAAAAACAACACTAGTAAGTATGGGATGATATTTGAATACAAATTTTTAAGAATCTGTCACTACTGATGCATTTTGTCTGTGATCACATTTATCGTGAAAATGTCCTTAATTAATAGCGGTCTAATATTTGTACCATATCGCCCACCCCTACTCTTAAGTGTTAATGGCTTACCCCTACACAGGGTCATAACAGTATGTTACTGTTTTTACAGTGGAACCTCGGAATTCGAAGGCCTCTTCATCCGAACAATTCGGATATAGAACGAGCCGTTTGAAATGTCTTTGCCTCTAAATTCGAACAAAAATGCTGACTTTGAACATGGACACCATATATAAAAGACTCAATGGTGCCGTCTTCCAAAGACAATGCACGTAGTCCAGTCCAGTTGGTGGCGATAATGCACCAATACAGTATGCCAGTATGCCAGGGGGAGGGGGGTGTGATCATAGGCATGTTATGTATATTACATAGTTTTATTGTTATATTATATACGTGACACTCAGATCAGACAATCCCTTGGTCTCGGCTTTGCTGTCCCGGTCAGATGATGTGCATTCGCCTCAGTGGCTAGTAGTTTCACTTTATTTTCACTTCTGTCATGTATGTATTGATTTTATGCATTCTATGCATTGTTGTATTCCTTTGCTTTATTCATGCTTATAAACATTAATTATGTACGAATATAGGTGTAAAAAGCAATCATTTATGGGTGGGAACAGATAAATCCTATTTACATTACTTCTTATTGATTCCAGCTTCAAACAAATCAGAGTTTAAATCGCCATATGGAATCAATTAAGTTTGACTTGCGAGGTTCCTATATATTGGGAATTACATAAATTAGAAATGAAGTGGGACTGGGGATGCTGTGTAGATGGCAGCGTTCCACTCGTATTGTTTGCCATGTACAGTGCCTTGCATAAATATTTATTCACCCTTGAACTTTTCCGCATTTTGTATTGTTACAACCTGGAATTGAAATAAACTTAAGTTTGAGTGTGTTATCTCAACAAATACTCCATAATACTGAAGTGAGGAAACTTAATATAGAATCATTTAAACATTAACCCCATTACTTTGAAGACAATACGATTAGATCTGGTGCAACCAGTTGTCATCAGTCCCCTTATTATTATAAGTTAGAGATTGACTGACTGACTGACTGACCGACCTGATCTCAAAATAAATACACATCGTCCATAAATAGGAACCAGATTGTGGGAGCATGAATACAAAAACATTATGAAGACCAATGAATTGTCAGAACACTAGGGATCCAATAAATCTGACGGTGCACATTGTGGAATTATCACAATGTGCATACTCTGGTAATATCTGATGCAGTTGCAGTTTTTGAACACCAGAGGGTGCAAGCATATGTCATATAAGGCATAGTCTTCAGTTTACAATGGAACATTTCACAGGACCACCACAGATCAGGTACTATTTGGGTGGTGGATCATTCTCAGCACTGCAGTGACACTGATGTGGTGGTGGTGGTGGTGTGTTAGTGTGTGTTGTGCTGGTATGACTGGATCAGACACACTGGAGATTTTAAGCACTTCTGTGTCACTGCTGGACTGGAAATATTCCACGTATCAAAAATGTCCAGCCACTAGCTGTGTGTGTAATATAAAATTATTAAGACATTGCTTGGTCGGCTCAGCATGAAATGGAGCATACCTGTGTTTTGTGTGTAGTTACTACTGCATTTTATGATTCAGCTTTGTTTCATGTGTGTGGTTCTGTGCTGTCACAGACGGGTTCTACATTTTAACAGAGTCAACACCCCCTCAGTTGTGGTTTCCTTGTTAAAATGCCTTAATCTTTGACTTGATTAAAAATTAGTTTTTTAAACTAATTAGCTGTTTGTGTTTCTTTTGTGTGCAGTGTTGATCCAGCCACCTCAGTGCGTCTTCCTGTTCAGCATGTCCTCAACCTGGTCTGTCGTGGTTTGGCTGTTAGCACTAAGAATGTTGTAAGTCCTTTATTTCACAAACCAGTAACTGATAAACACACACTGCTTTCATCAGGCATGTACAAAATAGTGTTTTCGTGACCTGAGTAATTTGTTCTTTTTGTATGTGTTTGTTTCAGAACGTCACTGGTGAAGGTTGCTTGAAGTTGCTGGTTTTGCCCTCAATTCATAGTGACTCTCTGGAGGTGCTCTCTGCTCTAATCAAAGCGTGGGTAAACACTAACTAGTTATTAAACATGTCTGCTCTGTCAGAAGTGTTCACAATGCTGTGTTAGGTTTTATGGACAAAATGACCAAATGTCTGGAAAGCTGGTCTCTGATGACACTTGGTCTGGGTGGCATGGTTTCCATAAAAACAATTCCACAAACAATTGTTTTATTTAAATATCTTTACAAGACCTTCAAAACTGAGCAAGCCCAACAAAACTTGTGCAATAGAAGAGTAAGGAAAAAAGAAGCCTGGTTTCGCTATAGTGGATGCCAAAGTCTGAGACCATTAGTCAAAATGCTTCTGTTTTGCACTTTTCTCTACTGTAATACAATGCTTTTTGTTACAAGTCTTGGGTGGATCTTTCAAAGACGTCTACGCATTTCAGAATTATTAGTATTTGATTAGTACTTGATGTTTTTTGTTTTTGTTACCTGACTCAACTGTCAGTGAATAGACTGTTTTTTGTTTTACATCTCTTGAAAATTTTAACATCCTTTTAGTGTATTTTAATTTAAACGATATGTATATAAACAAGGTACAGTACAGTGCAAAAGTCTTATGCCACTCTTAGATCTGTTGTTTAAGCAATGGCATAAGGACTGTATACAACATATTTCTGACGATTGGACCCAAAAATCTCACACTTGGATTCGTCACTCCATAATACTTTTTTCCAGTGATCTTCATTCCAATCTTTACATTTACAGCATTTAGCAGACGCCCTTATCCAGAGCGACTTACAATGTTATGTAATCTTACAATCCAAGCAATTGTGGGTTAAGGGCCTTGCTTAAGGACCCAACAGTGGCAGCTTGGTAGAGGTGGGATTTGAACTGGACCTGGTCTAGGGTTCAAATCCCAGCTCTGCCAAGCTGCCACTGTTGGGTCCTTGAGCAAGGCCCTTAACCCACAATTGCTTGGATTGTAAGACTGTACCAATCGTAAGTCGCTCTGGATAAGGGCGTCTGATAAATGCTGTAAATGTAAACTCTATCCAAACCTTATCAGACCACAAATGTATATTCGGGCAGACGTAGACTGAACGGCTGTTAAACAACTCAACCCTTCTATAGACATATATAATAGTGATTTTAACTTTAGTGATAATGGTTCGGCACTAAGCTGAACATCATTCATAAACCATGGGCAGTTGGTTCTCCTTTGCTGCTGTCACTGCCTCTGCTATTCTGGAATGGCTTTCTACTAGATTTTGGAGCTTGACTGCATCCGTTCAGCCACAAAAGTGTGCCAAACATTTGCCTCACATTTCTCTAGAATATCAGTTGTCTGCTGTAGCATTAAAATTTCCTTTTGATTGCTTTAATAGGGAAAAACCCAAAGCATCAAAAACCACCAAATATTATACAGGTTCTCCCCATTTTGCGATGGCCCAACTTATGATATTTTGACTTTACGATGGGAATCCGATGATAAACAGAAATGCACATTCTGCAGAAACTCTGAATTTAATTTTTCTGGGCAAGCGATGGGAAGTATATGCAGTACTCTCCCACACTCAGATGAGGAAGACAGCAGTAGGGAGTCACGTTATGGGGTGATGAGTGCTGGGAAATGTAGGAAAAGTTGTGGTTGCACAATAATTAAATTTTTTTTTTTAATATTATCAGTACGTTAGTGGTACTTTGGTTCTCGTAGGTACACCAGTACCAAGCAACTGGTTCCCATAAGGAATTGGGGAGTACCTGTAGTAGCTCCTGATGTTCGTAGATCAGAGCCAGCTGTTGGAAACAGTAGTCCCTGAGTACATGGATTTCTGAGGAAACCCAGATTCATCTGTCAGGCTCCCAGAAAGTAAAGTGTATTTATTCATGCCACAGCAGTTCTTTTGCTCCGGAGTTCATTGATGGTATGCTTTACACCACTCTTGACATTTTGCAGTATGCATCGGGAGCTTCAGTTTTTTTGTAGCTCCTTGACAAATGAAACAGCCATGAAGCTTCTGAGAAGTTGTTCTTAATGCTGCTTCTACAGGCAGTGTAGATCTCTGAAGTCAGAGATGTTTCTGTCACATTGGTCTTGTTCCTGATTCTTATTCCTGAATTTTATGAGGCAGTTCTGCTTACCCTGTGTTGTCAGTGGGCTGTTAAATCGATTTTATGATGCTTTTCCCTTAGTGTGGGCGCTGGACTGGTGCAGTATTGTAATGTGCTCTCCAGGCTTTTCGCCCAATCACTGTCTGCATGGACACCCCCCTCAGAGTCCAGTCTTGGTCAACAGAGAGCATACAGGTAAGACGTCATGAAGACATTAAATTCTGCGATAAAATATATGCCATATTTGCAAACACGTCAGTTTTTCAACATTTATTGTATTTTCTCTCTCCGTTCCATTATGGCCATGAGTTACAGTGTCGTCCTCAGACGCCCTTATTCCATTACATGCTGACTTTGACAGCTGATATGTTCTGAAGAGTGAACATGTTTAAGGATTCACATCTTTCTAAAACCTCTTCTCTCTTTATTAATTCGCTAGCATTTCAGTATTCAATCTCAGTAGCTTGCTCTTTTTTCAACCTCTTCTTGAGGTAGGCAAGACATTTTTTACTGAAGTACAGTTACTGTACATCTCTGCATGCCATATGTGGACTTTGGTGGTATGATGGCAGGTAGGGTTGTAACTAGAGACGCACCGATTGCCATTTTCTGGTCCGATTCCAATTTTTCTGTCCAGGAATGATAAATGACAGCATAAAGATCATTTTTGTTCAGCTTTTCTTTTAATGGAAGGTTTAACAGTAAATGTATGGACTGTTCCATCATCCATTCCAGCCAACGAGTGTCAGGGTTGGAGTAAGAGCTTCTGAGGACAGTGAGGGGAGACGTACCCATAGTGAAATCCCTCTCATGCTGTCAGAGAACCAGGGTTACAATAATAACCTAAAGTTTTTGTGTCTCTTCTCTTGGGTTCTTCTCTAGTGCTGTGCGAGTGGCCCTGTATCGTACTCTAGAGTTGTGGGTGCGCGTAGGCAGAGCCTCTGCCTCGACACTGCAGGGGAGCTCTTCTCACTCTGAGCTGCTCTTTGCTCATCTTATTGGTGACATTACACCAGGAACTGATGCAGTCAAAGTGAGTCAAATTTTGGATGTTTGTAATATAATCTGAAATAAATATAATGTATCATTTTTCACATGAAGCAACCAGACTTGAGCCATGTTTGATGTACAGATGTTGTTAGTTCATTTTACATTAGTGCTGAAGTAAATACCAAATAATAAGGACTTTGTTAGGACTTTCAAAACTGACTCGATAATAACGCCAGTAATACATTTTTGAAAACTCTATGCACTCACCGGTCACTTGATTAGGTACACTGCTTTGTTTCTACACTCATTGTCCATTTTATCACTTCCACTTACCGTATAGGTGCACTTTGTATTTCTGCAATTACAGACTGTAGTCCATCTGTTTCTGTTGTGTGGTATGAGTAGATCACACAGCAGTGCTGCTGGAGTTTCAAACGTCTCAGTGTCACTCCTGGACCTAAAATAGTCCACCAACATGATCTGTGCAACAACAGATGAGTTACTGCCTCTGGCTTTACAACTACAAGGTGAAGCAATATGCTAGATGTTTGAGTGAGTGCACAGTGAGTGAACAGTGTTTAAAAACTCCAGCAGCACTGCTGTGTCTGATCCACTCATAGCAGCACAACACACACTAACACACCACCACCACATCAGTGTCACTGCAGTGCTGAGAATGATCCACCACTCGAATAGTACCTGATCTGTGGAGGTTCTGACCATTAGAGAACACATTAAAAGGGGTTTTTAATTGTAGAACTCAGCGCACCTATATGGTAGATGGAACTGATTAAATGGATGATGACTGTAGAAACAAGGAGGTGCAAGTAATAGAGATTGACGAGTGTAGAGCACTATTAGCTACAATATATTTGACATAACCTTAAATTTTGGACTGTGCAATTCAGTCACACTGTGTGAGATGAGTCCCATAAAATATTGGGCAAATTCTATAATAGACTCTCAAAGTCTGATACTATGAACATTTTCAAACAGTAGGACAACACTACTTGCTGCTTGCGTCAACTGGGGAGCCTTAAATCATTTCACAGTGGTGCAGCTTCAGGGAGTTGCCGTTGAGTCCCAGCACAGCACACGGTATTGGTTTCCACTTTGTGCCCCGTGCAGCCAATTGGGCTCCAGCCCCCTGCAACCCTAAATTGGAATAAAGCAGGTATGGAAAGTGAATGAGTTACCCCCTGCCTCTATTATTTCACCTAGCTTCGTACTGGACATACAGCAATGCCTGATCTGGTTGGTGCAGCTGGGAAGCCAGGACCGCGACGGACAAAGGGTTTGGGTATGGGAGAACCAGGTGGAGTCTCGCTGCAAAGGAAGGGTGATTCACTAGCCAATCAGGATACGTGCTTCGCCGCCCTACGAGGTTAGTGACTTGGTGGGCTTGGTATTCCATCATCTGCCTTCGCTCGAAAGCATATTTTTATTGTTGTTAATTTCAGTCCTTAGGCAGATCATTTTGGCGGGTGGCACTCTCTTGAAAGAGGATCTACACAAGGTAAGGTAGTGTCCATACAGCTGTCTTGCCATAGTTTATTAGATTTCTATGGCGCATTGCCAGAATTCTTGCAGGAAACAGTGATTCAAATTGCATCGTTTTTTTTTTCTAACCGCTATATGCAAACCACTATATTTTCCCTTTCTCTTCCTTCCCATGACCTCTGCCGTGACTGTCCCTTCCTGTGTCTGTCAGAGGCTGCAGGAGCTGGTGGTTCCTCTGTGTGTGAGACTCCAGCAGCAGGCTCAGAGCAGTAACTGGGACTTGGGCAGTATTAGTGGTCAGTACGGCAGTGCTGCTCCTCGCTGTGAGCTCTATGCTCTGCTGCTGGCTCTGGTGCTGGTGCCCTCCCCCCGCTGGCCTGCTCCTCTCTCCTGCGCCATCTGCGTGTTCAGCCAGGGACGCCGAGACCGCAACATCACCGTGAGTATTCAGCAGTGTGTGTGCATGAGAGAGAGAGAGGGGTTTAACACAACTTCCAATGGGAACTAACTTCAATATAAAAGTCTGCAATTCTGATGAGCAAGTTCAGTTATAAATTTTACAATGAGTTATGAAATTTGTAGAAATATGTTATAGTTAATTCTGTTCCCTGCAAAGCTGATGAATTTTTACCACAGGTACCCAAAAGTTTGTATTGACTGTATATAGTAATGGAGGTGCTTTAAAAAAAAAACAAATTCGAACCTGCTGCTATGCAAGTTTTGGAACTGCAGCGAGTGAAAGAGACTGAATGAAAAATAACAGAATTTTAAGGAAGAGGGGACTGTGTGAACATGCACTACACATTTCAGTCTTTTCATGGTTGATCAGAAAAAGCTGGGACAGTATGGAAAATGCAAATAAAAAATAAACGTAATAAATATATTTACTTTGACGTTTATTTACTTACAGACAGTATGAACCAAAGATATTTCATAAACATAAACATCCATTCTTGCGTTTCAGGCCTACAGCATATTTCAAGAAAGGTTAGGATGGGGCAATATAGTGCTTGTAATTAGGTTAAAGAAAAACTAAATAATGTGATTTCAAACAGGTGATTGTAAGCAGGATTTGGTACAAAAACAGTGTCCTTGAGAGTCTTTGAGGAGCCCGATATCTCCATTTTCTCAACATGCTTGAGAAAATTATTTAACTGTTTAAAAACAATGTTCCTCTAAGAAATCTTCAAAGTGTTTTACATAGTTCTTCGTCTGTAATGCATAATATCATGAAACGATTCAAGAAATCTGGAGGAATTACAGTGCGGCAAGGGCACAACCTAAACAGAACGCCTGGGATCTCTGATCCCTCAGACAACAGTGTACAGTGCCTTGCAAAATTATTCGGCCCCCTTGCGTGAATACTTTGTAGCGGCACCTTTTTGCTGCGATTACAGCTTGGGGTATGTCTCTATCAGGTTTGCACATCGAGAGAATGAAATTTTTGCCCATTCTTCCTTGCAAAACAGCTCGAGCTCAGTGAGGTTGGATGGAGAGCATTTTTGAACAGCAGTTTTCAGCTCTTTCCACAGATTCTCGATTGGATTCAGGTCTGGACTTTGACTTGGCCATTCCAACACCTGGATACGTTTATTTGTGAACCATTCCATTGTAGATTTTGCTTTATGTTTTGGATCATTGTCTTGTTGGAAGATAAATCTCCGTCCCAGTCTCAGGTCTTTTGCAGACTCCAACAGGTTTTCTTCCAGAATGGTCCTGTATTTGGCTCCATCCATCTTCCCATCAATTTTAACCATCTTCCCTGTCTCTGCTGAAGAAAAGCAGGCCCAAACCATGATGCTGCCACCACCATGTTTGACAGTGATGATGGTGCGTTCAGGGTGATGAGCTGTGTTGCTTTTACGCCAAACATAGCGTTTTGCACTGTTACCAAAAAGTTCATCTGACCAGAGCACCTTCTTCCACATGTTTGGTGAGTCTCCCAGGTGGCTTGTGGCAAACATTTTTGGATATCTTTGAGAAATGGCTTTCTTCTTGCCACTCTTCCATAAAGGCCAGATTTGTGCAGTGTACGACTGATTGTTGTCCTATGGACAGAGTCTCCCACCTCAGCTGTAGATCTCTGCAGTTCATCCAGAGTGATCATGGGCCTCTTGGCTGCATCTCTGATCAGTCTTCTCCTTGTTTGAGCTAAGGTTTAGAGGGACGGCGGGGGTCTTGGTAGATTTGCAGTGGTCTGATACTCCTTCCATTTCAATATGATTGCTTGCACAGTGCTCCTTGAGATGTTTAAAGCTTGGGAAGTCTTTTTGTATCCAAATCCGGCTTTAAACTTCTCCACAACAGTATCTCCGACCTGCCTGGTGTGTTCCTTGGTCTTCATGATGCTCTCTGCGCTTTAAACAGAACTCTGAGACTATCACAGAGCATGTGCATTTATACAGAGACTTAATTACATACAGGTGGATTCTATTTATCATCATCAGTCATTTAGGTCAACATTGGATCATTCAGAGATCCTCACTGAACTTCTGGAGTGAGTTTGCTGCACTGAAAGTAAAGGGGCCGAATAATTTTGCACGCCCCACTTTTCAGTTTTTTATTTCTAAAAAAAGTTTAAAATATCCAATAAATTTTGTTCCACTTCATGATCGTGTCCCACTTGTTGTTGATTCTTCACAAAAAAAATTACAATTTCATATCTTTGTTTGAAGCCTGAAATGTGGCAAAAGGTTGAAAAGGTCAAGAGGGCCGAATACTTTTGCAAGGCACTGTATAATAGAACCACATGGACAAGGGTTACTTTAGCAAATCTTTGTGAAGCACTACCATACGGAATTACATTCATAAATGCCACTTTGCTTTACTGACAGAAACAGCATCAACTTTTCTGGGCTCTTAGGCAGTGTTAATTTTGACAGCAAATTTCTATTTTAGTTTTAGTTATAGTCTTTTGACTAAAATGTAATTTAGATTTAGCCATCTAAATTGTTTTTAGTTTTATTCTAGATTTCGTCGACTAATTATAAGATTATAGTCTTAAAAATCTACAGTAGCTTTAGCTGACTAAAATATGCAAACGTTGCAATACGTAAATGATTTTTTAACATTTTCCCTTTAAAATGAAACATCTACATGCATGCATTGATAATAAAAGGATACATTAGAGTGGTTATTATTCAATTTCCATCTCAGATCTGCTTCACGCTTGGTGTGGACATTCAGCAGATATTTTAGAATAGAATCAATCTGGAATGAATGATATGTTATAAGATCTAATTAAGATATAAGCTCAGGTCTATATGCATGCATTTATAATAACAGTACACAGTGATCACCAAAACTCATCATTTTCATCAAAGATCTGCTTCAAACTCGTTGTTGACACTCATGAGATATTGTACAATAGAATAGAATAAATGATATATTTAGAGCTTTATTAAAGATCTAAGATCAGATCGGATGTGTGCATGCTCTATATGCATGTATTCATAATTAAGGTATATAACAGTTATCTTTCCCGATTACTCCTTGAATATATGATGAACACTTTAGACAAAGTTAAAATATATCCACACCATGAACTGAAAACATATTTTAATCCCTACTTTATTCGCCATTTAGGTGCGGGTAGCTTGACTGCAGCAGGACGACATGCCTGCAGATGTCGTTTAAACTTTGTTGTGTTTTTGCCGAAGATGGCGCCTCACACGGTTTACAGAGAGTCTTGTTTTCCTTGATATCAAATGAGAAATGTGCTCATACAGTGGGGCAAAAAAGTATTTAGTCAGCCACTGATTGTGCAAGTTCTCCTACGTAGAAAGATGAGAGAGGTCTGTAATTTTCATCATAGGTACACTTCAACTATGAGAGACAAAATGAGAAAAAAAAATCCAGGAAATCACATTGTAGGATTTTTAAAGAATTTAATTATAAATCATGGTGAAAAATAAGTATTTGTTCACCCACAAACAAGCAAGATTTCTGGCTCTCAGACCTGTAACAACTTCTTTAAGAAGCTCTTCTGTCTTCCACCTGTATTAATGGCACCTGTTTGACCTCGTTATCTGTGTAAAAGACACCTGTCCACAGCCTCAAACAGTCAGACTCCAAACTCAACCATGGCCAAGACCAAAGAGCTGTCGAAGGACACCAGGACGAAAATTGTAGACCTGCACCAGGCTGGGAAGAGTGAATCTACAAGAGGCAAGCAGGTTGATGTGAATAAATCAACTGTGGGAGCAATTGTAAGAAAATGGAAGACCAACAAGACCACTGATAATCTCCCTCGATCTGGGGCCCCACGCAAGATCTCATCCAGTGGGGTCAAAATGATCATGAGAACGATGAGCAAAAATCCCAGAACTACACGGCGGGACCTGATGAACAAAGAATGAACGGGGCCATGCATTGTGAGATTTTAAGCCAAAACCTCCTTCCATCAGTGAGAACATTGAAGATGGAACGTGGCTGGGTTTTCCAGCATGACAATGAGTGGCTCCGTAAAAAGCATTTCAAGGTCCTGGAGAGGCCTAACCCATAGAAAATTTGTGGAGGGAGCTGAAATTCCGTGTTGCCCAGTGACAGCCCCAAAACATCACTGCTCTAGAGGAGATCTGCATGGAGGAATGGGCCAAAATTCCAGCTACAGTGTGTGCAAACTTGGTGAAGACTTGTGGGAAATGTTTGACCTCTGTCATTGCCAAGAAATGTTATGTTACAAAATATTGAGTTGAACGTTTGGAGAACTTGCACAATCAGTGGCTGTGTAAATATTTTTTGCCCCACTGTATATCGACTCTGCTCTTTCTCCCAGGTGTTGACATTGTCGAGCTAGTACGATCTCTTCCCGGGGTCAGATCAAATGTCTACATCTTACCGTATTACTGATTGGATTCCACATGTACTCGTTATGACTGGGTAATTTCCTAACTTGTCAGATCTGATTGGATGTCGTCTCTGCCAAACATTTTCATCTCGTTTTTATTTGTTGACAAATGTGTCAATTCATTTCGTCCTAGTTTTTTGCTGGTTTTTCTTTCCATTCATTAAGTTCATTAATAGGCTGGTTTTGATGCGAGAAAGATGTAATGTGGACGAACAAGCCATGCTGCGTGCTAGCTATCATGGCAAAAATTGAATCAAAGAAAGAAAACCATTTTGCAATTAAAGACTGAGCAGATGACTTCTAGCTAAGTTAAATGTAAATGGGCCTATTGACAACAATCCTTTGAGAGACGAAGACTGAGTTCAGTGATGCTTTTGTGCTCTTGTCAAAGAGCTAATATGTATGACTACTGAAAGATGTTAATGTCTGGAGACTTCAAATAAGTACATACGATTTCTAAATTTGCAGACTGTCGTTTTGTGTGTTACCAGGGTCAAGTTTGTAACAAGTTGTAGATCTAACAGTGTATTTAGCTTTGTGGGACTGTGGTGGCTTTGCGGTTAGGGTGCTGGAACATGGATCAGCAGGTCCAGTGTTCAAATCCTATCTGCCACCGAGCTGAGTAACACCCTTAATCCAGAGTTACTTTGATTGTAAGACTGTATCCATTGTAAGTTGCCCTAGATAAGAACATCTGGTAAAATGTTAAAATAACTCAACTTAAATGTAGATGCTGTGACTGCTGTCTCTCTGCTTTCCAGGTTTCTTCATTTTGCGCCGAGGCATTGACAATATGCAACGCTTTGCTTCATCCACGTACCCCCTCCATCTCACTCCCTCTGACTTCTTTAACTCTGAAACCCACGCCGTCTGCTCCAGTTCTCACAACTGCTCAGAATCCCTCTCTGTCCCTCACAACACTCTTGGGGACACCTGCATCAGGCCCTTCGTTTGCTCCCAGACATCCTCTAGGCTTAGGCCCCGCAGCTCTTCTGGGTTCCCTGGAAAACCATTTACCCATGGCTCCTGTCCTTCCCACACCAGTGGGTGCCCCTGGAAGCCAAGGGGAGATGCTGTTGTCCTCTTCTGCACAGGCTGCTGAGTTGCCAGGCCTGGCAGCACCCCCTGAGAGCCAACGTCAGGTGTTTGTGCGATACGACAAAGAGGAGCCAGAAGACGTGGAGATTTCTCTGGAGAGCGATTCGGATGACAGTGTGGTCATTATGCCCCAAGGCATGAGGCTGGAGATGCAGGAGGGAGCTGCTAACGTGCTGACTCTCCCTTCCCAACCAGGCAGCACCATGCCTGTACCACCTGCTGGACTTGGAAATGAAGCAGGCACAGTTGAGACCTCTCTTTCCAACGACCTTCCCACATCCATCCTGCCAGCGGATGCCAACAACATCAACTCTTTCCCTGGTCCTAGTCAAGCGGAGCAGCTGGTGTCTCTAGTGCCACCTCTGAACTCTAATACTGTGCCACTTGCTTCGCCCACTGGTGCCCTTGGCAATTCTTTGCCTGCTGGCGCCCAACTTCAGCAGATGCTGTCATCAGGCGGGCAGCCAGGGCAGCTGGGCTTATCCTTACACATGCAGATCCAGAACCAACTGGCACAGGCCAGCCGCCAACCTTCATCCAATGAGCAGGACCAGAACGTCATCAACATCAACAGCTCGGATGACGAGGAGGTGGAGGAGGAGGAGATGGAGGACGAAGATGAGTTGGGAGAAGAGGAGGAGGATGAGGAAGAAGAGGAGGAGGAAGAGGAGGAAGGTCTGGAAGAGGATGAGGATGACGAGGAGGGAAGCGATTTCAATGAAGAGGAGGAGTACTACCGGGAGAACTATGAAGAGTTTGAAGAGGAAGAGGGAGAGGACGAAGAAGAGGAGGAGGAAGATGAGGAGTTCCAGCCTGTGGAAGGTGACATCCGGAGACCTGTGATGGGAGCAGTGGAGGCGGAAGTGATGATCGAAGGGCAAGGGGAGAGGGGGATGGAAGCGTTCCCTGTGGAGAGTGAAGGACAGGTGGAAGGAGGAATTGAGGAAATGGAGGCCGTTAGGAGTGTATATGGGGAAGACGTAATGAAGGACAAAGTGGGCATTGAAGAAATCGAGAACATCGGAGCTGTTGAAAGGAATGAAAGCGTAGGCGGTGAGGCGCAAACAGAGACCCTTGAGAGCGGCGAAGAGGCACAGCAGCAGCAGGAAGAAGAAGAAAGTTCCTCTGTAGCAGTAACCGATCAAGAACTGAGCCCACCGAAAGAGGAAGAACCCAAACCTCAGTCAATAGTGGTTCCAGAGGATTCTGGGACACTGCCAGAGGGTCAGGAGGTTGGTGTAGAGGCCAAAGCTGATGAGCAGAGTTTAGAAGGAGAACAAGAGGAGAAGCCCAGTACAAGCACAGCACCTACCTCAGAGGACGTGGCACCTCAGCCGGTAACGGACACAGCTGATAAAGAAAAGGATGAAGGAAAGCAGCCCGAGGAGGAAGAAAAGAAGGAGGAGGAGGAGGAGGAACAGGAGGAGGAAGCACGAGGAACCAAAAGGAAAATACAGGATCGGGAGGAAGCGGAACAGCCTGAACAGAGCAGTGAGAAGAAAAAGGTACATCTCTCTATTTTGTTGGTGTTATCAGTGTTCCTAAATTTAGAGGAAACCGTAACCCCTGCTATACAGGTATGCTCTGTTTGTCGGCCTCATGACATTTCGGGAAATAGGTCGTTGACCGGACCTTACCATAGTCACAGTCTTTTTATGTTACTGTATTGTAAATGTAAAGGGTATTTTCACAAGTAATATTTGTGAAGATATGTAAATGCCTCAGAGATACCGAAAACATGAGTGGAAAATCTACACAGTATCCCTAATTCAATTGCATTTTTATTATAAAAAGTACAGTAATGTACTGTGTCGGAGGAAGCAGTGACACTTATGAGTAAAGATGGACTGATACAGATTGCCAATCTCCTTTCACCACGATCGGCCGATCAACGATACCGATCGAGGCAGGGACTGGAAGCCACTTTCAGAGCACGCACTCACTCATCCGCTTAATACTGAACTCGGTTGCGGGAGAGCCGGTGACTAGCCGGCAGCATAGGGCACAAGGCAGGAACAACTTTAAAAAGTCAGCTCTAATCAGTCCGTCATAGGGCACTCATACACACACTGGACTCATAAACCCACATGGACACGGGGAGAACATGCAGACTCCACACAGAAAGGACCCAAACCACTTCGCCTGGGGATTGAACCCAGGACCTTCTAGCTACCTACCAAGCCACTATGCTGCCCCTCTTTCAGAGCAATCACTATATAAAACAAGAGCTACTTCCATACTGAATAGTATGCGAGAACAGGTAGAAGGTTGTGTGCATACTGCACACTCGCATACTGCTTTAACCGTTGTAGTGCGTACTGGATAGAATCTAGTACATACTGGTTAAGTATGCCATTTCGGACGAGGCCGTGATCTAAATGGGTTCATTATAATTTATTATGAATTATCCACACACAGCTATATGAAGGCACAGTGGCGGCTCGGTCGGTAGCACTGCCAACTCACAGCAAGAAGGACCTGGGTTCAATCCCAAATGGAGTGGTCTGGGTCTTTTCTGTGTTGAGTCTGCATGTCCTCTCTGTGTCCATGTGGCTTTACTCTGGGTGCTCTGTTTTCCTCTCACAGCCCAAAGACGTGTGTTTAGGTTAATTGAGTGCGCTAGATTGGCATTGACTTTAGTGTGTGTGTGTGTGTGTGTGTGTGTGTGTGTGTGTGTGTGTACACATACATACAGTGGGGCAAAAAAGTATTTGGTCAGCCACTGATTGTGCCAGTTCTTTGACTTAGAAAGATGAGAGAGGTTTGTAATTTTCATCATAGGTACACTTCAACTATGAGAGACAAAATGAGAAAATATAGGAAATCACATTGTAGGATTTTTAAAGAATTTAATTGTAAATCATGGTGGAAAATAAGTATTTGGTCACCCACAAACAAGCAGGATTTCTGGCTCTCACAGACCTGTAACTTCTTCAAGAAGCTCTTCTGTCTTCCACTCATTACCTTTGTTAATGGCACCTGTTTGACCTCCATTATCTGTATAAAAGACACCTGTCCACAGCCTCAAACAGTCAGACTCCAAACTCAACCATGGCCAAGGCCAAAGAGCTGTTGAAGGACACCAGGAAGAAAATTGTAGACCTGCACCAGGCTGGGAAGAGTGAATCTACAATAGGCAAGCAGGTTGGTGTGAATAAATCAACTATGGGAGCAATTGTAAGAAACTGGAAGCCATACAAGACCATTTATAATCTCCCTCGATCTGGGGTTCCACGCAAGATCTCATCCCATGGGGTCAAAATGATCATGAGAACGGTGAGCAAAAAACCCTGAACTACACGGAGGGACCTGATGAATGACCTGCAGAGAGCTGGGACTGAAGTAACGAAGGCTGCCATCAGTAACACACTATGCCAAGAGGGACTCGGATCCTGCAGTGCCCCCCTGCTTAAGCCAGTACATGTCCAGGCCCATCTGAAGTTTGCCAGAGAGCATATGGATGATCCAGAAGAGGATTGGGAGACTATCATGTGGTCAGATGAAACCAAAATAGAACGTTTTGGTAAAAACTCAACTTGCCATGTTTGGAGGAAGAAGAATTCTGAGTTGCGCCATACCTACTGTGAAGCATGGGGGTGGAAACACCATGCTTTGGGGCTGTTTTTCTGCAAAGGGGACAGGACGACTGATCCGTGTTAAGGGAAGAATGAACGGGGCCATGTATCGTGAGATTTTAAGCCAAAACCTCCTTCCATCAGTGAGAGCATTGAAGATGGAACGTGGCTGGGTCTTCCAGCATGACAATGATCCCAAACACATTACTCGGCCACAAGGAGTGGCTCCGTAAAAAGCATTCCAAGGTCCTGGATTGGCCTAGCCAGTCTCCAGACCTCAACCCCATAGAAAATTTGTGGAGGGAGTTGAAAGTCTGTGTTGCCCCAAAACATCACTGCTCTAGAGGAGACCTGCATGGAGGAATGGGCCAAAATACCAGCTACAGTGTGTGCAAACCTGGTGAAGACTTACAGGAAACGTTTGACCGCTGTCATTGCCAACAAAGGTTAGCTTACAAAGTATTGAGTTGAACCAAATTTATTGACCAAATACTTATTTTCCACCATAATTTTCAATGAAATTCTTTAAAAATCCTACAATGTGATTTCCTGGATATATTTGCTCATTTTGTCTCTCATAGTTGAAGTGTACCTATGATGAACATTACAGACCCCTCTCATCTTTCTAAGTAGGAGAACTTGCACAATCAGTGGCTGACTAAATACTTTTTTGCCCCACTGTAGTTGGGGGACAAACATTTGAGTATTACTTACAATAGGACAGGTTCATACACTTACAAACACCATTTACAGCTTGGAACAAGTAAGTAGTGGAAAGTCCTACACACAAACACGAGTAATCTGCACCAAAAAGTCTTAACAGAGTTAGAACATTCCAAACGTGAGCAAGTAAGCACACAAGCATTACACACACATGAATGACAGACTTCTGCTATTAAACTCCTGCCTCTGTTCATAGATCCGAAGTGTTGGTTGGCTTTTGAGTTGACCAGCTGTTTATGGTTGCAACGTCTGGATTAAGGCATATTTTTATTTCCTAATACCATGTGTTTTAGTTAGTGTTACAGTTGTTAAATGGTGCATACATACCTTTACGTGGTGATAAAGACTATTTAAGCAAAGTAAATTAAAGCAGCAGTGGAACTGGCTGAATGTAACCAAAGGAATGAGTATTCTTGCTGTGGATCCAGTGGTTATGTTCTTTGCCCAATGGGTAAACACTAGCTACAGATTTATTCAGTTGTTTATTTAGTGCTGATCCTCTTGCTAATCTGTTTAGTAAACTATTCTCTCCCACACTTTTCCCCAGATGGATGATGAAGCAATGGCCTCCATGCTGGCTGACTTTGTGGATTGCCCTCCAGATGACGAAGATCACGGTGCCTCGCAATCGCAATCTTAGAGCAAAATCCTTTCCAAGAGGAACGCTTCATTTTGTTACTCACATGAACTTGAGAACTTTCCCTGAGATCATCCGATCCTTGGCAGGATCTCGCGTCAATATTTACATCAAGATAATATTCATTAGGACTGTACTTTTTCAGCTGTAATATTTTACAAATTTCATAAATGGTTTGTATCTGTGATGCAGTAACGATATTCCTTGTCATGTCATTCAGGGTGTACTCCTGTAAGTAAAACTGAACATACGGCAGCATACATGTTGGATTAAGTACAAGCCAGACAGCCCATTAGTCTATTGAATTACTTCCCAAGTACTTTTGTGCTCTGAGAGGGTAGACACAACACAGACTTATCTTTCTCTGAGCATTTATGCTCATGGGATGCATGCCTTTGGCTTTCTTTCACGTTTTAGAGTCCTTTCATGCTCTGTGTCCCTTACACTAAGGAACTCGATGACTTCCATAGAGAAAAATGATATGGCTCATATAGTGCTTCTGGTCTTTTCTTATTTCAGATTTTCTACTATCATTTTGTTTTGGTATAGTTTTTTTTGGGTTGCTGAAGACAATTAAAAGCTGAAACAAATACATGGTACCCTAGGTCCCTTATTATATAGGTACAGCAGCTTTTGACAGACACACAAAAAATATTTTATTTATTACAGCAGTTGTTTCCAAACTTTTTCTGCAGTTCCCCCCTTGTGTAGGTAAAAATACTGGACTTTACAGCACATTTACATGTCTTTTGCTTCCAAACTCCACTGGATTTTATTTTAAGCATTGTAATTGATCCAAAACTGCAGCTTCTAATTGAACAAAACAAAATAAAGGTATGCGTCGTTTACCTAATTACATTCTGTGAAACAGGACTTTGACTGAAATGGACGTTGACCAGACATTGCCATAGTCACATCGTAGTTTAGACACTTTGTACATAGTCTTTTATTTTAAACAATAATAGTCATCAAAACCCAATATGACAACAGTGTACAGTACTTCACGCTATAATGCATTACTTTTTGTCTTCGTATCTTTTTTAAAATTCAAAACTGTTACAAATTTAACTACAGAAATGTTACCATGTTATTTATCTTCAGTACTGCAATTCTCTTTTCTGTCAGCAGGTGTCGCAGGGGTTCGCTCATACTAATTTTCTGTAATTTAGCATTAAGATGTACAGTGGGGCAAAAAAGTATTTAGTCAGCCACTGATTGTGCAAGTTCTCCTGCTTAGAAAGATGAGAGGGGTCTGTAATTTGCATCATAGGTACACTTCAACTATGAGAGACAAAATGAGCAAATATATCCAGGAAATCACATTGTAGGATTTTTAAAGAATTTAATTGTAAGTTATGGTGGAAAATAAGTATTTGGTCAATAACAAAAGTTCAATTCAATACTTCGTAACATAACCTTTGTTGGCAATGACAGAGGTCTTCACCAGGTTTGCAGACACTGTAGCTGGTATTTTGGCCCATTATTCCATGCAGGTCTCCTCTAGAGCAGTGATGTTTTGGGGCAACATGGACTTTCAACTCCCTACACAAATTTTCTATGGTGTTGAGGTCTGGAGACTGGCTAGGCCACTCCAGGACCTTGAAATGGTTTTTACGAAGCCACTCCTTCGTAATTTGAGTTTTTAACCTAAAAGTTCTATTTTGGTTTAATCTGACCACATGATATTTTCCCAATCCTCTTCTGGAACATCCATATGCTCTCTGGCAAACTTCAGATGGGCCTGGACATGTACTGGCTTAAGCAGGGGGACACGCCTGGCACTGCAGTATCTGAGCTGTTCTCAGTGTAGTGTTTTACTGATGGTAGCTTTTGTTACTTTGGTCTCAGCTCTCTGCAGGTCATTCATCAGGTCCCTCCGTGTAGTTCTGGGATTTGTGCTCACCGTTCTCATGATCATTTTGACCCCACAGGATGAGATCTTGTGTAGGGCTCCAGAGCAAGGGAGATTATCAATGGTCTTGTATGTCTTACAATTGCTCCCACAGTTGATTTATTCACACCAACCTGCTTGCCTATTGTAGATTGACTCTTCCCAGCCTGGTGCAGGTCTACAATTTTCTTCCTGGTGTCCTTCAACAGCTCTTTGGTCTTGGCCATGGTTGAGTTTGGAGTCTGACTGTTTGAGGCTGTGGACAGGTGTCTTTTATACAGATAACGAGGTCAAACAGGTGCCATTAATACAGGTAACGAGTGGAGGACAGAAGAGCTTCTTGAAGAAGTTACAGGTTTGTGAGAGCCAGAAATCTTGCTTATTTGTGGGTGACTAAATACTTATTTTCCACCATGATTTACAATCAAGTTTTTTAAAAATCCTACAATGCGAGTTCCTGAATTTTTCTTCTCATTTTGTCTCTCATAGTTGAAGTGTACTTATGATGAAAATTACAGACCTCTCTCATCTTTCTAAGTAGGAGAACTTGCACAATCAGTGGCTGACTAAATACTTTTTTGCCCCACTGTAAATGATTACTGGTGTGGTCTGATTAGACACTGGGTCTTGCCACAAGAGGGAGTAAATGTCCTTCCCCCACTGTCTCGCTGTTTTGGGTATCTTTTGGGCATCATGCCTCTATGAAGCACTTTAAGACATTTGGCCCAGTTTACCGGAGGGCACGTCATTGTACTGAGACGAGCAGGATGGTCATTGCAGTGATTTTCCCGCCATCTAGGTTGTTCTGACCTGGCTGTTATGAAGTGTTGGGAGCAGTGGTGCCATGAGGACACGCACACACGGTGCACAGGCTCAGGGCGGCCCAGACAGACCACCAGTAGAGAGGATCCTTTGATCAGCCGACAAGCACGAGCAGCTCCTAACAGTTTTGTTGTATACCATAAAGTGCTTCCACCTGGCATTTTTCTGCAGGATGATGCTCACCCAAGCACAGCAAGGGTTTCCCAGGATTTATTACTGCATTTCTCGACATTATCCCGGTCGCCAGATTTATCGCTAATCCAGGATTTATGGGACGAGCTGGGTTGCCAGATTCAGCAGCCTTTGAGTGTGCAGGATCTACAGGGAAAGTTGAAATGTTGGTCTCCTGGTACATGTACTGTAATGCATCCGTGCACAACTGTTCTATGTTCATATAACTCTGTACTATACTTTATATAGGACATCATCAGATTTTCATACAAGTCCTAAAAGTAGATGAAGAGATCCCAGTTAAACAAATGAGACAAAAATATTATGCTTGGTCATTTATTTATTGAGGAAAATTATTCAATATTACATATTAGTCAGTGGCAAAAGTTTGTGAACCTCTAGGATTAGCAGTTAATTTGAAGGTGAAATTAGAGACAGGTGTTTTCAGTCAGTGTGATGACAATCAGGTGTGAGTGGATACCCTGTTTTATTTAAATAACGGGGATCTATCAAAGTCTGCTCTTCACAACACGTTTGTGGAGGTGTATCATGGCACGGACAAAGGAGGTTTCTGAGGACCTTAGAAAAAGAGTTGTTGAAGTTCATCAGGCTGGAAAAGGTCACAAAACCACCTCTAAAGAGTTTGAACTATCTTCTAATTTGGCAATGCCGAACTACTTAAGACTGCTGGACACAGGAAACTTAAAATAAACGTGACAACTTTAGCAAAAACGAATGACAAAAAGAGCTGCAACTTTAAAAGACAAAGAAAAGACTTGAAGAACAAAGAGAACAAAACAAACACATGAGACTTGAAGCTAGCTTCCCACGCGGTTGGGCCGCTTTGTTTTTGAATGTTCCGGATCGTAAGCGGCTGGAGGCGGGACATAAGGAGTTGCCCTTACTTAGCCAATGAGAAGCTGACTCATCAGTAAATCCCTCCTATCGTGGTTGTCTTATTTCACCATATGAGCCACAGACGTTCTAACTTGGATTAACATATTCCTACATATCTAAAGTGATTAAAAATATCACATAATAACCAAAAATCCTCAAAGTTACAAGTTTACATGCAGACTTCGTTGTAAGGTTCAGATGATCAAAGGCACCTTGAATTGATAACCTAGAACATCGTTAAATCATTCTAACTACAGCACATACATTTGCTACTCCTTAAACAAATAATAATACGATCGATACAAGATGTAGGAAACAGTACATTCTAAATAACAACTTCAATTCTGTTCTTTTATAAGCATGAACATGTATTATACGAGCGATCAATACGTGTAGATAAAACAGCTGTTATTTCTAATCATAACCTTTAGTATAGCACAACTGGACCATATTATGTATAAAAATGATCATTATACTAAAACATTAACCAAATAGAGATGAAAATACATGACAAATCAGTAACATGCATATACATATGATTATATATGTGGATATGAAAAATATCCCTGATCAATCTCTTTGTAGGGGATAGTGAAGTACATATAGGTGTGTTTAGACTTATTACGAACCAAATATGGGTCATCTAATTGAGAGTTTCAGGCAAAGGTAGTCTGTTCCCAACAAAAGTTTAATACCATTACTAAAGTTTGGCTCTTAAAAGGAAGGCGATCGTTTCTTGGTGTCGTAGATCCAGGGCGGCCTTTCTGGGGCCAGGCCGACTGAGGAAAAAAAGGTCGTTAATCTTGCAACAGTCAGAGGGAAATTGTGAAACCTGGGTCTGAACGCTATAACCCTCTCTTTAAGATTAACACATGGACTTAGTTTATGATTGGAGATGACTTAAACAGACCTCCAGTTCCGTTGGTTTGAGAAAGACTCAACCGTTGATGGAGTCATCACTTTGGTTGGGGGTAAGATCCTGTCCAGATGGTGGGCCTTTTGCATTCAAAGGTGTCACAAGGTTTTATGGCTTGACAAGGGTTGAACAGAGGGTATAGAGAGTTGGGAAACTTTAATCCGGCTATTAACGCTACACCACCATCAGAAGAACATTGAACAACAATGGTGTGCATGGCAGGGATGCAGGAGAAAGCCACTGCTTTCCAAAAAGAACATTGCTGCTCATCTGCAGTTTTCTAAAGATCACGTGGAAAAGCCATAAGGCTATTGGAAGAATGTTTTGTGGACGGATGAGACAAAAATAGAACTTTGGTTTTAAATAAAGCATTATGTTTGGAGAAAGGAAAACACTGCATTCCAGCATAAGAACCTTATCCCATCTGTGAAACATGGTGGTGGTAGTATCATGGTTTGGGTCTGTTTTGCTGCATCTGGGCCAGGATGGCTTGCCATCATTGATGGATCAATGAATTCTGAATTATGTCAAGAGAATTATAAAGGAAAATGTCAGGACATCTGTCCATGAACTGAATCTCAAGATAAGTTGGGTCATGCAGCAAGATAACGACCCTAAGCACACAAGCCATTCTACCAAAGAATGGTTAAAGAAGAATAAAGTTAATGTTTTGTAATGGCCAAGTCAAAGTTCTAACCTTAATCCAATCGAAATGTAGTTAATGTTTTGTAATACTATTTTTATGTAGTATTGGATAATTTTCCTCAATAAATAAATGAGGGTTCTCCTTCTCTAATTTTAGGACTTGTGTGAAAATTTGATGATGTTTTAGGTCATATTTATGCAGAAATGTAGAAAATTCTAAAGGGTTCACAAACGTTCAAGCACCACTGTAATTAGTCAGTGTCTTGGTCTGGTTAGTACTGTATATTACCGGTAAGATAAATTCCTTTTATGTGTAACATGCTTGCCAAAATGGTGATTCTTATTCTTTTTTTCCACTGCATAAATTAGCGTGAACAGCTCACTCTTTGTATGCTAGTTAGGTGTGGCAGTCTTGGTTTCTCCCAGCATGCCCTGCAAGTCACATAAGCCACTTAATTTACTTTGTTGAAAGTGGCATATTGCATTTCATTTAATCCCTATAGTTATGTGTTTCTGGTTTCTTAGTAAGGCTTTCATGTGCACTTTAATGTTAGTAAAACCCCATATCAGAAAACGTTGGGACAGTGTGGATAATGCAAATACCAAAATGCAATTCATGCTGCACACATTACAAAGGCATGAAGAGGGTACATGTATTGGACTGTCTGCAGTGAAATAACAGTCAGTGCAAGAATTTTTTTTTATCTTCCTTTCCTTTATTTTCATACTGTCCCATTTACTTTTTCTGGTTTGGGATTATAGTGAATTAAATATATAGACTACCATGAACGAGCAGCCTACTTCATTTAGAGTAACTCTCTCCCATTTCATAAAACAGGTCACAAATCTTATAAGTAATAATGTGTATATATAAGAGTTACACAGTCAGGAGTGAACGTTTGAGCTTCTGTAGAAATAACTGCATCTCATTTCCTTGTGTTCTTATTGGGTCATAGCTTCATGAGACTCTCTGTTAATGCACTCCTTTAGACTTTGATTTCCCCTTTAGTTTAATCTGAGCCATTCGTTTATCATTCAGTATGTTTACTTTGTAGCACAGGAAGATACGTTTTTGATTGCCCTATTCTGCTCTTAGAGAAAAGGCACAGTAAGGGCTTTTGAGTGCATTGAAACCTAACCATCTTGGAAAGACTTGGCTGTCTAATTTCTTCATGTTGAGACCAAGCAGCATGATTCCCAGGAAGCCTCCAGTGGAAGAATTGTCTACATTTATATTTACATTTATGTCATTTAGCCTTTATCCAGAGCGACTTAAAAGTGATACAGTCTTACAATCCAAGCGATTGTGGGTTAAGGGCCTTGCTCAATGGTGTTGAACCCTGGACCTTCTGGTCTATAGTCTATTACCTGAACTGCTAGGCCATCACACCACACCATTCTTGTGTGCCTCAGCAAATTGCCCTAGCTGCATCAACCGTCATTACAAATCTTGCTTGTCAGCTAAGGCAAGTGCTGCCTTTGAAGATCTTAAGCCTATTGTTTGTTCCAGGGATGTTGCAATAATAGAGTGAATGTCCAAGTACACCATGGACAATCACTCTGCCTACTCTAGCTCTTTAAAGAAGAATGGTTTCATTATTTAATCATTATTTTTATCAGTGCAACTACTTAAGGGAGACAAATTTGAATGCCTGACTGTCTTTGACTGTATTTGATTTATGGGCATATGCCTACGCAGAGACCTCTGTTATATCAACCACACTTGCAGCTAAGAGGTTCATCCAGTTCAACCAAGACAAGCAATGTAAGTAGAACAAACTGTACTTGTAACTTTCTGGTTAGCACATGATGCAGTGCATGATGTAAAAAAACAATGTTTTACCTACTCTGATCGAGAACAATGCTTAAGGCAATACCACAAAATACTGATCTAATCGATTCTTGGAAGCTAAGCAGGAACAGGCTGGGACAGTACCTGAATGAGAGACTGCCTGGGGAAACCAGATGCAGTAAGATTTAGGTGTCATTTGATTCATAAAATCTTGTTTAATGCTCCCATTAGCAAAATTACTAGAATTGCTTTTTATCAGTGTATTATTGATAAACTTAGAAGTGTACTTTTTTAAAGATGCTGAGAAATTGTAAAAAAGTAACAAATTCTACCATCAGTAACACACTACGCCGAAAGGGAATCAGATCCTGCAGAACCAGGCGTGTCCCTCTGCTTAAGCCAGTACATGTCCAGGCCCGTCTGAACTTTTGCCAGAGAGCATATGGATGATCCAGAAGAGGATTGGGATAATATCATGTGGTCAGATGAAACCAAAATAGAACTCTTTGGTAAAAACTCAACTCGTCGTGTTTGGAGGAAGAAGAATGCTGAGTTGCATCCCAAGAACACCATACCTACTGTGAAGCATGGGGGTGGAAACATCATGCTTTGGGGTTGTTTTTGCAAAGGGGACAGGACAACTGATCCGTGTTAAGGGAAGAATGAACGAGGCCATGTATCGTGAGATTTTAAGCCAAAATCTCCTTCCATCAGTTAGAACATGAAAGATGAAGATGATGATGAAAATGACAATGATCTCAAACACACCGCTCGGGCAACAACGGAGTGGCTCTGTAAAAAGAATTTCAAGATCCTGGAGTGGCCTAGCCAGTCTCCAGACCTCAACCCCATAGAAAATTTGTGGAGGGAGTTGAAGGTCCGTGTTGCCCCAAAACATCACTGGTCTAGAGGAGATCTGCATGGAGGAATGGGCCAAAATACCAGCTACAGTGTGTGCAAACCTGGTGAAGACTTACAGGAAACGTTTGACCTCTGTCATTGCCAACAAAGGTTATCTTACAAAGTATTGAATTGAACTTTTGTTATTGACCAAATACTTATTGTCCACCATAATTTACAATTAAATTCTTGTTATACAATGTGATTTCCTGGATTTTTTTTTTTCTCATTTTGTCTCTCATAGTTGAAGTGTATCTATGATTATTACAGACCTCTCTCATTTTTCTATTTAATAAAACTTGCACAATCAGTTTCTGGCTAAATACTTTTTTGCCCCACTGTATATGTAAGTGGTTACAATATTAGAGTGAAAGGATATGTTTACTGGGGAAAACTGTGCAAATGATACGAGGCACTAGTACTCTGTTAGGCCACCTCTAGTCTGAATCTAAAATGTAAAACGGTTGGGCATGGAGATGTACAGATTCTGTACGATATCCTGCAGGACATTTTCCAACAGATGTTGTAGCTGAGTCTGTAGATCCTGCACACTGGTAGGCTGCCGAAGCTGACATCCCAGCTGGTCCCTAAATGCTTGATTGGCGATAAATCTCGTGACCAGCAGGCCAAGGAATTGTTGCAATCTACCGAAGACTTTCCAGGGAAACCCTTGCTGTGTGTGGATGAGTGTTATCCTGCTGAAAAATGCCATTTGGAAGCCCTGCTATGAGTGGCAAAATGTGGTCGCAGGATGTTCTTCACATATTGCTGAGCTCTTAGTCTTTCTCGTATCATTACTAGTGGTGACAGACTGTCTCATCACACCAGCAGTTGGAGTACTGTGTCACTCCACAGCAAAGGCAGGATTGAAGCGCTCGCCATGAGGCTACCATACTTGTACACAACCATTGTCGGATCCCAAACAGAACCTGGATTCAGTGCTAAAGGCTATACAGTTCCATTCCACAGAGGACCAAAGTTCTTGTTCACAATACGACTGCAAACAAAGGTGACAGTGGCTGGCTGTCAATGGCAGGACACGTAATGGGTGCTGTGACAACAAATTTCCTTCAGCTAGGCGCCTGGAAATGAGACAACTGTTTAGGCTGGGGCAATTCCATAGGTGGTGAATGCTTTAGAGAGACGTTTTGGATATGGTTTCAGGAATAGAATGCAGAAGACGTGTGGAAGCAAAAAGAGGGGAGGGGAAAACGTATGAGAGAGAGAGTGAGGAAGAGAAAATTCAGTAAACCAGACTAGTTGGATGTAGATCAAAAGCGACTTGTAACAGTCAAGCATACTGGGTAAGTTCTGAGGAACAAACTTCACCAGCACGGCCTATTAGGTAAGTATTTATAATTTTCTTTTGCTATGCATTGATTTCTTACACAAATTTCTGTTGCAACAATACCTTTATGAAGCATACTTCATATATTGATTTCCTTGTAATACAGTGATGGCTAAAATTTGTTTTGAGTAAAAGTAAGGTACAAAACTAGATCAAATATTTAAATCATATAAAAAGATTAGGTGGATCTATATCTGTTTTTCAAAATGGGAGAGTATAAGCTAGAATGAAACACACTGAAAATGTCGCTGTATATTACAGAAAAGTATTTAAAAATCAGAACTTTTCTAATTTGGTCCTGGTAAGTAAATTCTAGATTATATGTATTAAAACCTGTGTTAGCAGCTCCTGTGGGTCAGTGGGTAGAGTCAGCTGCTGAAAACAGCTTTCTTTAGGGATTGGATTCTAAATCCCTGGTGGAGCTTCTAACAGTCTGTCCATGTCTGAACACGCTCCGTGCCTGTAAGGCATGTAAAATGTACTTATGATCAGTGACCTTATTCACTTTTGAATAAACCCACTTTTGTTCAAATTTCTCAGCATATGCACTGACTTTGAGATAAATTTTGGAACCATGAAAAACAGACAGGTACAGTGGTGCTTGTAAGTGTGTGAACCCTTTACATTTACATTTACATTTACAGCATTTAGCAGACGCCCTTATCCAGAGCGACTTACAATTGATACAATCTTACAATCCAAGCAATTGTGGGTTAAGGGTCTTGCTCAAGGACCCAACAGTGGCAGTTTGGCAGAGGCGAGATAGACGTTTCTAGATTTCTCCATAAATAAACATCAAATTTTTACACAAGTCCTAAAAGTAAATAAAGATAACCCAATAAGACAAATATTATACTTGGTCATTCACTTATTGAGGAAAATGATCTAACAGATCCCATGATCTGTGTGTGGCAAAAGTATGTGAAGCTCAAGGATTAGCAGTTAATTTGTAGGTGAATTTAGAATCCAATGTTTTCATTGAATGGGATGACAATCAGGTGTGAGTGAATAAATTGTGATATTTAAAGAACAAGGATTTATTGAAGTCTGATCTACACCACACATGAAGAACAGACTTTGATCATTTGTGGAAGTGAAACATGGCATGAATAAAAATTTCTTAGGACCTCAGAAAAAGAGTAGTTCATGCTCATCATGTTTAAAAAGGCTACAAAAAATCTGGAATCCAGAGTCTGACAGACTGTGTAGAAATGGAGATAATTCAGGAGCAGGGCATGTAATACTCAAAAAGGTCAAAAAGGAACCCTGGGTAACTTCTAAGAAACTGTGGACAAACTAGAATGCTTTTGGGGAAAGGTATCTATAAAGATGGATGAGACCAAAGTAGAATTTTTTTTTATTTAAATGGAAAGTGCTATGTCTGGAGAGAGAACAATACTGCATTATCCCATTTGTGAAACATGGGGATGGTAGGATAATGGTTTGGGCCTGATTCGCTGCATCGGGGACAGATTGCATTCATTAATGGAAAAATTAATTATGAATTATACAAGCAAATTCTAAAGGAAGCAAGATAATGACCATACGCACAAACGTTTATAGTTAAGGAATAGTTAAAGAAGACTAAAATGAATGTTCTGGATTTGGCCAAGTCAAAATCCAACTTTTGCCAGACATATATATGTATTATTGGATTTTAGTATCATATTTATATCTCATTTGTTTAACTGGATTCTCTTTATTTACTCTTAGACAATCTGATGATGTTTTAGGAAGTATTTATGCAGAACTATAAAAAAATTCGAAAGGGTTCACAAACTATCAAGCACCACTGTACATGCATGCTAAGCTATGAGAAAATGGCGAGCAATTCATCTGTCTCAGGTTTTGCCATGATTATGCATTCTGAGATGCTTCTCTGCTCACCACAACTGTACAAAGATGTTATTATAGTATCTGTAGCTATTTTGTCAGATCAAACCAGTCATTCTCTGTTGACCTCATTCATTCAAGTCATTTCCTTCCTCAGAATTGCAACTCACCGTATATATATATATATATATATATATATATATATATATTTATTTCATCATTTATTTCACACTCAAACCAGCCGATCAGGCTGAAAAATCATGTCAGTCAAAATCACTGTGATCACATTTCCCACATTCTGATGGTTGATGTGAACATGAACACCTGAATCTTCTGGCTTGTATCTGCATGATTTTATGCAGTGCACTTCTGCCACATGATTAGGTTATTTGATTGCATGAAAAGGTGTACAGGTTTTCCTAACAAAGTGCGTAGCGATTGTATGGCCAAGCTCATTTTTACATTGTGACTTTTTTATCTGCAGATGGAGTACACAGTGACAGTGGCTACAGGCACATTAGAGTACTCTGGTACTAATAACTATGTGTATGTGACTCTGGTGGGGGAGAAAGGAGAGAGCGAGAGGACACTGCTTGACAACCCAGGCCTGGATTTCTCTAGAGGCGCAGTGAGTCAAAATGTTGGGGAGCTGTAGTAGCTTTCATTGTAAACTCACAACCTTCTGATATGTAGTCCAGTGTCCTAATTACAGTTTTCTCTAGCCTTTCTCTAGCCTTAGCTTCCAGTGACTTATCTCATTGCTGTATTGCTTTGTAGATACACAGTATATACAAAAGTCTTAGGCCACCATTACATTAGACATACCAAAGGTATGATGACCATATGTAATTATTTTTCAGTCTCTTTATTAGAGAACCACAAAATACAGGAAATGTATATGCAGTATTAAATACTGAAAAACACACCAGAAAAAAAAACAGCTTCTGTAGGTCATAGTGTAAAGAATTTAGTGAGACCTCTCCCTACACTTGAGCAATATCGGCCTCTGGGAGCTTCATCTGGACGCCAAGTTGACTGTTCTATAGTCTTAAGAAGCTTCATTAAGAATGGTCTTTTTAGAAAGGTAACAGCCAAGAAATCACTTTTTTGGAAGGGGAACAGGACGAAATACTATAAAGATATGCTAAAGCTCACAAAGATTTGAATGAAGATCAGTGAAAAAGAGTATCATTGTGTGATGAATCCTAGTTTTTTGAGTCCAATCGTCGACAATATGTTATATATGGTCATCATAGCATTGCTAAAACAACAAATCTAATGGTGGAGAAAAACGTTTGCATAGTACTGTATACACCGCGGTCCAAATATTGAGGTCAGCAATTCTGTACATTTTTATGTGCTAAACAGAAAATGTGAGGTTAAATAAAACTAAAAAACTGTCAGTATTGGAGAATTTATCTGAGATGAGTGCATTCTTGATTGTTATTAGATTTATTTAGTCTGTGTACAAGAGTTGTGAGAGAGGGCACAAGTGCATCTATTTGCATCTTCAGGACTTTCACTGGCTTCTAGTGAGATTAAAGTGCATTATATCAGGCAAAAGACCATTCAGTAAGACAAAACGATGACGTTTCTGCCATTGTCTGTCTTAAGAAAAAAATAAAAACAGTAACCTGACAGGAAATACAAAGCAAATGCAATTATATGGGGCATGTTAGTAGGTAAGCTAATGATTCACACAACGCCACTGATTAAAAAACAGCTTATTTAGGTGACGGTATCAATAATACTAGAAGTACATCTGGAAATGAAAATACAATAAGTGAAAAATTATGTTAGCTTGCTATGGTATTACGCTAAAGCATTTGTCTCTCAGTTTTATAGCTCGCTAAGTTTAGAAATAACCTTAGCTAAATTATTATGCTTCATACTGTAGCCCTATGTATGTTGGTGGATAATGTTCTTAAGGATTTACTATTCATTCAGCAATGTGTATTAATATGAAGGCTCTACATCTACCTCACAGTAAACTATCAACATACAGTGGGGCAAAAAAGTATTTAGCCAGCCACTGATTGTGCAAGTTCTATTACTTAGAAAGATGAGAGAGTTCTGTAATTTTCATCATAGGTACACTTCAACTATGAGAGATAAAATGAGAAAAAAAATCCAGGAAATGACATTATAGGATTTTTAAAGAATTTAAATTCAATTCAATACATAACCTTTGTTGGCAATGACAGAGGTCAAACGTTTCCTGTAAGTCTTCACCAGGTTTGCACACACTGTAGCTGGTATTTTGGCCCATTCCTCCATGCAGATCTCCTCTAGAGCAGTGATGTTTTGGGGCTGTCGCTGGGCAACATGGACTTTCAACTCCCTCCACACATATTCTATGGGGTTGAGGTATGGTGTTCTTGGGATGCAACTCAGCATTCTTCTTCCTCCAGACACGGCGAGTTTTTACCAAAAAGTTCTATTTTGGTTTCATCTGACCACATGATATTCTCCCAATCCTCTTCTGGATCATCCATATGCTCTCTGGCAAACTTCAGACAGGCCTGGACATGTACTGGCTTAAGCAGGGGGACACGCCTGTCACTGCAGGATCTGAGTCCCTCTTGGCATAGTGTGTTACTGATGGTAGAATTTGTTAGTTTGGTCTCAGCTCTCTGCAGGTCATTCATCAAGTCCCTCCATGTAGTTCTGGGATTCTCATGATCATTTTGACCAAGGTATGAGATCTTGCATGGGGCAGATCAAGGGAGATTATCAGTGGTCTTGTATGTCTTCCATTTTCTTACAATTGCTCCCACAGTTGATTTATTCACACCAACCTGCTTGCCTATTGTAGATTTAATCTTCCCAGCCTGGTGCAGGTCTACAATTTTCTTCCTGGTGTCCTTTGACAGCTCTTTAGTCTTGGCCATGGTTGAGTTTGGAGTGTGACTGTTTGAGGCTGTGGTCTTTTATACAGATAACAAGGTCAAATATTAATACAGGTAACAAGTGGAGGACAGAAGAGCTTCTTGAAGAAGTTACAGGTCTGTGAGAGCCAGAAATCCTGCTTGTTTGTGGGTGACCAAATACTTATTTTCCACCATGAATTACAATTAAATTCTTTAAAAATCCTACATTGTGATTTCCTGGATTTTGTTTTCTCATTTTGTCTCTCAAAATTGAAGTGTACCTATGATGAAAACTACAGACCTCTTTCATCTTTCTAAGTAGGAGAACTTGCACAATCAATGGCTGACTAAATACTTTTTGCCCCACAGTATTGATAAAAGGTCTAATTCAAAAATGCTTTTCCCTTCAGAAAAAAACCACACCTGTGTCCATAGTATGTTTGTGTTTTTGTGTGGTGTGGGGTAGATGTGGGAAATCAACATAAAAACAATCCAGTTCAGATGGTGTAATTTTTTGCAATTAACATACAAATACAATTTCTAGAAATAGCAACAGGTCTCGATCTATATATGGAATATATAATTTTTGAATAAAATTAATACCCCCCCAAATCAACCAAGTTCCCCTAGCCAGACCAGTCAATAACACTGGAAAAAAAAACCCTAAACACATCCAGCTCTAGAACCTCACTAATTTTCAAACCCTGGTTATAGCCCTGTCTCTGATCTTTTCTTTGTTCTTCTACAGGTTGATGATTACACGGTACAGAGCTCGGTCCCTCTTGGTCGAGTACTCCTGGTGCGCTTGGAGAAGCAGAAGTACTGGGTGGAGGATAACTGGTACTGCGCCTATTTAAAAGTGACACCTGTGGGAGGGGGAGACACCCAAACGTTCCCTTGTTACTGCTGGCTGGTAGGGGAAGTGAAAGTGGAGGTGCGTGAAGGCCCAGGTCAGTCATCCAAAGCTAATGTATCTAATAATGAACTAAGCTCAGGATTGCTGTTAAGAACTCACTGAATGATAGCACATTGTCTCTTCTTATGCAGCTAAGAAGCTGTGTGATGAGATTGTGCCTCTGGAGATATCTCACAGAAAGGCTGAGCTACAGAAGAGACAGAAAACATACCGGTGTGTATATTCCAGCACTAGGAGTATTTTTTTTTGTGTGTGTGCCAATGAACATGGTGACTGTGATAGAGATTCCTGTTCATTTAGGTCTTGTAGGTAAGCAACTGACTTTCTGTCTTGGCATAGGAGATTCAAGTAACTTACAGTAGTTCATGGATTTTTTTTCTCTTTTAACGCTAGCAATTTAAATTGTACAGCAGTAAAATACCTCAAAATAAACATACTTAAGTAAGAGTAAAATTACAGTATCAATCAAAGTACTTTGTAACAAGAGTAACTATAATTTGTTACTTACATCCCTGACTGTAGGCTGTTTGACTACCTGACTATAAAATGAATACAAAGCATTTCTGCAGGTTATTGTGGATAAGGGCGTGTGCTAAATGCTGTAAATGTAAATGTGTGTAAAGGTGTGCACTGTTTAATGTCCACTTTGGGTTCTGTGAAACAGGATGTTGACCAAAATGGACGCTGACAGGACGTTACCATAGTCACATAGTAGTCTAGATACTTTACAAATGGTGTTTTGTTTTAAACGATAATATTAATTAAAACTTTTTCTATTAATAAAAATGAGTATGGTACTGTACTGTACAATACATAACAGTAAAATATAAATAAAATATAAAATAAATAAAATCTTTACAATTTGAAACAAATAACAATCCGATAAGAAAAATGAAATTAACATCATTTTCTTCATTCAAGACTGTAATGATCTTTTCTGTCAGCAGCTGTCACAAGGGTTTGCTCGTACTAGTTTTCTGTCATTCAGATGTATATAAGATAGATTTTTATTTCCTATTACAATTCTTAAAACCTCAGACATTAAAGTGAACGGATGTTGATTGGATGGACATTGAAAGGCGCGTACCTGTATTTATATCTACTGTGACCCTGTTCTGACCAATTGTGCCCTTGGAGTGAAAGATGAGGAAAGAGTTAAGGAGGAGGGCTCCATTGCAAATGACTATTTTTGCCTTCGTGCAAAGCGAGGTGCAGTTGAAAGCGTGTTTGACAGCACTTTTACATGGATTTCACTGGAATGTTATGCCCATTATCTGTCTGCATCTGGAGAGGGGAGTGAACACCTGAGAACACTGGCTAGTACATGATGTTTCAGTTTTGAATAGCTCCAGGAGTTGGAATTAGATTTGGAAACTAATCTGAGGATGACTATTTCTTGCAGATCACATCTACATTCAGTAAATTCTTGACTCCTAGTTGATATGGAAAGATTTGCAGTAACTTTTTAACCTTTTCTCATTATACATGGGACTTTAAATGTCTGTTTTCTGTAATGTTTGATATTACTGTACATGATTTGTGTGTTTTATATTAGATGGACCGCATGGGCTCCAGGAATTCCCAAATGCGTTGATGCTAAATCAGAGGCAGACCTGCCCCAGGATGTTCGCTTTGCCAATGAAAAGCGCAGTGACTTTGAACTATCACTTCAAGTAGCGTGAGTAATGTATTTAATGCACATTTAATGTTACAAAGCTGTTTTCTTGAGAATGTCATTACAATGTTAATGATCAGGCATTCCTCAATCCATTAAGTCTTAATAAACAGCCTTTATGAGGGATGTTCATTCCTGTGCAAAAGTCTTGGGCGTTATATATTGTGATGATGGTGTGTTAATGTGTGTTGTGCTGGTACTATTGGATCAGAAACAGCAGTGCTGCTGGAGTTTTAAGACACTGTTCACTCACTGTACACTTTGTTAAATACATCTACCATATTGCACCACCTTGTGAAGTCAGAGACAGTAGCTCATCTGTTGCAGTTTGTGTTAGTCATTCTCTAATCTTTCATCAGTGCTTACAGGATGCTACCTACAGGATTCTGGTGGCTGGATATTTTTGGCTGGTGAACAGTCTGGCAGTGACCCTGAGGTGGTTTAAACCCATGTCACTATGCCACTATGTCACATACTACCACTATGTCAGTGTCACTGCAGTGCTGAGAAAGATCCACCACCCAAATAGTACCTAGCCTGCAGTGGTCCTGTGGGGATCCTACCCATTAGAGAACAGAGTAAAGGGGATGGACAAAGTATGTGGAGAAACAGATGAACTACAGTTTGTAATTATAGAACTACAAAGTGCAGTGACCACTTAAACTTAAAAAATAAGCAGAATGTACACTGAAATATAGAATATAGAATGGCTAAGACTTTTGCACAGTACTGTATGTGCATTTGACAATGATTACAATGATTACAAAATACTTCTTATAACTTATAAAGCTCTACATGGCCTGGCCCCACATTATCTGAGTGAACTCTTAGAGTTTTACAATCCAACTTGTCTACGTCGTTCGCAGGGTGCAGGACTTCTTTTAGTTCCTAGAATTAAAAAAGTCACAGCCGGGGGAAAGGCTTTCTCATACATGACCCCCCAACTATGGAATAAACTTCCCACCTTCGTTTGAGACTCAGACACTTTCCAAAGTTTTAAGTCTAGGCTAAAGACATACCTATTTGCGCAGGCTTTTGACTAGATATAGACCAGGATGCATGGCTTGGGTCTGGAGTCATGTCTGGCCTGCCTGCCTTGTCCGCTAGCCGGGAGTGTCGAGTGGGCAGTCTGGCTGAACTGGGCTTCGGTCCTCGTGATCTTGACTCGTGCATCCTTGCCTTAGAATAAGGGCAGAGCTGGGGGTTCATAGTCAAAGAGTCTTATGGTGATCAGAGACGTTGGGTTGCTGTCTTCTGCCTCCCGTGGGGTTGCCAATGTCTACTGTGCTCCCTCTTGGACTGTGTTTCCTACCAGTTCTCTTCTTTCTAGCTATGCTGCTATAGCTAATGCTTGCGGGGACTCATGCTCTTCAATGGCATCAAGTGATTTTAATAGACTCTGTGCTATCTTAATCATCTAACTAATTACATTTCTGTTTTCTCTCCGAGCTTGGTTCCTACCGGTACCAGTTAGCCAGGCCCAGCCCCACACAATATTTTTGTCTCATTTGTACTACTAACTGGGTTCTCTTTATCTACTTTTTTCAAGTTACTTGTGTGAAAATCTGATGATGTTTAGCGTCATATTTATCCAGAATATCCAGAAATATACAAAAAATGATTAAAGGGTTCACACACAAACTTTCAAGCACCACTGTATAATAAATAAAATATAGAGATATATAGATGATAGATAGATGATATATATAGATATATAATATATAGATATTAGTATATATATATAATTATATATATATATATATATATTTTTTTTTTTTTTTTTTTTAAAAGAACCTATACATTGTTAAACTATAAATAAAAACTATAAAACATATTATATTAAGTCAAACTAGTTTAATTCTTACAAAATTTCATCTAGGCTGCCCAAGGAGGTGGGTCCCTTTTTGGTCTTGGTCCCCATACAAGGTTTTTTCCTTTCTTCAACATTTTAGGAGTTTTTTCCTTGACACTTCCCTAGACTAGCTCAGTTCGGGCTTGGGCTAGATATTTGTAAAGTTGCTGTAATACAATGCTCTTCTCTTTGTAAAAAGCAATTATAGAAATGCATTTGATGTTGACAAAGTGTTGCCCCAGCTTTTCATAATGCTGCATGTGTTGTAAATGCCTGTACATCTATGATTAAAATCTATATTGCAAATATTAACAATCATCTGTAAGTACTGTATTCCAAAACATTTTCTTTCCTCCTCAAGTCTTTTTCTATTTCTTTCTTTTCCTTCCTTCTTTTCTTTTTCTTCCTCCTCAGTCTTTGTTGGAGAGCTCTCTCTAAGAATCTGGCTATTTGGGTTTTGGGAAGTCCTGGAAACGATCTGGATGATTTTAAGCAAATATTCTGGAAACTGAAGAGTCCCATTGCTGGTGCAGTAGCTTTGACCCTATTTACAATTCTGTCATGCACTTGTTTTACCAAAATCATTACGTGTCTGTACTCCAGTGCTTAATTTGTAAATTATGAGATTCCTGAATGTATACTATCAACAGCAAAGTGGACATTAGTAAATATAAATTGGGGATGTACAGTGGGGTAAAAAAGTACTAAGTTCTCCTACTTAGAAAGATGAGAGAGGTCTGTAATTTTCATCATAGGTACACTTCAACTATGAGAGACAAAATGAGGAAAAAAAAATCCAGGAAATCACATTGTAGGATTTTTAAAGAATTTATTTGTAAACTATGGTGGAAAATAAGTATTTGGTCAATAAATCTGGTTCAACTCAATACTTTGTTACATAACCTTTGTTGGCAATGACAGAGGTCAAACGTTTCTTGTAAGTCTTCACCAGGTTGGCACACACTGTAGCTGGTATTTTGGCCCATTCCTCCATGCAGATCTCCTCTAGAGCAGTGATGTTTTGGGGCAACATGGACTTTCAACTCCCTCGACAACTTTTCTATTTGGTTGAGGTCTGGAGACTGGCTAGGCCACTCCAGGACCTTGAAATGCTTTTTACGGAGCCACTCCTTCATTGCCCGAGCAGTGTGTTTGGGATTATTGTCATGCTGGAAGACCCAGCCACGTTCCATCTTCAGCGCTGTCACTGATGGAAGGAGGTTTTGGCTTAAAGTCTTACGATACATGGCCCCGTTCATTCTTCCCTTAACACGGATCAGTCGTCCTGTCCCCTTTGCAGAACAACAACTTTCCACCCCCATGCTTCACAGTATGTATGGTGTTCTTGGGATGCGACTCAGCATCCTTTTTCCTCCAGTTGAGTTTTTACCAAAAAGTTCTATTCTGGTTTCATCTGACCACATGATATTCTCTCAATCCTCTTCTGGATCATCCATATGCTCTGTGGCAAACTTCAGACGGGCCTGGACATGTACTGGCTTAAGCAGGGGGGCATGCCTGGCACTGCAGGATCCGAGTCCCTCTTGGCATAGTGTGTTACTGATGGTAGCCTTGATGGTTACATTGGTTCCAGCTCTCTGCAGGTCATTCATCAGGTCCCTCTGTGTAGTTCTGGGATTTTTGTTCACCATTTTCATGATCATTTTGACCCCACAGGATGAGATCTTCCGTGGAGCCCCAGATCAAGGGAGATTATCAATGTTCTTGTATGTCTTACAATTGCTCTCACAGTTGATTTATTCACACCAACCTGCTTGCATATTGTAGATTCACTCTTCCCAGCCTGGTGCAGGTCTACAATTTTCTTCCTGGTGTCCTTCAACAACTCTTTGATCTTGGCCATGGTTGAGTTTGGAGTCTGACTGTTTGAGGCTGAGGACAGGTGCCATTAATACAGGTAACGAGTGGAGCACAGAAGAGCTTCTTAAAAGAGAAGTTACAGGTCTGTAAGAGCCAGAAATCTTGCTTGTTTGTGGTTGACCAAATACTCATTTTCCACCATGATTTACAATTAAATTATTAAAAAATCCTCCGACGTGATTTCCTAGATTTTTTTTTCTCTCATTTTGTCTCTCATAGTTGAAGTATACCTATGATGAAAACTACAGACCTCTCTCATCTTTCTAAATAGGAGAACTTGCACAGTCAGTGGCGGACTAAAAACTTTTTTGCCCCACTGTATATACACTGAATATTCACTTTATTATAGACACCCTTCTAGTAGCACATTAGACCTCCTATGGCCTTCAGAATGGCAGCAATTCATTGTTGCATAGATTCCAGATCGTTGCATAGTGTTAATTTTTCTGCAGTTATAGTGACCCATACTAACAGGATAGCTTCTTACAGTTCACACAAATTAAGATCTGGAGATATTTTCAGCGTTGCACCGCACAGTGACGCAAGCAGTTAGCAGAGTCGCCACACAGGTTTGATCGAGAGCTCAGACTCCACCTGTGTGTGAGTTTGCATGTCTTCCTCGTGTCCACATTGGTTTATTCTGGATCATTCCACATTGTTTGAACCAAAAACATACATTAGGTTAATTGGTTGCTCTAAATTGCCCCAGTCTGAGTGTGTCTGACTAATATTGATGCAAACTTGCTCCTGTCATGAATAGCCACTGATGCTGATGTAATGGGAAGGGGAAATGGCTTCCAATCTGATATGTAGTGCACTATAAAGGGTGCAAAAGCCATTACTCTGAGTTGTATGTAGTGTAGAAATTGTACATAGTCATTTTAGATTCAGACCTATTCTACTTTATATTTTGTGTATTTGGAGGACCTAGAGATAAGCCCACAGGTGGTCCTGAGCTATGCTCCACCCAGCTTCATCACAAATTAAGCCCTGGTGTACTTGCATGTGTATTTATAGCACCAATACACTCATTGACCAAAAAAAAAGTAAATAAAGCATCCAGAAAGAAATGTCAGATTGCTCCAAACATGGCATGCAGTTACATCTCAGGCAGATATGTAAATGATTAAAGATAAAGTCTGAGTAGACACTGGGTCTTGCCACAAGAGGGCGTTAAAGTACCTCCCCTGCTGTCTATAAAAAAGAGGCTACTTTTGGTTAGTGTACCTCTTGGTGAGAGATCGTTAACTGCTAGACAGGCCTCTACGATGCACTCAAAGACATTTTGCCCTGTTTTACAGACCAGTTGATTGGACTCAGTATCTAATCAGACCACACCTTTAATAATTTAAATATTTGCCCGAGATGTAACTGCATGCCGAGTTTTGCAGCAATCCGACATTTTTATCCGGGTGCTTTATTTCGTTGTCAATAAGTGTATCTGCTACTTTGTTTCAGCATCCACCTTCAGGCTAATGTGCTAATTGCTTTTACTAAGTGTCAACAATGCGTAGCTTAACGAGTACAAGTTGGGTCAACTGTCTAAAGAATGTCTGGATGCAACATACCATAATTGATTAATTATTCCTATGAATGTGATTAGAATACACAATGGAACACTGGAGGGAGGACTGGTTTTTCGGCTATCAGTTCCTAAATGGCTCAAACCCACGGATGATCCAGCGGTGCAGGAATCTGCCATCCAACTTCCCTGTTTCTCGTGACATGGTTCAGGCCTTCTTAAGCCCCAAGACCACACTTGACAAAGAGCTTAAGGTTGGGATTACTGAAAAATCTCTGGATTGGTTTATTGAATTGTGTTCAGTTCAAAGTCTATGTAATGGTTTCATTAGTTTCACAAGGTTGGGTTTAGTTTATAGCTTAAATAGAGATTTAATTGGGATTGGGTTTAGTGTACATCCTGCATAATGCTTTCATTAGGTTCAGTGGTTTGTGATAACCGAACAGTGTGTGTAATGTTTCATCAGACTCTCTGCACATAGCATTTGTAATGGCATCTTTGAGCTCACTGGGTTATTTTAGTGCATAGACTTTGTAATGGATTCATTGAATTCATTAAGTTAGATGGGTTGGATTGAATTTATAGTGTAGCTTTTGTTTCACTGGATACACTTGGTTTGGTTTTAGAGAACAGCACATGTAACTAAATGGGCTGGGTATAGTGTTTAGCTCTTAGATCAGTTTTATCTCTTAATTTTTTCACTGCAGTGAATAGGTTGTTTGTGAGCGCAGCTGGGTTCAGTGAGTTGATAACCTGCATTTTTACTGTTCAAGGCAATTTGTGTATAATGGTTTCACAGGATTATTTGTTCTTCATTGCTTTTATCACAGAACCTGTATAATGTTTATCTTCATTTGATAGGTTACAACCAAAAACCTTCAAATCTTAGGATATGCACTAAACCCAACCCATTGTGTTTGAGTGTAGATTACATAATGAGATCATGTACAGATGTTCCTCACTTAAGGTCCATGGTAGGTTTAAACTGCACATTATGTGATCTTGAGGGTGTACGAATACCACATTAAAATATACAAATAAAATATTCTTATATAGGTATGTGCCGTTTAATGACCATCCGATCAGTCTATTAAAAATTATAACAAATCGTAATTGCAAATCTGTATTTGTAACAAGTTATAATTGGCTTTCAAAGAATGAATGTGTACTTATTGGAATTGTGGAGCTGATCCTCTAGAGTGCACTGTTACCTGTGTCATGTAGTTATCTGGGAGGGTTTGTGTAGTAAGATAGAGAGATAGAGAATACATGGCTTCACCTCTGCTCGTGTAATTTGTGTGTTTAGAGAATTGACTGAAAATACAGCAGTAAGTGTATGTGCCTGTCCTATTGTAAGTAACTACCTGTCTCTCTCTAACCTATAACTATATAAACTGGTTCCAATTCATTTGTTGAGTCTCTGTTTCATCTGGCTGATGTTCTGCATTGTTCGTAATACTGTCTATCAATGCATTTTTGGCTTCCGTCATATAATAGTATTAGTCGTTTCAATTGCTCATCAATCCCTCGCGTTTTCTTTGCTATCTCTGATCATTCATTTATTTCTCTTTCACACAGATTTCTTGTGAAAATACCATTAATATTTACATTACAGTAGCATAAAAAGATTGTGACTATGGTAATGTCCAGTCACCGTCCATTTTGGTCAATGACCTGTTTCACAGAACATAATGTGGTCGTTAAAGTGTGCACACCTGCATAAGGTACTACGTAGTACATAGCAAGGCTATATGGGATGCTGTAGTGTACTGGTCTTGACCAAAAAGCCAAGATACCATACACATGCAGTACTGTTGTTACATCCCCAGTCTGCAATCCACACGGTTCGCGGTCTGTGTCTTATTGCTTCCTTCTTTTCAGCTTTTCAGCATTTCAGCTAACTCTCTGGCAATGTAATATGTGAGTGAAGTATATTAATAACTTTAATAAGGATAATAACTTTATCAGACCACAGACATACAGTATATGCAATCAGATGTTCGAACGGACATTAAGTGGCACATACCTGTATACAGTACTAACACTGAGGATATCTATACCAAAATGTTACAGGACATGAGGTTTTCTGTCTCTTTCTTTGAAGGGCTGGGAATGTGTACATTGCTGACTATGCCTATTGGATGGTATCCCTGCAAATGTGATCAAAGGGAAAGCAAGCAGCACATAGCAGCTCCTTTGTGCTTACTTTTGAGCATCCAGAAAAAAGGCCTTATTCCCATTGCCATACAGGTAGTGTTCAAACAAAGTCCAAGTAAGATAAGATACATATATGTCATTCAAATGCAAAGTAATTTCCCTCTATTGTTCTTCTTCTCAGCTTGAGCAGGGTCCAAGCAGGGACACTCCCATCTTTCTTCCAAATGACCCACCATTAACCTGGTTATTGGCTAAAATGTGGGTCCGTCATGCTGAGTTCCAGGTCTTCCAGGTTCTGTCACACCTGCTGCGGACTCACCTTTTCATCGAGGTGTTTTGTATCGCCACGCTGCGTCAGCTCCCCACAGTCCATCCTATATATAAGGTGGGTGTTAAGAAAATAAAGTCCCACTTAGGCCACCATGAGATCAGTTGTTTTAGCATTAGTATAATGGCCAAATATAATTATTTCTCAGTCTCTTTCTTAGAATAGAACTGGTAAATGCATGAAATTTGTATGCAGTATTTAAAAAAGGGGGGAAAAAACTTCTATAGGCTCCAGTGGACGGTATTTAGTGTGGCCTCTCCTTACCGGCAAAAGCCATTTTGTTCTGAAAATTGTATAAACATATTTCCTGTATTTTCTGTTTGTATCTTAATAACTAGACTGAGACATAACTATGTGGTAACTGTACCATTGCTAAAACAACAAATCTAATTGTGGCCTAAAAGTTTTGCATACTACTGTATATTAGAGTCCTTCACAAAATCTGTACACTCGTTTTTATTCTACACCTAAATTTTTGTGCCAAAATCCCAACTGGTGGTGTGTTTTGTGAATGTATGATTTACAGTGGTCCTTATAATTTGTGAATCCCTTCAAATTTTTATATCTCAGCATAAACCTAAAACATCATCGGATTTTAACATGAGTCCTAAAGGTAGATAAAGAGAAGCCAGTCAATGAAATGAGACAAATGTATTTACTGATGAGAATGATCTAATACTACTTCTCTGTGAGTGATATGTGAACCTCTGGGATTAGCAGTTCAATTGAAGATGAAGTTAGTCAGCTGTTTTCTGTCAATATGATGACACTCAGGTGTGAGTGACTGTCTTGTTGTATTTAAGGAACAGGGATCTATCAAAGCCTAATCTGCACAGCACAAGTTTGTGAAAGTGTATCAAGGCATGAACAAAGGAAATTTCTGAGGACGTCAGAGTTGTCAATGTTTATCAGACTGGAAAAGTCTATACACCCATCTCTAAAGTGTTTGGACTCCAACAGTCCACAGTCAGCCATATTGTATACAAATAGAAAAATTTCAACACCATTGTTATTCCCCTCAGGAGTGGTAGACCAACCAAGATCATTTCAACAACAAGGCGTGTAATAGTCTGGGAGATCACAAAGGAACTCAGTGTAACTTTCTCACAGTTTCTAATGTGAATGTTCATGAGACCATCAGGAGAACACTGAACAACAATAGCATTCATGGCAGGGTTACTAGGAGAAAGTCACTGCTCTTCAAAAAGAACATTGATCCCCTTCCCGTGGCATGTGGACAAGCCAAAAGGCTACTGGAAAAATGAATTGTGGAGGGATGAAACCAAAGTACACCTTTTTGATTTAAAGGTAAACCATGTCTGGATATTAGAAAACACTACATTCTGGCATATGATTCTTATTCCATCTTTGAAACATGGTGGTGGTAGTATCATGGTTTAGGCCTGTTTTGCTGCATCTGGGCCAGGATGGCTGGATGGAAAGTCTGAATTATACAAATAAATACTAAAGGAAAAAGTCAGAGCATCTGTCCTGAACTGAATCTCAAGAGAATGTGGGTCATGCAGCAAGACAACGACCTGCTAAATTCTTACAAGCTGATCTACAGGACTGATCAACAGTTACTGGAAAGATTTAGTTGTAGTTACTGCTGCACATGAGTCACACTAGATACTGAAAGCTAACATTCACATACTTTTGCCAATCACAAACATATGGTATTGGACCATTTTCTTCAATAAATAAATGGCTATGTGTAATATTTTTCTCATTTTTTAACTGGGTTCTCTTTTTTTACCTTTAGGACTTGTGTGAAAATGTGATGCAGTTTTAGTTCATATTTCTGCCGAAATATAGAAGATTCTGAAAGCTTCACAAACTTTCAAACACCACTGGAAGTCATTCCTCCCCACTGCAATAGCCATATATAATGACTCACCTTTGTGCCAACACGCTTTGCACATTTCACTCTTTAAACACACTTGCACATTCACTTTATTTTATACACTGCACATTGGATAATTATTTGCACAATCTGTTGTTCAATCTGTCTGTTGGTTCTTAATGTATGGTTTTTAATTTTCTATTTTCTTTTTTTTAAATTTTCTTTTGTGGCTTTTGTGTTTTTATTTAATTTTTTTCTATTTGTTCTTAATTTTAGCAAATCAGCCTTTTGTGTTATTTGTTTTCCATTTCATTTTATCTACCTCATTGTACTTTGTAAGAATGTGAGTCTTGTCACTTGTGTGCATTGCTGATGCAACATGGAAATTAACCTTTGGGGATGAATAAAGTACTCTATCTGTCTCTGTTTTTATAACTCAATCGATCTATGTAAGTTATGAAGTTCTCCATGATAAAGAGCTAACTGTTGCACAGAAGGCAGTAAAGCAGTATATAAATAGATGTTTATTGCCTCTCCTCTCCTCTGTAGCTGCTTACTCCACACCTGAAGTACACTCTGGAGATAAACACTCGGGGGCGCACACAGCTCATCTCTCCTGATGGCATCTTCAAAAGGGTAAAACTCAGCACTTACACTAGAAAAATAACTACCATTATTCTACATGCTTCATCAATGCAGTGCCCAATACATTGTTCTTCTATTCTTTTTCCAAATTTTTGACAGCCAACTTGTCCCGCAGTTTTCAAAATATCATTTGATATGATTTTGTAATGTGGGCTTGTATAAGCTTTTTGGATCAGTTCATGCTTTGCTTTCAGGTTGTGTCCACAGGTGGTGATGGAATTCTGGTGCTGGCTCAGAGGGAGTATAAGGACCTGACCTACCGCTCCCTCCAGCCCCGATTTGACTTTCTTGACCGTGGTGTCACTAATCTCAAAAACTATCACTACAAAAATCATGCCTTATTGCTCTGGGATGCCATTCACAGGTAAGAGCTCAGGCACAACCCTGTGATCCTTGACTGCCACTTACTGTCTTTTGAAATCTTTAATGAAGTTAGTTAATGAAATATATTCAGCATTAATGCTTGGTTAATGGTTGATTAATTGTAGGATTTGGCTGCGCAATTAATCTATTACAGATGCATATCAGCAGTTTTTCCTGACCGATGAGGTAACCTATGTCCCTTTTCCTGAGGTGTTTGATACCTGAATGCCATATCATAAGATGACACCATGTCTTTTAGAGTCATTAAAATGTCCACTACTCATGTCTGAAGTAAATTTTTTATAAAAAAAAAACTCAGTGGGAAAGAAGACAGCTGCATAGACAGTAATTAACAAAAAACCTCACCCGAAGTGATGAAACAACCTCCAGTGGTGCACTCTCCATTATGCCATTGGAATCATCTGCTATCATTTCAAATGTGTTTTTTGTGACTTTTGTAACTTGCCAGACAGTCCCAGAAGTTGAATCTGTTCATCTGGACATAGATTTTGTTGGAGAAACGTTTCGTCACTCATCTAAGTGACTTCTTCAGTCTCAGCAGTTGGAAAACTTCCCCAATCTTATATACAGCACCTTTGCATAACGACTGGTACCAGCACCATTGCATACCAATGGGACCGGTGATCAGTTTAATATGCAGATTGACATAACCATTAATGACAATGGCCACGTGTGCCATTCACACAGGATTGGGGAAGGGCTGCGATGGCTCCGTTGTAAGATGGTGAGAGGTGTACTCTGAGGCCCCCTCCTCGGTTCAGGGATGGACGTTCCCTTTTTACAAAAATGCCTTCTTTTACTCCGCGTTCAAACCATCGTTCCTCCCTATCAAGGATCTGAACGTCTTCATCCTTGAAAGAGTGGCCACTGGCCTGTAGGTGGGTTCGCAGAGTTCTGACCTGATGAGGTAGCTCTTCTATGTTGTGCCATCTGTATCGCCAGTTGCTGTTTGGTTTCCCTGATGTACAATTCTCCCGGCACTTAACAGCGTACACTACATTACTCTGTTTGTGCTGGGGGACCCGATCCTTGGGGTGGACCAGTTTCTGGTGTAGCGTGTTTTGGGGTTTGAAAGCCACTGAGACGCGGTGTTTGGCAAATATGCATCTCAATTGTTCCGATGTTCCTGCCACATATGGAATCCCCACTGGTTTATGCTTAGACTGCGGTTGTTGTTCTCCTCTCGTCGATCTGCTGGAGCACTGTTTGGGCATCATCGCAGCCCTTCCCCAATCCTGTGTGAATGGCACACAAGGCCATTGTCGTTAATGGCTATGTCAATCTGCATATTAAACTGATCACCGGTCCCATTGTTATGCAATGGTGCTGGTGCCAGTCGTTATGCAAAGGTGCTGTATATAAGCTTGGGAAAGTTTTCCAACTGCTGAGACTGAAGAAGTCACTTAGATGAGTGATGAAACGTTTCACCAACAACATCTATGTCCAGATGAACAGATTCAACTTCTGGGATTTTCTTACCTGGATCATTGAGCATGCATCAAGACGTTTTGCCAGACAGTGTTTCATTGTTACAGTGAATGCCACAGGCTCAGCCCTCTTTTTTTAATCATTTGGATGAAGTTTTTGCGTGGTTTGACTTGAAACATGTGTACATTACATCCTGCAAATATTTAAACTCAACAAAGGAAATTTACATGCTCAACACACTTCTGTTTGACCAGGCAAAATCAGCAGTTGGAAGACTCTCAGACTTAAAACAGAGGGAGAAGTTATTTTATTATGTTTGTTTAAAGTGTGTGTCGATTCAAGAATAAGGCTTGAACAGGGGCGTCACTGGAGAGTTATGAACAGGGGGGCTAAACTTTGACAAGGGTGGTCTAGAGGATATCCCCCATACAATACAATTAAAAAATGACCCAAAAAGGTCTGTATTATGAGACTGCCTTACAATTAAAACCATACAGCTATTGGGAGAAATTGCCTTATAGCAGAAATTTTTTAAAGAGACATGTAATCTAGTTTGTATTAGATACAGATCTTATATGACTTATGAACTACTGTCCATCCACTAACAAGAGGTCTAAAAGTCATGTGATGATACAAGCAATGTTATTGCAGAAGCAGGTCCTAAATGCACTGCTAAAATACTGAGAATATGGTGCAATCAAACGAGCTGGTCAGGAGTTGCATTCATGTTTAGAAAACTGGATGACTGAAGTTTAAGACAACGTGACATCTGACAAGAGAAAAAAATAGTTTATTCGTTTTCACACAAGGAAATATTAACAACTCAACATCCTCTGCCAGGCGCTGTTGGTAAAATCCCAACAAAAATGAATAAAAAATTGGCAGTATCAGGCAAAATAGATTTTTAAATCAAATTTTTTAGCAATGTAATAATTTTCTTAAATCCAGTAAATACGATATATCAAATAACTTCCATTATGAGAAAACTATTCCAGGATCTGTTTGATTTTTAATTTTTGAACTGACAATAGAAACAGGTTGAGTAATCATAATATTCTAACTGTTATATCATGAGATCCTGAATTTGTTTCTGTAAAGGGATGCAGAGCGATGTCACTTGTTAACCCTTGTTTCAGGTTCAGTGACGTTATGGGACAGCAGCGCCTCCACAGGTCCTGTTGCATTAAATGTCATTACATTGTGAATATTGAGAAAGATAGCACAATTGTGTACAAGAAAATAAATAAGACAACTTATTTATGATTTAAAGTAATAATGCATGTTTATTTTATTTTGATGCTTGATAACACAGGGCCATACCCCCTAAAACAGGTTTAACGATGTCAATGGGCTTGAATATCACTTTTTTCAAAATGAATAATACTTTGTGGTTTGAGAAAATATGGCATGCAACCAAGGGTTTGTTTCCTTTAAGGGATTATGGATTTTCTTTCATTTGGTAAGACTTTTCATTTAATAGCCTATCAAAAAACTACTAACTCTCTTCTCTCGTCTCTTTCTTTATCTCACACCTACAGTTTTGTCTCCAACATGATGTCTCTGTACTACAAAAGTGATCAGGAAGTGGCACAGGACACAGAACTGCAGGCATGGATTAAAGATGTTGTTGAGGAAGGCTTTGTGGATGTGCCTCAGTTTGGTCAGTTACCAAAACAAAAAGTAGCACACTAGGGTGACAGAAATGTATTTGGAGTTAGAGACTTACAGTGGGGCAAAAAAGTATTTAGTCAGCCACTGATTGTACAAGTTCTCCTACTTAGAAAGATGAGGTCTGTAATTTTCATCATAGGTACACTTCAACTATGAGAGACAAAATGAGAAAAAAAATCCAGGAAACCACATTGTAGGATTTTTAAAGAATTTATTTGTAAATTATGATGGAAAATAAGTATTTGGTCAATAAATTTGGTTCAGCTCAATACTTTGTAACATAACCTTTGTTGGCAATGACAGAGGTCAAATGCTTCCTGTAAGTCTTCTCCAGGTTTGCACACACTGTAGCTGGTATTTTGGCCCATTCCTCCATGCAGATCTCCTCTAGAGCAGTGATGTTTTGGGGCCTTTCAACTCCCTCCACAAATTTTCTATGGGGCTGAGGTCTGAAGATTGGCTACTCCAGGACCTAGAAATGCTTTTTACAGAGCCACTCTTTTGTTGCCCCAGCAGTGTGTTTGGGATCATTGTCATGCTGGAAGACCCAGCCACGTTCCATCTTCAATGCTTTCACTGGTATAAGGAGGCTTTGGCTTAAAATCTCACGATACATGGCCCCATTCATTCTTCCCTGAACACGGATCAGTCGTCCTGTCCCGTTTGCAGAAAAACAGCCCCAAAGCATGATGTTTTCACCCCCATGCTTCACAGTAGGTATGGTGCAACTCAGCATTCTTCTTCCTCCAAACATGGCAAGTTGAGTTTTTACCAAAAAGTTCTATTTTTGATTTCATCTGACCACATGACATTCTCTCAATCCTCTTCTGGATCATCCATATGCTCTCTGGCATCTTCAGACGGGCCTGGACATGTACTGGTTTAAGCAGAGGGACATGCGAGTCCCTTTTGGCGTAATGTGTTACTGATGGTAGCCTTGTTACTTTGGTCCCAGCTCTCTGCAGTTCATTCATCAGGTCCCTCTGTGTAGTTCTGGGATTTTTGGTCATCGTCCCAGATCGAGGGAGATTATCAATGATCTTGTATGTCTTACAATTGCTCCCACAGTTGATTTATTCACACCAACCTGCTTGCCTATTGTATATTCACTCTTCCCAGCCTGGTGCAGGTCTACAATTTTCTTCCTGGTGTCCTTCAACAGCTCTTTGGTCTTGGCCATGGTTGAGTTTGGAGTCTGACTGTTTGAGGCTTTGGACAGGTGTCTTTTATACAGGTAATGAGGTCAAACAGGTGCCATTAATACAGGTAACGAGTGGAGCACAGAAGAGCTTCTTAAAGAAGAAGGTACATGTCTGTGAGAGTCAGAAATCTTGCCTTTTTGTGGGTGACCAAATGCATATTTTCCACCATGATTTACAATTAAATTCTTTAAAAATCCTCCAATGGGATTTTCTGGATTTTTTTTCTCGTTTAGTCTCTCATAGTTGGAGTGCACCTATGATCAAAATTACAGACCTCTCTCATCTTTCTAAGTAGGAGAATTTGCACAATCAGTGGCTGACTAAATACTTTTTGCCCCACTGTATTTGTAACTTGTATATTATTACCAATTGTGCCTAAGACCTGTAGAACTCTGAACATGATTAGTATGCACTATGAAACATTAAAACCTAAACCTTGCCTAACATATTCCTAATCAGAGAAATTACAGGAATAATTTCTGTATGACAGGGCTCCGTAGTGAATTGAAAGACAAAGAGGAGCTGATAACTCTTTTGAGTGTGATCATCTTCACCAGCACTGCACAGCATGCAGCAACCAACAACGGACAGGTAAGTAACATCAGTGAGACATCAGCCATTTACTCAGTGCCATGTCCTTCCGAGTTTGGCCTGTTTTTGCTGTCTTTGCTCTAGTTTGACTATTGCTCGTGGGTACCCAACACACCTTGCACCATGCGCCAGCCTCCACCCACAGACAAAGATGCTGTCACTATGGACTTGATCATGGAAACTCTTCCTGATGTTAGCCAGTCATGTCTGCAGTTGGCAATCACATGGCACTTGGGAAGGCGTCAGCCAGATGCAGTGAGTCACCACTTCAGTGAAACACTTCAAGTGCCCTTTTACGTCTTATTAAACAAGGATAAACTGTGACATTTGGAAGGGCTAAATCACAATCATATGATTAAAATGCAAGCTTACAGTAGATTGTGACAGGTTAGACATTTGACACCACCCTGTAGAATTTTATTTCTCCTTGATAGCTTTTGGTCAGTATGGGTCAGGTGATTGATAAAATAAGTTACAGGTATGTGCTGTTTAATGACTCCATTACGTTCTGTTCAACTGGTCATTGACTGCAATTGGACATTGACCAGACATTACTAGGGTTACATAGTCTTTTTATGCTTCTGTAATGTAAATATAAAACTTACAAACGATACGGAAATACATCAGAGATTCCGGTGAAAACATGAGGAAGACTAAACGGTTAAACACATGCTAAACCTTTTGTAATTTATGGAAATTCACAATACTTATAAAACATACAGTAATGTCCTGTTACCACCCTGTGTAGGGGACAGCCATAACACTTAAGAGGATAGTACAATGGACCTCATACTTTTGTTTAATGGAAGCCAGAAATGCATTGATAGACAGTATTACAAACAACATGAAAGATCAGCCAGATGAAGCAACGAGTGAATGAGAACCAGTTTATATAGTTATAGGTTAGAGAGAAGCAGTACTATTTACAATAGGACAGGCACATACACTTACAAACGCCATTTACAGATTTATAGCTTGTTACAAATAAGTAGTGGAAAGTCATATGCACAAAAACAGTTTCTAAACACATCAACTGAATTAGAACAGTCTCTAGTCTAAACCTGAGCTAATGACCAAGCAAGCACACAACCGATAAAGTAGTTAGTTACACACACACACACACACACACACACACACACACACACACACACACACACACACACACACACGGGAGACTGATTTCCACTCTTTAAACTCCTGCCTCTCCTCATAAATCTGCAGGTTTTTATTTCCTATTATAATTTATTTTAATTGTTAAGAACTCAGTCTTTTAAGTGAACAGACATTGATCAGATCGTTGTCAAACAGTGCTTACCTATATTTGGCAAACACTTGAAGTGGGATTTATCATGCTTTGGCTGCTAGTGGCCAGTAGCTGACGCTATATGGCGGCGTGAGCATCTACAGTGCGATCACAAGTGAGTCAGCCCTTCCCAGGCATTTAACATGCAAGTGGCGACGCCTGTTGTTGAGTCTATATAAACACACCTTTGGGCTCACACAGTGTCGCACCACTGCATTGGCAGCATGACGCCGCGCACGCGCTTGCACTGCCCCAGCTTTGCCATGGCGTTCTGCGTTCTTTCGCTTGGTTTATGTTGGTTTATGGTCAAAGGTACATCTGGGGGTTCGAAGGCTAAAATCGGGAGATTGCTCGGTAGGTTAGGGCCTTAGTTATAATGTAGGGCCAGCTTTTGTTTATTTTTATGTGTTTATTTTTACCGAACTTCTCCTGGCTGCTTTGAGCCTCACCCACGCCTTCCCCTCTCACGCCATCGCCCCCCTCCTTCACGATTGGGGAATCTCTCTTTCTCCTGCTCAATCGCGCATTGAAGAGGATGCAGAGCTCCTTAGCCTCATCCTCTTTGTTTCCCGCATCCGTGCCACACTTTATAGGGCGTTTTTGATTATTTGTGTGGCATGTGCTTGCAGAAGCTCTGCTCGGGTCCTATTTCTTTGTGCATGCGCAGACCCGTACGCTGTTGGCGCAGCGGAGCCACGTCGTAAGCATACTATTGAATAGCGGCACAGTATGCTTACGGCATGGGTTTTCTTTATAGGTTTATTTTTGTTTCCTCTTAGTTAATTCTTTCGTTTCTTTTTATTATTTATATTTTGGTTCATTGCTTCCATCTGGAGCTAACTGCGATTGGGTCCCAAATCCCTTTTTCTTTTATTTTACATGGTTCTTCATAGTTTTAACATGGTAAACCGTAACAGGATTGTGCGACCAACAAAGGGACCCAGCGTTTGCAGAAAGCACTGGTTTCCACCCAGCCCCGAACCATGGCTGACTATCTTAGACATGTATGTGGAACCCTCCATAGACCTTGACCCATCTCTCAACCCTCCCAACTTAAAGGGCCATCAACCCTGTACTCAGGCACACCCCACGGGCACACCCAGTATCTCTGATATTTCTCAGGGCTCCAAGAGAGTTGCGACTTATGTAAAGGATTTCCATCGGCTGGCATTGGAGACTGGGTTCTGTTAAAGGTCGCTCATCTGTGACAGTATTTGCATATGGCCTTAGCAGGTTAGGGACAGATTGTTCTTTTTTCCGGCCCCTTCCTCCCCATCTGACCTGTACGATCTGGCCACATGGGCTGAGGTCCACCTGATGGAGCAGACTAGTAGGAACGCCGGCTTTTCCGTCGTTCCCACATCTCTCACTTGGCCAACTTATGTCGTGCCTGGGCTCGCCGCGTCCTTTCGCTCAGTAATTAAGCATTTAGCACTATCTAGCGCTGTGCCAGAGCACACCGCGCTCTCAAGCTTCGTAACTGAGCAAGTAAGCTCCATACATGAGCATTTATCATCGTTTAGCTCCGTACCTGAGCAAGCCACGACCGTAAGCTCCGTACCTGAGCAGGTAAGCTTCGTACATTAGTATTTAGTGTTGCCTAGCTCCGTACCTGAGCACACCCTGCTTGTAAGCTCCGTACCTGAGCAAGTAAGCTCTGTACCTGAGCATTTAGTGCCGCCTAGTTCTGTACCTGAGCATGCCACGCCAGTGAGCTCCGTACCTGAGCACGCCATGCTCGCAAGCTCCGTACTTGAGCATGTAAGCTCCGTACCTGAGCACGCCGTGCTCATAAGCTTCGTATCGGAGCAAGTAATCTCTGTACCTGAGCATTTAGTGCTGCTTAGTGCTGTACCTGAGCACGCCGCACCCGTAAGCTCCGTACCTGAGCAGGTAAGCTTTGTAATTGTGGATGTAGTGCTGTCTAGCTCCGTACCTCAGACCGGGTCCCTGCACTACGGTCGTTTGCCTCAACCCTCCTGCCACGGTCAGTCAGACCAATCCCTGTGCCATGGTCGTTGGTCCCGACCCCTGCGCCACGGTCATTGAGACCGATCCTTGCGCCGCAATCATTGGCGTTTCTCCCGCGCCATGGTTGCCTTTGCTAGCCTCAGAGCTGGGGTTCTTGGTGTCTGTTTTCCTAGCCAGGCACTTAGCACTAACCTTTTTTGTTGGCTGTCTGGTCTGGTCCTTGAGCCGCCGGTGCCGAGCTCCGCCCCTGAGCTGCCGGTGCCAAGCTCTGCTTCTGAGCTGCTTGTAGCTACATACCCTCCCATTCGGCCCCTATTTAAAGGTGCATCCGGCCTGTTGGCGCCTCCCCAGACGTCACATGCTCAACCCTGAGCGAGTTAGAGTTAGAGGTTTTGGTTGTGCATTGGGGGGTGTACTATCATGGGTCACGCTTTGGCCGCTAGTGGCCAGTATTTGACAATATATGGTGGCGTGAGCACCTCCAGTGCAATCGCACATGTCAGCCCTTTCCGGTCATTTAACATGCAAGTGGCGACACCTGTTGTTGATCCTATATAAACACACCTTTGGGCTTACACAGTGTCGCACCATTGCATTGGCAGCATGACGCCGTGCACGCGCTTGCACTTCAGTGTTCTTTTGCTTGGTTTATTTTGGTTTATGGTTAAAGGTACGTCTGGGGGTTCGAAGACCTCCAGATGGGGGCAATTGGGCGATTACTCGGTAAGTTAGGGCCTTAGTTATAGTGTAGGGCCAGCTTTTGTTTATTTTTTATGTGTTTATTTTTACCGGGCTTCTCCTGACTTCTTTGAGCCTCACCCACGCCTTTTTTTCTCACGCAATCGCCCCCTTCCTTTGCGATTGGGGAATTTCTCTTTCCCCTTGCTCAATCGCGCATTGAAGAAGACGCAGAACTCCTTAGCCTCGTTCTCTTTGTTTACCGTGTCCGTGCCACACTTTATCGGGCATTTATTTTGATTATTCATGTGGCATGCGCGTGCGGAAGCTCCGCTCGGATCGCTTTGCGCCTGTGCGGATGCGTACGCCGCTGATGCAGCGGAGCCACGTCGTGAGCATACTATAGAATAGCGACGCAGTACGCTTATGGTGTGGGTTTTCTTTATATATTTGTTGTTATATGTTTGTTGTTAGTTAATTCTTTTGTTTCTTTTTCTTATTTATGTCTTGGTTCATTACTTCCATCTGGAGCTAATTGTGCTTGGGTCTCAAATCTTTTTATTTTATTTTACACGATTCGTCATCATTTAAATATGGTGAACCGCAACAGGATTGACATAAAAAAAAAGTATGGTTACACAGAAAGAACCTAATCACCACTACTATTAAGTATGGTGGAGGAGCTGTGGGCCTGTGTTTCCTTGAAGCCTAGCAGGCCATTTAATCCATGTTCACAACTGAATCTAAACCATGTCATTATATTTTTATTCAAATAATCTTCATAGTCAAGTATTAAACTTATTATATGCACTGCTTACTCCATTCCTCCAGTGACTCACCCATCAGAGATTAACTCAGCAAAACAGATTGAAGACGCAGGTCAATTTTCCCCAAATCTGAACTTTAAATGCAGCTGAATTTTCCAAAGAAAAACTGACACAAGGTCCTTTGAAATTAATGTAACAAAAGGTGATTTGCTGCCTTGTGCAGTACTGTGGGGGAAACTTGTGCAAATTGTTTAGGGTATCAGCCTTTTAAAAACAATGTAAATAAATGGAGAGCAAATATTTTCAAAAGTATTACATGATTTCAAGGACTATGCAAAAGTCTGACATTAGATTTATTTATTATACATTTAGCAATAGTATAATGACCATATATAATTATTTCAGTATTAAAAAACTGAAAAAAAAAAAAAAGGAAAAAAACCCAAAGCGCTTCTATAGGCTTCATAGCAAGTACTTAGTGTGGCAAGTACTTAGCTTCAACAGGATGGCAAGTTCAACCTTCTACAGTCCAAAGATGTTTGATCAGGAATGTTCTTTTTCTTATGGTAGCAGCCAGGAACAAATTTTCAGACAGGTCACACTAAGTACAGATTTCGGCTGCAGAAGCCATTTTGTTCTGATTTTCTTTTGTGTGTACATATTTCTTGTATTTTTTGACTGTATCTTAATATTGAGACTGAGAACTAAGTATATACAGTATGGTCATTTTTCCATTGGTAAAACAACCACTCTAATGGTTGCTTAAGACTTTTTCACAGTACTGTAAGTCTTGTAATATTTTAGCATTTTAGTATCACTCATGACTCTATTTCTCTTCCTCTCTAAATATGATGATCACACTCTAGATTCCTCTGGCAGAGCACAAGGATGAGTACTTCACTGAGCCGGCAGCCCAACAGGTGATTGAGAGCTTCAGACACGAGCTAAAGAATATTGAGCAGGCGATTCGGGATCAGAATAAGGGCCACGAACCACCGTATCTCTATCTGTGCCCTAGCCAAGTAGAGAACAGCATTACTATATAGACAGGATAGAGTGTTGGTAATGCTAAGGTGCTATTCTGTATATAACATATACCAAATATCTCTCTCTCTATATATATATAGCTACAGTTAAAGGAAAGTAATGTGTTCTTAATGCTTCTTTTGTGTTTTTTGAGTAAAAATTCTTTCTTTTGCATGATCATGATAACTTTATTAGGATCACCTGTACACCATTCATGAAATTATCTAATTAGCCAACTGTGTGGACATTAATTTGATGCATAACTCCTGCCTTAATATATTTATGGACCAGTTGGTTTTAATGTTTTGGCTGATCGGTTTATATTTCTATTAATGTATGCTGGCTGATATGTACAGAATAAATTACCTAAATGTGTATAACCACCAGAACAAGACAGATATAGGGAATCACAGATGTTTATTTCTGTAATAGGCACAACGGTTTATTGAAACATCTTGAATAAGAATATTTTCACATCTAAAGCACTTGTTAGATTTTTTATTAGATTATTATTGGTGGATCAGCCACACTTCACAGAGCCACGTTTTATTCATTTGGACCACAATAAACATGGTGTAAAGAAACAAGGGCTGTAAGGCACACTTAACCAAACCAGTAGTCATCCTACAATAAGCATTCTTACACCAAATCTCGTGACTGGTTAAAGGTTAAAACCTGAGAATTTTTATCAAACAGAAAAAGGCCTAATGAAAACACTTTGGCACTGTTTTCTTCCTGTATAATCAGGACATGTAACTATTTTCATGATGCCACCAGCAATGCGACTTAAGTGATGTCCTATTCATTGTATCGCCTGATGAATACTCTCCACTAGATGAAGCTATTGCACCATATAATTGCGTTTATATAATAATAATAATAATAATAATAATAATAATAATAATAATAATAATATAATTGCGTTTATTCAGATGGACTTGGCCCAATGACCATGCAGATTCCTGCAGCTATGAAACAGTTGTAGCCCACTTGGTTGTAAACATCATAAATCTTCTGCAATGCGGTTGGTCTGTGTATAAATGAGAGAAGATTAATTAGTGTTTCCTGGATAGTTAGTATTATTCAGAAAATGCAATGGAATCCTTAGACATCTAAAAAACAACAACATGGCATCCCTGAATATCCCCTAAAAGCAAACAATAGTAAGGACTGGAAAACAGGTTTTGTGCTAGATGTGTACAGACCCTTCACTAAATATAATTAGACAAAGCTTTTTCTAAAGAGTCAAATGTATTTACAGATTTTAAAACATAAGTTAATGACACAAAAACTGATTGGCGAGGTTCAAAATCGCTGATCAGACACAGGCACTATATTATTATGAAGGAATAGTACTCAGAATGCAGAATGAATAGAATTGTGAAAATACTGTGCAAAAAAGGGATGTTTGACATATGCTGTCATGACTTAACAATAATCTCCTTAAAGGATTGCAGGGCTTTGTAGGTTTATGAATGACACTTGTAATTCAGGGCACCAGTCTTTGGAACTCTAAGCCATTATATCGAATACCAATCTAAAAACTTGATAAATGAAATTCCATGCTGAGCAAGTGTGTATCAGTTCAGCTCAGTGAATGCTGCTACATACACCCTATGAGACGCCAAAGAACATTTTCCATGCTGGGTAGCACAGAAATGTGAGAAACGTGATGGAGATGGAAAGCCCTAACCAACACACAGATAGCAGGTGGAGGGTCAATCAGAAAGTCCAGTATTATGCTGACATCACTGAAAGTAGGGGGTTTTGAAAGTGCCAGAATGAGGTAAAAACTCATACGTAGTGAAGGTAATAACTTCCCATAGAAAATAAGGGAAATGGATAGTGCTTCTGGTCTGCTCTTATTTCAGATTTTGTACTATCATTTGTTTTGTTATACTATTTTTGCCGGTTGCAGAAGACAATTAAAACCCTAAACAAATAAATGGTACCCCCAGGTCCCTTATTATATACGTACAGCAGTTTTGACACACACAGAAAAAAGATTTTATTTCATTACAGCAGTGGTTCCCAAGAAAAAAATGTACTGTGAATTTTCATAGTAAAACTGTGACTTGCTTGACAGTTTTGATGTGAACTTTCACAGTTTGACCATGAAGTTCACAGTTCTACTATGAAGTTTTAATGGTAATTTGGCCACTTCATGGTTCTACTGTGAAATTTCATCGTTCAACTCTAAACTTGGACTATGAATTAACCATGAATTATTTCACAGTTGTACTATGAATTTTGGTGGTAATTTGGCCACATCATGGTTCTAATGTGAAATTTCACAGTAAATTTTTTTCCTGGGTTCCCAAATGTTTTATGCAGTGCCCTCCTTGTGTAGGTAAGAATACTGTACTTTACAGCACACATGCATGTCTTTTGCTTCCAAACTCCACTGGATTTTATTAAGCATTGTATTTGATCCAAAACTGCGGCTTCTAACTGAACAAAACAAAATAAAAGTATGTGCCATTTATTGTCCGAATTACATTCTGTGAAATGGGACCTTGACTGAAATGGACGTTGACAAGACATAACCATAGTCACATCGTAGTTTAGACACTTTGTACATAGTCTTTTATTTTAAACAATAACATTCATCAAAACACAATATGAAAACAGAGTGCAGTACTGCACGCTCTAATACTTATCTGCTTATCTTTGTCTCTTTTATAAAATGTAACACTTATTATACAAGTTTAACTACAGAAATGTTACCATGTTATTTATCTTCATTACTGCAATTCTCTTTTCTGTCAGCAGGTGTCGCAGGGGTTTGCTCATACTAATTTTCTGTAATTTAACATTAAGATGATTTTTATTTCCTATTATAATTTTTAAGACTTCGGACGTTGACTGGATGATCGTTAAACAGTGCGTATCACCTTTAAAAAATTACCTTTACAGTGGAATTATTACAAGACACATGCATTATGTATCTTCAGTTATATTTCTCCACTTTGTGAAACACTGTATTACATTATTTTCAGTACAAAACAGTTTCATGATGAATTGATTTAGGAAAATAGGCTAATGGACAAAAAAACCCCTTCATTTAACATGATTTCTTTTCAGCAGATGATCAAGGTTCTTCTTGCTGTACTGTGTGCCTTCTATCTTTTCTCAGCATGTAAATAATTGCTGAGTCTCGGTCTTCATGCTGCAGTGACTTGGCAAAGTGTTGAATGTGTCAGAAATGTATACATATTTTACAACCTGCTCGTACCTTCTGTTGTCCATTCAGCCTTTGCTTTACACATCATGCACTAATTTCACACTTATCCTGTGACATGTTGTAATGTCTGGCTTTAGTTTCTACCAAGATGGGTGTTGGGTATTAAACACTGTGGGACTGTGGTAGCCTAGTGGTTAAGGTACTGGACTCTGGACCAGAAAGTCCAGGGTTCAAATTCCACCTCTGCCAAGCTGCCACTGTTGGGTCCTTGAGCAAGACCCTTAACCCACAATTACTTGGACTGTAAGACTGTATCAACTGTATGTCGCTCTGGATAAGGGCGTCTGCTAAATGCTGTAAATGTAAATGTAAATGTAAACAGGCCAAGTGTCAGGGGGTCGTTTAGTGAGACTATGTCCCACCCTCCAATCTTAATACCCCACTAAAAATTTCTGATCTAGCCCAATTATTGTTTTAAATACAACAGTTTTGTTTAAATTAGAACCTAAGATATAAAAATTGACAAAAAATAACACACCCAAATAGAAATATCAGATTGCTGCAAAACTCGGCATATAGTTCTGTCCCAGGAAGATATGTAAATGATTAGATCTGTGGTCTGATTAGACACTGGGTCTTGCCACAAGAGGGAGTAAAAATGCTTCCCCCACTGTCTCGCTGTTTTGGGTATCTTTTGGCCATCATGCCTCTATGAAGCACTCGAAGACATTTGGCCCAGTTCACCGGAGGGCACATCATTGTACTGAGACGAGCAGGATGGTCATTTTGACGAATTGCCGTCATCTAGGTTGTTCTGACCTGGCTGTTATGAGGTGCTGGGAGCAGTGGTGCCATGAGGACACTCACACATGGCGAACAGGCTCAGGGTGGCCCAGACAGACCAGCAGTAGGGAAGATGCACGAGCAGCTTCGTTGTCCACCATCCAGTGCCTCCCCTGCCATTTTTTTGCAGGATGATGCTCACACAAGCACAGCAAGAGTTTCTCAGGATTGTCTCCACCAAATTACAACACTTTCTGGACCTGGCTGGTCGCCAGATTTATCGCTAATCCAGCATTTATGGGACCAGCTGGGATGCCAGATTCGGTAGCCTGTGAGTGTGCAGGATCTACAGAGAAAGTTGAAATGTTGGTGTCCTGGTACATGTACTGTAATGCATCTTTGCACAACTGTACTATGTTCATATAACTCTGTACTATACTTTAAATAGCTTTAGACTATTCCCTTTTCCCCGTAGTTTTATGTTCTGCTTTCTCTCGAATAGATGTAATTAGTCAGTGTCTTGGTCTGGTTAGTTCTGTACATTATGATAAATTCCTTTTATGTGTAACATGTTTGCCAAAATAGGATTCTTATTCTTTTTTTCCACTGCATATATTGGCGTGGGCAGCTCACTCTTTTTGTATATGTAAGTTAGGTGTGGCAGTTTTGGTTTCTCCCACCATGCAAGTCTTGTAAGCCACTTTATTTACTTTGTTGAAAGTGGTGTATGGCATTTTATTTAATGTCTATAGTTATGTGTTTGTGTTTTTAGTTAGTACAACTCCAAATCAGAAAACGTTGGGACAGTATGGAAAATGCAAATAAAAAAAATGCAATGTTTCTTATTTACTTGTTTTTATTTAGTTGCAGACAGTATGAACCCAAGATGTTCCAAATTTTGTCTGGTCAACTTCTTTTCATTTGCTAATATATGTCCATTCCTGCATTTCAGGCCTGCAACACATTCAAAAAAAAAAAAATGCAAAAAAGCACATTGAAATTTTAGAGCAACTTGTGCTGCCTTCAAGACAATTTGTCCAGTCTTGACAATGCAAAGTCATTGCAAATCCACATGCTGCACACATTACAAAGGCATGAAGAGGGTACAGGTACTGGACTGGTCGGACAAAACATGAAATATCTTGAGTTCATACTGTGTGCAATGAAATAAAAGTCAGTGTAAGAAACTTTTTATTTTCCTTTCTTTTAGTTGCATACTGTCTCATTACTTTTTCTGGTTTGGGGTTGTAGTTAATTATATATAAAGACTACCATGCAGCCTACTTCATTTAGAGTAGCTCTCTCCCATTTCATAAAATACATCAGGTTGCAAATCTTTTTAGAGTAATATCTTAGTTCTACTTGTGGGTGTGTATATATAGTGTGTATATATATAAGAGTTACACACAAAGTCAGGAGTGAAACTAATGTGTTTCCATAGAAATAACTGCGTCTAATTTCCTTGAATTATCATTGGGTCATAGCTTCATGAGAGTATCTGTTAATGCACTCCTTTAGGCTTTGATTTCCCCTTTAGTTTAATCTGAGCCATTTGTTTATCTTTCAGTATGTTTACTTTGTAGTACAGGATTTTGATTGCCCTATCCTGCTCTTAGAATTCACAGTAAGGGCTTTTGAGTGCTTTGAAACCTAACGACTTTGGAAAGACTTGGCTGTCTAATTTCTTCATATTGAGACCAAGCAGCATGATTCCCAGGAACCCTCCATTAGAAGAATTGTCTACATTTATATTTACATTTATATCATTTAGCCTTTATCCAGAGCGACTTAAAGGTGATACAGTCTTACAATCCAAGCAATTGTGGGTTAAGGGCCTTGTTCAAGGGTGTTGAACCCTGGACCTTCTGGTCTATAGTCTATTACCTGAACTGCTAGGCCAGCACAGCACACCATTCTTGTGTGCCTCAGCAAATTGCCCTAGCTGCATCAACAGTCATGACAAATCTTGCTTGTCATCTAAGGCAAGAGCTGCCTTTGAAGATCTTAAGCCTATGATGCAGTGATAGAGTCCAAGTACACCATGGACAATCACTCTGCCTACTGTAGTTCTTTAAAGAAGAACTGTTTCATTATTTATTATTATTTTTATCAGTGCAACTACTTAAGGGAGGCAAATTTGAATGCCTGACAGTCTTTGACTATATTTGATTTATGGGCATATGCCTACGCAGAGACCTCTGTTATATCAACCACACTTGCAGCTAAGAGGTTCATCCAGTTCAACCAAGACAAGCAATGTAGTAGAACATACTGTACTTGTAACTTTCTGGTTAGCACATGATGCACTGCATGATGTAAAAAAACAGAATGTTTTACCTACTCTGATTGAGAACAATGCTTAAGGCAATACCACAAAATACTGATCTCATAGATTTTTGGAAGCTAAGCAGGAACAGGCTGGGACAGTACCTGAATGGGAGACTGCCTGGGAAAACCAGATGCAGTAAGATTTAGGTATCATTTGATTCATAAAAGCTTGTTTAATGCTCCCATTAGTAATATTACTAGAATTGCTTTTTATCAATGTATTATTGCTAAACTTAGAAGTGTACTCTTTTAAAGATGCTGAGAAATTGGTTCGTGCATTTATAATCTAGATGCTATTTTACTGTGATGCTGTACTGACTGTATGCTGTACTAAATATACTCACTGACCAAAACATAGTGCACCAAGAAGGAGTTGTTGGGATCAAATGAAGTGTGAATGTAGTGATGATATATGTAAGTGGTTACAATATTAGAGTGAAACGATACGTTTACTGGGGAAAACTGTACAAATGATAGGAGGCACTAGTACCCTATTAGGACACCTCTAGTCTGAATCTAAAATGTGAAACGGTTGGGCATGGAGATGTACAGATTCCGTATGGTATCCTGCAGGACATTTTCCCCCAGACGATGTAACTGACTCTGTAAATCCTGCACACTGGTAGGCTGCCGAAGCTGACATCCCAGCTGGTCCCTAAATGCTTGATTGGCAATAAATCTGGTGACCTGCAGGCCAAGGAATTGTTGCAATCTACCAAAGACTTTCCTGGGAAACCCTTGCTGTGTGTGGGTGAGTGTTATCCTGCTGAAAAATGCCATTTGGAAGCCCTGCAATGAGTGGCAAAATGTGGTCGCAGGATGTCCTGCACATATTGCTTACCTCTTAGTCTTTCTCGTTTCATTACATAGTGGTGACAGACTGTCTCATCACACCAGCAGTTGGAGTACTGTGTCACTCCACAGCAAAGGCAGGATTGAAGCGCTCGCCATGAGGCTACCATACTTGTACACAACCATTGTCGGATCCCAAACAGAACCTGGATTCGGTGCTAAAGGCTATACTGTTCCATTCCACAGAAGACCAGAGTTCTTGCTCACAATACGTCTGCAAACAAAGGCAATAGTGGCTGGCTGTCAATGGCAGGACACGTAATGGGTGCTGTGACAACAAATTTCCTTCAGCTCGGCGCCTGGAAATGAAACAACTGTTTAGGCTGGGGCAATTCCATAGGTGGTGAATGCTTTAGAGAGACGCTTTGGATATGGTTTCAGGAATAGAATGCAGAAGACGTGTGGAAGTAAAACTTAGGTGTCACATTTGATTCAGATCTCTCCTTTGATGCACACATTAGCAGCATCACTCAAATTGCTTTCTTTCAATTACGTAATATCGCTAAGCTTAGAAATATCCTCTCTTTTAATGATGCAGAAAAACTTGTTCATGCGTTTATAACCTTAAGCTTGGATTACTGTAACGTCTTACTTACTGGATGCTCTAGTAAATCTATAAATAAACTTCAGTTAGTTCAGAATGCAGCTGCCCGAGTGCTAACTCGAACTAGAAAATTTAATCATATCACTCCTGTTCTATCATCACTGCACTGGTTACCAGTCAAATTCCGCATTGATTACAAAATAATTATTTTAACTTATAAAGCTCTACATGGCCTGGCCCCACATTATCTGAGTGAACTCTTAGAGTTTTACAATCCAACTCGTCTACTTCGTTCGCAGGGTACAGGACTTCTTTTAGTTCCTAGAATTAAAAAAGTCACAGCCGGGAGAAAGGCTTTCTCATACATGGCCCCCCAACTCTGGAATAAACTTCCCACTTTAGTTCGAGACTCAGACACTCTCCAAATTTTTAAGTCTAGGCTAAAGACATACCTATTTACACCGGCTTTTCACTAGATTTAGACCAGGATGCATGGCTTGGGTCACTGGGGCCGGAGTCTGGAGTCATGTTTGGCCTGCCTGCCTTGTCCGCTACCGGGAGTGTCGAGTGGGTGGTCTGGCTGAACTAGGCTTCGGTCCTCATGATCTTGACTCGTGCATCCTTGCCTTAGAATAAGGGCAGAGCTGGGGGTTCATAGTCAAAGAGTCTTATGGTGATCAGAGACAATGGGTTGCTGTCTTCTGCCTCCCGTGGGGTTGCCAATGTCTCATGTGATCCCTCTTGGCTGTGTTTCCTACCAGTTCTCCTCTTTCTAGCTATGCTGCTATAGCTAATGCTGCCGGGGTGTCATGCTACACTTGGCATCAGTGATTGACATGGCATCAGTGATTGTTAATAGACACTGTGGTCTTAATCAAATAACTAATTACATTTTCTGTTTTCTCTCCGAGCTGTGTTTCCGGCAGTTCCAGCCCCCACACATGATGTTCATCTGATGTAGCTCCACTCAAGCTGCTTCCGTCATCAGCTCCAGCCCCATCAACCCGGGGCCACTTAATGTCGATGTGCATACTTTCACATTTTATTCGAACTTTGACTCCATGACTTTAGTTTCGCTCTTAGATTTATCATCTACGCTGCCCAAGGAGGTTGGGTCCCTTTTTGAGTCTTGGTCCTCCCAAGGTTTCTTCCTAGAACTAGGGAGTTTTTCCTTGCCACTGTCGCCCTAGGCTTGCTCAATTTGGGATTGGACGTAGTTATTAGGAGATAATCTAAACTTGTAAAGTTGCGTTGAGACAATGCTCCATTGTAAAAAGCGCTATATAAATAGATCTGACTTGACTTGACTTGACTTGACTTAAAAAGAGGGGAGGGGAAAACGTATGAGAGAGAGAGTGAGGAAGAGAAAATTCAGTAAACCAGACTAGTTGGATGTAGATCAAAAGCAACTTGTAACAGTCAAGCATACCGGGTGAATTCTGAGGAATCAACTTCACCAGCACGGCCTATTAGGTAAGTATTTATAATTTACATTTGCTATGCATTTATTTCTTACACAATTTCTGTTGCAACAATACCTCATTAAAGGTTTTATGAAGCATACTTCATATATTGATTTCCTTGTAATACAGTGATGGCTAAAATTTGTTTTGAGTAAAGTAAGGTACAAAACTGGATCAAATATTTAAATCATATAAAAAGATTAGGTGGATCTATATCTGTTTTTTTCAAAATGGAAGAGTATAACCTAGAATGAAACACACTAATAATGTCGCTGCATATTACAGAACAGTATTTAAAAATCAGAACTTTTCTAATTTGGTCCTGGTAAGTAAATTCTAGATTATATGTATTAAAACCTGTGTTAGCAGCTCCTGTGGGTCAGTGGGTAGAGTCAGCTGCTGAAAACCGCTTTCGTTAGGGTTTGGATTCTAAATCCCTGGTGGCGCTTCTAACAGGTTGAGTGGTGCATGAAAACTTTGCTTTGGCAGAATGTCTGTTATTAGTGTACATAAACTGGTAAAGCCAGATTATTTCTCTGTCCATGTCTGAACACGCTCCGTGCCTGAGTCTGTAAGGCATGTAAAATGTACATATGATCAGTGTCCTTATTCACTTTTGTTCAAATTTAAGCATTTAAATTTGATTACCACATGTCTACATGTTAACTGCTTCTATTGCTTAATGACTCAGCATATGCACTGACTTTGAGATAAATTATGGAACCAGGAAGAACAAAAACAGACAGGTACAGTGGTGCTTGAAAATGTGTGAACCCTTTAGACATTTCTAGATTTCTCCATAAATAAACATAACATTTTTACACAAGTCCTAAAAGTAAATAAAGATAACTCAAATTAAATAAATATTATACTTGGTCATTCATTTATTGAGGAAAATGATCCAACAGATCCAATGATCTGTGTGTGGTAAAAGTATGTGATCTCTAAGATTAGCAGTTAATTTGTAGGTGAATTTAGAATCAGATGTTTTCAGTGAATAATCAGGTGTGAGTGAATAAATTGTGATATTTAAAGAACAAGGATTTATTGAAGTCTGATCTACACCACACATGAAGAACAGACTTTGATCATTTGTGGAAGTGCAACATGGCATGAATAAAAATTTCTTAGGACCTCAGAAAAAGAGTAGTTCATGCTCATCATGTTTAAAAAGGTTACAAAAAATCTGGAATCCAGAGTCTGACAGACTGTGTAGAAATGGAGATAATTCAGGAGCAGGGCATGTAATATTCTGTGAGGTCAAAAAGGAACCCTGGGTAACTTCTAAGAAAATGTGGACAAACTAGAATGCTTTTGGGGAAAGGTATCTATAAAGATGGATGAGGCCAAAGTAGAACAATTTTTTTATTTAATGAAAAGTACTATGTCTGGAGAAAGAACAATACTGCATTATCCCATTTGTGAAACATGGGGATGGTAGTATAATGGTTTGGGCCTGATTTGCTGCATCCGGGACAGATAGCGTTCATTAATGGAAAAATGAATTATGAATTATACAAGCAAATTCTACAGGAAGCAAGATAATGACCATACGCACAAATGTTTATAGTTAAAGAATAGTTAAAGAAAACTAAAATGAATGTTTTTGAATGACCAAGTCAAAATCCTGACCTTAATCCAATGGAACTGTTCTGGAAGCTGTTCATGTGCAGAAACATACAAACCTCCTTGAGCTGAAGCTGTTCTGTACAGAGGAATGGGTTTAAATTCCTCCAAGGCAGTGTGTAGGACTGATCAACAGTTACCAGAAACATTTAGTCGCAGTTACTGCTGCACACCAGATATTGAAAGCAAAGGATCACATACTTTTGCCACACACACACACACACACACACACACACACACACACACACGTATGTATGTATGTATGTATGTATGTATGTATGTATGTATATATGTGTGTGTATATATATATATATATATATGTGTATGTCTATATATGTGTGTATATATTATATATATATATATATATATATATATATATATATATATATATATATATATATATATATATATGTGTGTGTGTGTGTATATATTGGATTTTAGTATCATATGTATATATCATTTGTTTAACTGGATTCTATGTACTCTTAGACAATCTGGTGATATTTTAGGTTGTATTTATGCAGAACTATAAAAAAAAATTCTTAAGGGTTCACAAACTATCAAGCACCACTGTACATACATGCTAAGCTATGAGAAAATGGGGAGCAATTCATCCACCTCAAGGTTTTACAAGTTTCTCTGTTGACCTCTTTCATCAACAAGTCATTTCCTTCCTCAGAATTGCAACTCGCTGTACAGTATATATATATTTATTTCACCATACTGAATAAACTCTAGAGACTGATCAGTGGTTACAGAAACACTCAAACCAGCCAGTCAGGCTGAAAAATCACTGTGATCACATTTCCCACATTCAGATAGTTGATGTGAACATGAAAACCTGAATCTTCTGGCCTGTATCTGCATGAGTTTATGCAGTGCACTTCTGCCACATGATTGACTTATTTGATTGCATGAAATAGAAGGTGTCCAGGAAGTGTGTAGCGATTGTATGGCCAAGCTCATTTTTATACTGTGACTTTTTTATCTGCAGATGGAGTACACAGTGACAGTGGCTACAGGCACATTAGAGTACTCTGGTACTAATAACTATGTGTATGTGACTCTGGTGGGAGAGAAAGGAGAGAGCGAGAGGACACTGCTTGACAATCCAGGCATGGATTTCTGTAGAGGCGCAGTGAGTCAAAATGTTGGGGAGCTGTAGTAGCTTTCATTGTGAACTTACAACCTTCTGATAAGTAGTCCAGTGTCCTAATTACAGTTTTCTCTAGCCTTTCTCTAGCCTTAGCTTCTGGTCACTTATCTTATTGTTGAATTGCTTTTTGGATACACAGTACATACAGAAGTCTTAGGCCACCATTACATTAGACATGCCAAAGGTATGATGACCATATGTAATTATTTTTCAGTCTCTTTATTAGAGAACCAGAAAATACAGGAAATTTTGTATGCAGTATTAAATACTGATTAAAAAAACGCCACTGGTTAAAAAACAGCTTATTTAGGTGACGGTATCAATAACACTAGAACTAAATTTGAAAATAAATACAGTAAGTGAAAAATGACATTAGCTTGCTATGGTGTTACTTTAAGGTATTTCTCTCTTAGTTTTATAGCTCACTAAGTTTAGAAATTTCTTTAGTTAAATTATTATGCTTCATACTGTAGCCCTATGTATGTTGGTGCTCTGGATAATGTTCTTAAGGATTTACTATTCATTCAGCAATGTGTAGTAATATGAAGGCTCCACATCTACCTCACAGTAAACTATCAACATATTGATAAAAGTTCTAATTCAACAATGCTTTTCCCTTCAGAAAAACACCACAGCTGTGTCCATAGTATGTTTGTGATTTTGTGTGGCGGGGTGTAGATGTGGGAAATCAACATCAAAACAATCCAGTTCAGATGGTGTAACTTTTGGCAATTATCATACAGATATAATTTCTATAAATAGCAACAGGTTTCTATCTATATATGGAATATATAATTTTTGACTAAAATTAATACCTCCCAAATCAACCAAGTTCCCCTATCCAGACCAGTCAATAACACTGAAAAAATAAAAACCTAAACACATCCAGCTCTTGGACCTCACTATTTTTTAATCCCTGGTTACAGCCTTGTCTCTGATCTCTTCTTTGTTCTTCTACAGGTTGATGATTACACGGTACAGAGCTCAGTCCCTCTTGGTCGAGTACTCCTGGTGCGCTTGGAGAAGCAGAAGTACTGGGTGGAGGATAACTGGTACTGCGCCTATGTAAAAGTGACACCTGTGGGACACCCAAACGTTCCCTTGTTACTGCTGGCTAGTAGGGGAAGTGAAAGTGGAGGTGCGTGAAGGCCCAGGTCAGTCATCCAAAGCTAATGTATCTAATAATGAACTAAGCTCAGGATTGCTGTTAAGAACTCACTGAATGGTTGCAAATGTTCTCTTCTTACTCAGCTAAGAAGCTATGTGATGAGATTGTGCCTCTGGAGATATCTCACAGAAAGGCTGAGCTACAGAAGAGACAGAAAACATACCGGTATGTATATTCCAGCACTAGGAGAGTTTTTTTTTGTGTGTGTGCCAATGAACATGGTGAACATGATTGAGATTCATGTTCATTTAGGTCTTGTAGGTGAGCAACTGACTTGCTGTCTTGCTGTACAGTAGTTCATGGATTTTTTTATCTTTTAACTGTAGTAATTTAAATTGTCCTGAAGTTAAATACCTCAAAATAAACATACTTAAGTAAGAGTAATAAAGTACTTTGTAACAAGTGTAACTATAATTTGTTACTTCAAGTTATAATTTGAAGTAACAAATTATAATTGGAAGTTACTTATACTTCCATCCCTGACTGTTTGACTACCTGACTATAAAACGAATACAAAACACTTCTGCAGCATGTTGTGGATAAGGGCTAAATGCTGTAAATGTGTGTGCATGCAGTAAAAGTGTGCACTATTTAACGTCCACTTTGGGTTCTGTGAAACAGGATGTTGACCAAATGGACGCTGACAGGACGTTACCATAGTCACACAGTAGTCTAGATGCTTTACAAATGGTGTTTTGTTTTAAATGATATTTTCTATAACTTTTACTATTAATTAAAATATGATTATAGTACTGTACTGTACAATACATAACAGTAAAATATAATAAAATCTATACAATTTGAAACAAATAACAAACCGATAAGAAAAATGAAATTAACATCGTTTTCTGCCTTCAAGACTGTAATTATCTTTTCTGTCAGCAGCTGTCACAAGGGTTTGCTCTTACTAGTTTTCTGTCATTCAGATGTATATAAGATAGATTTTTATTTCCTATTACAATTCTTAAAACCTCAGACGTTAAAGTGAAGGGATGTACAATGAACCGGGCCAGAGTCCGAATGGGGAGGGGGGACAAACGCGCTCTGGCCCGCACTCACACTAGCCTCACACAGAAACGCGCTCCGCGCCCTTTCGTCATGCTTTCGTGCACGCTCGCGCAGCACACTTCATGGTTGTACATATGATCGGGTAATCACATACGTTTATGCCGTTCTTTGCTTTCGTTTTGTAAACGCTGTGCAGTTTACAAAAGTTAATCATCAGTACATTTGTTATAAGGCTTATTAGAGCTGTGTGTCATCGCGCAAAGAGAAATAAAAAGTCACATAGTAAGTACAAGCATAAAGTCCGCTGTGCAGCCGAAATACAGCGCACCGCATAATCAATACATCTTATTATAAAGCTTATTCGGGCTGTGAGTCGGCGCCAACAAATCAAAATAAAAAAGTATATAAAGTATATAAATATATAAAGTATGAGCATAGAATGCGATGTGCAGCGCGAGAAGCCGGAACACAGCGCGCTGCATTATGAATACACTTATTATAAGGCTTATTAGGGCTGTGTGTTAGCACAAAAAAGTCACATATTAAATACATATTAAATACCAGCAGGAAGTCCGCTGTACAGCACGATAAGGCGAAATACAGCAATGCACCTTATTATAAGGCTTATTAGGGCTGTGTGTCAGCACAAACATAGAGAAATAAAAAATCCCTGTTTAAGCAGAGTCTGATGTGCAGCATAAGATGTTGGCACACAGTGGCTGAATTATGAATTATGCATTATTATCAATGCACTTATTATAAGACGTATTACAAAACGAAACGAAACCATATAACAAAACGAAAGCAAAGAAAGGCACAGAAGTATGTTATTACCCGATCACATATGTACAACAATGAAGTGCGCTGTGCTGTGTGAGCGCGTATGTGATGACCAAAGCGCGCCGGAGTGCGATTGCACTCACACTACAAACGTACCGTGCTGGAGTCCAGCGAACCGCGCCCCGGCCCACCTATTTCAAGCGGGCCCCAGTGCGATTCGTGAAACGGGCCCCGGCGCGTTTGGGAGCACTCACACTAGCGAAACGAAACGCGCCCGGGCGCGGTTCGAATTACATAGTGAGTACACCCTGACTTACAGCCCCTACTTAATTGCTGGTCACATGCTCTGGCCATTTTGATAAACACATCAGCATAATTTTTGTGTGCCTTTGGAGTGAAAGATGAGGAAAGAGTTAAGGAGGAGGGCTCCATTGCAAATGACTATGTTTGCTTTCGTGCAAGGTGAGGCACAGTTGAAAGCGTGTTTGACAGCACTTTTACATGGATTTCACTGGAGTGTTATGCCCATTATCTGTCTGCATCTTGAGAGGGGAGGGAACACCTGAGAACACTGGCTAGTACTATTATGGTCCGGGCTTCCGAAGTCGGAGGGCCGCGCCGGTCGGGCCGACATGGCGGCCGAGCGACTATAAATAACGCCCCTTAAGCGTCGGCTCATGTACGCGATTTCTCTTGCTGTTTTGGAAGAGTTTTTCAGTAGCTATTTTTGGACAGGGCTTAAAGGTACGACTGGTCCTGAAAGAGGATCAGCCGAGTAGAGTTCGGAGACTCGAGGTAATATTGCCAGGGAATTAGATAGGAAGGGATAGCTTATCGCTACTGACCTCTCTTCCTCCATTTTCCCGCTGGGTTCCTCAGCCGCCGCTCGCCGCCGCCGATCGGCCGTTATTGTTTCCCCCTTGGCATTTTCTGGTCTGTCCGTGCCTCAGTACTGCTTCCTCCCTGTTGGGACCCCCTTTATTCCCGTTGTTCGTCCGGATTCCCAGCGCTTGCGCTTATTGCAGCGCGTGCAAGACGTCTTGGAGTCCCGCTCTGTTTGCCGAGGTCCGGCGTGTGCGCAGGCGCCATCCGTCGGACGCTTCGGCTTCTCTCGGGTCTCTCCGGAGACCTCTCAGTCCCCCTCCACTTACGCTAAGTAGCGATCTCCTTTTGTTCCTTTTTTCTCATTTATTATCAAGCCAAACTATCCGCGCCTTGGGCGTTTGTTCTGTTATATCCTCTCCCTTTGGGATCTTTCCCTGTTAGCCTATTTAGGTGCTTATTACTTTAGTTTGAGTCCGCTAAAGGCAGCCCTTTGTCTGCCCTTACACCTATAGTAGGTTTCTCCCCTCCAGCTGCTCGTGGCCGAGTGGTGTAGTGGTAACTCACTCGCCATTCATACCCGTATCACTCGGTTCGAATCCTGGCCACGGTCACCTCCACAAGTGTGTGTTTCAATCGCTGGCTTCGCCGCGACTCGCGTCCATATACCTCAGTATTCCCTTTATTACTATTCTTATTTATATATACTTTGGTATATATATTTGCATATTTATATTGTCCTGCGCTTGGGTCCTCCTCTCCCTTGAGTTTTTCCTCGACCGGTACCCCTTCGGCTGGTCAAACCGTAACAGTACAGTGCGCCCAGTATGGACCCAGCAGGGACACCTACCCCTCCACCCCCCCAACAGTGGGGACTGTGCTCCAGCACCACGGCACCACACTTGGCCGGCATGAGCAGCTACTCATTGCACTGGGGTGACAAGTGGAGGCTCTCACTGTGGCGGTCAACCAGTTGACGGCCAAGCTTTCCAGTACACCCCCACCCCAGTCGCCACCGACTCCTCCTCCTCCAGCTCCAACGCTCAGGGCTGCTCCTGAGAGGTTTGCTGGGGAGGCGGAGCGCTGTAAGGGATTTCTGCTGCAATGTTCGCTAACGTTCGAACTGCAGCCCCCTCGCTTTCCCACGCAACGCTCTCGGGTGGCTTACATAATTTCCCTGCTTTCAGGTCATGCCCTAGCCTGGGCTACGGCTCAGTGGGAATCACGGTCTGCTGTTTGCGACTCTGAATCCGCCTTCACCCAGGCTATCAAGGACACTTTTATTCATCCTCTGGGTGGGCGGAATGCCGCGGCTCACCTCTTCGAGCTCGTTCAGGGCTCATGCTCGGCGGCAGAGTATGCCGTCGACTTTCAGACTCTGGCCGCTGAGAGCGGCTGGAACGAACCGGCCCTCATGGCCACCTTCCAGAAGGGCCTCAAGGATGAGTTGGCCACACGCGACCCCCCCGCAACCTTGAACGACCTATATGCCATGGCCACTTCCCTAGACACTCGCCGACATCAGAGGGCGCAAGAGAAGGCGGCCACCTGTGGTTCAAGGTATTCGGTTTGGCCCGCTCGGGCCAAGGTCATCTATCCCCTGGCCAGCGGGGACGTTGAAGAGCCCATGGACTTGGCCAGGGCCAGTCCGGCCTCTCCTTCGGGCTCCAGGACCAGATCCCCATGCAGGTCGGGAAATTTAGGGGCCGGGACCGGGAGGGGAGGCCGGTCCTAGATGTGCCGTCGCCTCCTCAGTCTGGCCTTTCCCTTCGGGCCAGCATCGGTCCGGGAGGGGTATCCTTAGTCCCGGCCCGGGCCCTCATTGACTCAGGCGCCGCGAGCAATTTTATTGACATTCGTTTTACCCAACAGCTGAATCTGCAGCTGGAAAAACTCCAGCGACCCTGGTTGTTCAGGGCCCTGGATGGCCGGTCCTTGGGGTGCGGACCCATCACACACCAGACCTTGCCCCATAAAGTGGTCATTGGCGACCATGCAGAACGGCTGGTGTTTCTTGTCACCCAGACCCCTCACCACCAGTTAGTGTTGGGACTCCCTTGGCTACGGGCCCACAACCCATTTATCGACTGGCAGTCAGGGTCTGTCTTTTCATGGTCCCCCGGTGCAAAGAGGCCTGTCTCATTTCTCTGCCTGCCCTTCCCGTGCAAACGCCCGCGTTGGACCTCTCCTCCGTTCCGGCCCAGTACCGGGATCTGGGCAGGGTGTTCAGCAAAGGGGAAGCCCAGCTCCTCCCTCCGCATCGCAAGTATCACTGCGCAATCAACCTCCTGCCCGGCACCTCCCCGCCTCGGGGGAGACTTTTCTCCCTCAACCACCCCGAACAGGAGGCCATGCGGTCTTATATAGCAGAGGCCCTGCGGCTGGGCTTCATTCGACCATCCTCCTTGCCAGCCGGGGCGGGTTTCTTTTTCGTAGGAAAAAAGGACGGGTCTCTTCACCTCTGTGTGGACTACCAGGGCCTTAATGCCATCACGGTCAAGGACCGTTACCCCTTGCCTCTTATGAACACGGCGTTCGAGGCGCTCCAGGGGGCCAGCTTCTTCACCAAGCTGGACCTCCGGAGCACTTACAACCTTGTCCGCATTCGGCAAGGGGATGAGTGGAAGACGGCCTTCCTCACCCCCACTGGGCATTATGAATATGTAGAATGCCCCGGCCGTCTTCCAACGACTCATTAATGACATCTTGCGGGAGGCCCTGGATCGGTACGTCTACGTCTACCTTGATGACATCCTGGTCTTTAGCAAGACCATGGAGGAACACATCAGGCACGTCCGTCGCGTCCTGAAGAAGTCGGTGTTCCATGCTTCCTCGGTCTCCTTTCTGGGATTCGCGGTCTCCAGTGGGGTCCTGAGCATGGACTCGGCCAAGACGCGGGCGGTGGCTGACTGGCCTCGCCCCTCCTCGGTGTGTCTGGTTCAGCGATTCTTAGGCTTCGCCAACTTTTTCCGCCGCTTCGTCCGAGACTTCAGCACCATCGCTGTGCCTCTCACCGCCCTCACACACAAGGAGGCCGGTCCCCTCCGTTGGACTGAAGCGGCAGAATGCGCGTTTGTTGAGATCAAGAAGCATCTCACGAATCCGCCCGTCCTTTGCTTTCCGGACCCCGAGGAGGCGTTCGACATCGAGGTAGACGCTTCTGATGTGGGCATTGGGGCCGTTCTTTCCCAGCGGTCCGCCCCGGGGCACAAGCTCCATCCAAGAACCTGGCATATATTCTGCAGGCCAATCATCTCAACGCCCGTCAGGCTCACTGGTTGCTGTTTTTTGCCAGGTTCAACTTTACGGTCTCCTTCCTGCCGGGCTCCAAGAACGCTAAGCCCGACGCCCTCTCCAGACAGTGGGATCTGCCTGAGGCCGACCTTACGCCCAGTCCCATACTTCCCCCGACCCGGGCGGTAGGGGCCTTGACCTGGGACCTGGACCAGGTCATCTCCAGGGCTCTCCGCCGAGAACCCGATCTGGGGAATGGTCCTCCGGGGCGGAGGTTCGTTCTCACTGCCGCTCAGAGGGCAGTCATGCGCTGGGGCCACAAGGCTTCCTTCACGGCGCACCTGGGGGCTACCCGGACGTATGAGTTCCTCAGGCGAACGTTCTGGTGGCCAGGCATGGAAGCGGACATCAAGAGGTTTGTAGCCGCTTACAAGACCTGCGCCAGGAACAAGGTTCGCCGGCAACGAGCCTGCAGTATCCTTGAACCGCTCCCCATCCCCTCCCGGCCGTGGTCCCACATTTCTTTGGATTTCGTTACGGGTCTGCCCCTGTCCCGGGGCAACACCGTCATTTTGGTGGCCGTCGACTAATTCTCCACAGCCTGCAAGTTTGTGGCATTGCCCAAACTGCCCTTGGCACAGGAGACGGCTGACCTCCTCCTTCTCCATATCGTTCGGGTCCACGGTCTGCCTTGCGATGTAGTGTCGGACCGGGGCCCGCAGTTTGCCAGCCGGTTCTGGACGGCCTTTTGCCGGCTACTGGGGGCTACGGCCAGCTTGTCATCGGGATTCCACCCGGAGTCCAATGGCCAGACGGAGCGCGTAAACCAAGATCTGGCCGCCATGCTCCGGTGTCTCATGGCTAGAAATCCCTCCACCTGGTCCGAGCAGTTGCTGTGGGCGGAGTTCGCCCACAACACCCTGTGGCACTCGGCGGTGGGTATGTCTCCCTTCGAGTGCCAATTCGGGTTTCCTCCTCCTCTCTTTCCGGATCAGGAGAAGGAGGCCGGGGTTGCTTCGGCCGCATGCTTCGTCAGTCGCTGTAAAAGACTAACGCACGGGCTCTCCTGCGTCGGGCGGCCAAGGGCATGCGGCGCACGGCAAACCGCAGACGCCGGCCGGCTCCGTCGTTTCGCCTGTGTCAGCGGGTGTGGCGGTCCACCCGACACCTTCCCCTGAAGGGGACTACAGGCAAATTGGGCCCCAAGTTCGTTGGTCTCTTCAAGGTTGTCCGGCGGATCAACCAATCAATCACTTACCGGCTCGAGCTGCCTCCAGCCATGAGAGTTCATCCCATGTTTCACGTGTCTCAACTCCGGCCCATTCTGTGTCAGACCATCGCTCCTCCTAGCCAACCGCCTGTCCCTCATGTCGTTCAGGGGTCCCCGGTGTACACTGTCTGCCAGCTCCTCGACTCCCACCATGTTCAATATCTGGTCGACTGGGAGGGATATGGCCGGGAGGAACGCTCCTGGGTTCCCGCTCGGCACATCCTGGATCGGTCTCTTATCCGGGACTTCCGGAGGGACATGGCCGCTGGTATGGGGACATCGGGAGCCGCCCCACGGGGGGGGGGTAACTATTACGGTCCGGGCTTCCAAAGCCGGAGGGCAGCGACTATAAATAACGCCCCTTAAGCGCCGGCTGGCGGCGCACTATCGGCTCATGTACGTGATTTCTCTCACTGTTCTGGAAGAGTTTTTCAGTAGTTATTTTTGGAAAGGGCTTAAAGGTACGACTGGTCCTGAAAGAGGATCAGCCGAGTAGAGTTCAGAGACTCGAGGTAATATTGCCAGGGAATTAGATAGGAAGGGATAGCTTATCGCTACTGACCTCTCTTCCTCCATTTTCCTGCTGTGTTCCTCAGCCGCCGCTCGCCGCCGCCGCTCAGCCGTTATTGTTTCCCCCTCGGCATTTTCCGGTCTGTCCGTGCCTCAGTACTGCTTCCTCCCTGTTGGGACCCCCTTTATTCCCGTTGTTCGTCCGGCTTCCCAGCGCTTGCGCTTATTGCAGCGCGGGCAAGACGCCTCGGAGTCCCGCTCTGTTTGCCGAGGTCCGGCGTGTGCACATGCGCCATCCGTCGGACGCTTCGGCTTCTGTTGGGTCTCTCCGGAGACCTCCGTGCTGTGCCTGTGCAGTCCCCCTCCACTTTTGCTGAGTAGCAATCTCCTTTTGTTCTTTTTTTCATTTATTATCAAGCCAAACTATCCACGCCTCGGGCGTTTGTTCTGTTATATCCTCTCCCTGTTAGCCTATTTAGGCGCTTATTACTTTAGTTTGAGTCCGCTAAAGGCGGCCCTTTGCCTATAGTAGGTTTCGCCCCTCCATCCCCTCGTGGCCGAGTGGTATACTGGTAACTCACTCGCCATTCATACCCATATCACTCGGTTCGAATCCTGGCCACGGTCACCTCCACAAGTGTATGTTTCAATTGCTGGCTTCGCCACGACTCACGTCCATATACCTCAGTATTCCCTTTATTGCTATTCGTATTTATATATATTTTGGTATAAATATTTGCATATTTATATTATCCTGCGCTTGGGTCCTCCTCTCCCTTGAGTTTTCCCTCGACCAGTACCCCTTCGGCTGGTCGAACCGTAACAAGTACATGATGTTTTCAGCTTTGAATAGCTGCAGGAGTTGGAATTAGATTTGGAAACTAATCTGAGGATGACCATTTCTTGCAGATCACATCTACAATCAGTAAATTATTGACTCCTAGTTTATATGAAAAGATTTGCAGTAACTTTATAAAATTGTCTCATTATACATGGGACTTTAAATGTCTGTTTTCTGTAATGTTTGATATTACTGTACATGATCTGTGTGTTTCATATTAGATGGACCGCATTCGCTCCAGGAATTCCCAAATGTATTGATGCTAAATCAGAGGCAGACCTGCCCCAGGATGTTCGCTTTGCCAATGAAAAGCGCAGTGACTTTGAACTATCACTTCATGTAGCGTGAGTAATGTATTTAATGCACATTTAATGTTACAAAGCTGTTGAGAATATCATTAGCATGTTAATGATCAGGATTCCTCAATCCATTAAGTCTTAATAAACAACCCTTATGAGGGATGTTCATTCCTGTGCAAAAGTCTTAGGCGTTATATATTATGATGATGGTGTGTTAATGTGTGTTGTGCTGGTACTACTGGATCAGAAACAGCAGTGCTGCTGGAGTTTTAAGACACTGTTCACTCACTGTACACTTTATTAAATACATCAACCATATTGCGCCACCTTGTGAAGTCAGAGACAGTATCTCAACTGTTGCACAGTTTGTGTTAGTCATTCTCTAATCCTTCATCAAGGCTCACAGGAGCCTGCCTACAGGATGCTGGTGGCTAGACATTTTTGGCTGGTGGACAGTCCATCAGTGACCCTGAGGTGGTTTAAAACTTCAGCAGCACTGCTGTGTCTGATCCAGTCATACCAGCTCAACACACACTAACATACCACCACCATGTCAGTGTCACTGCAGTGCTGAGAATGATCTACCACCCAAATATTACCTAGCCTGCAGTGGTCCTGTGGGGATCCTAGCCATAAGAGAACAGAGTAAAAGGGACGGACAATGTATGTGGAGAAACAAATGAACTACAGTCTGTAATTATAGAACTACAAAGTGCAGTGACAACTAAAACTTAAAGAACAAGCAGAATATCCACTGAAATATATAGAATGGCTAAGACTTTTGCTCAGTACTGTATGTGCATTTGACAATGGACTATAATATAATCATGTGCGAAAAGCTTGGGCACCTTGGTCAAATTTTGCACAATTTCTACAGGAAACAAACACAAATAGTATTAGATTCATTATGTTTTAGTAGTTTTTAAGGTTTCAGAAAACTTACTTGAGTGGTGCAGTAAAGTTAGCTGAAATGTGTAATTTTCAGGGTTGAATCTTGCAGAGAATAACTTGCTTGGAAGTTACCCTGGGGTCCTTTGTGACCTCGCCAACTATTACACGCCTTACTCTTTGAGTGATCTTTGTTGGTCGACCATTCCTGGTGAGGGTATCAATGGTCTTGAATTTCCTCCATTTGTACACTGTCTGACTATGGATTGGTGGAGTGCAAACTCTTTAGATATGGTTTGTAAACTTTTCCAACCTGTTGAACATCAACAGCTCTTTTCCTGAGGTCCTCAGAAATCTCCTTTGTTTGTGCCATGATACACTTCCATAAACATGTTGTGAAGAGCATGGGATGACAATCAGGTGTGAGTGGGCACCCTGTTTTATTTAATGAACACGGATCTATCAAATTAACTGCTAGGTCATATTTATCCAGAAATATAGAAAATGATAAAGGGTTCACAACTTTCAAGCGCCAATGTATAATTATATTTTATTTTTAATATTTTCTTTAATTTTGTTTAAATAGCTTTAAATGTTTAACTATAAATGACTATAAACATATTAATTAGGCAACTTAGTTCAATTCTTACAAATTACATCTAGGCTGCCCAAGGAGGTTGGGTCTCTTTTTGAGTCTTGGTCCTAACAAGGATTTTCCATACAACGTTTAGGGAGTTTTTCCTTGACACTGTCACCCTAGACTAGCTCAGTTCGGGCTTTGGGCTAGATATTTGTAAAGCTGCTGTGATACAATGCTCTACTGTAAAAAGCATTATAGAAATAAATTTGATTTTGACAAAGTGTGCCCAGCTTTTTCATAATTCTGCATGTGTTGTAAATGCCTGTACATCTTATGATTAATCCTATATTGCAAATTAACAATCATCTATAAGTACTGTATCCCAAAACATTTTCTTCCTCCTCAGTCTTTTGGAGCTCTCTCTGAAGAAGCTGGCTATTTGGTTTGGGAAGTCCTGGAACGATCTGGATGATTTTAAACAAATATTCTGGAAACTGAGGAGTCCCATTGCTGGTGCAGTAGCTTTGATCCTATTTACAAATATGCCATGCACTTGTTTTACCAAAATAATTACGTATCTGTACTCCAGTGATTAATTTGTAAATGATGAGATTCCTGAACTTTTACTATCAACAGCAAAGTGGACATTAGTAAATCTAAATTGGGGATGTATATACACTGAATGGCCACTTTATTAGAGACACCCTTCTAGTAGCACATTAGACCTCCTATGGCCTTCAGAATGGCAGCAATTCATTGTTGCATAGATTCCAGATCATTGCATAGTTTTCATTTTTCTGCAGTTATAGTGACTCATACTAACAGGATAGCTTCTTACAGTTGGCACAAATTAAGATCTGGAGATATTTTCAGCGTTGCACCGCACAGTGGTGCAAGCGGTTAATAGAACACAGCTCCTCAGATTCCTGGTTTGATCGAGAACTCAGACTCCGCCTGTGTGTGAGTTTGCATGTCCTCCCCGCGTCCACATCGGTTTATTCCGGAGCGTTCCACATTGTTTCAACCAAAAACATACATTAGGTTAATTGGTTGCTCTAAATTGCCCCTGTGTAAGTGTGTCTGACTAATATCGATGCAAACTTGTTCCTGTCTTGAATAGCCACAGATGCTGATGTAATGGGAAGGGGAAATGGCTTCCAATCTGATATGTAGTGCACTATAAAGGGTGCAAAAGCCATTACTCTGAGTTGTATGTAGTGTAGAAATTGTACATAGTCATTTTAAATTCAGACCTGTTCTACTTTAAATTTTGTGTATTTGGAGGACCTAGAGATTAGCCCACAGGTCCTAAGCTATGCTGCATCCAGCTTCATCAGAAATTAAGCCCTGGTGTACTCGCATGTGTATTTATATCACTAATACACTCATTGACAAAAAAAAAAAAAAGCACCTAGAATAAAATGTCAGATTTCTCCAAAACTCGGCATGCAGTTATGTCTCAGGCAGATATGTAAATGAATAGAGGTAAGGTCTGATAAGACACTGGGTCTTGCCACAAGAGGGTGTAAAAGTACATAAAAGTACCTCCCTGCTGTCTATAAAAAAGACTCTAAGAGGCTATTTTTGGTTAGTGTACCTCTTGGTGAGAGATCGTTAACTGCTAGACATACCTCTATGATGCACTCGAAGACATTTTGCCCTGTTTTACAGACCAGTTGATTGGATTCGGTGTCTAATCAGATTTCACCTGTAATGATTTAAATATCTGCTCGAGACATAAGTGCATGCCAAGTTTTGTAGCAAGCCGACATTTCTATCTGGGTGCTTTATTTCTTTGTCCATGAGTGTATCTGCTACTGTGTTTCAGCAACTATCTGCAGGCTAATGTGCTAATTGTTTTTACTAAGTGTCAGCAATGCGTAGTTTTAAGTTGTGTCAACTGTCTAAAGAATGTCTGGATGCAACACACCATAACTGATTAATTATTCCTATGAATGTGATTAGAATACACAATGGAACACTGGAGGGAGGACTGGTTTTTCGGCTATCAGTTCCTAAATGGCTCAAACCCACGGATGATCCAGCGGTGCAGGAATCTGCCATCTAACTTCCCTGTTTCTAGTGACATGGTTCAGGCCTTCTTAAGCCCCAAGACCACACTTGACAAAGAGCTTAAGGTTGGGATAATGGAAAATGTCTGGATTGGTTTATTGAATTGTGTTCAGTTCAAACTCTATGTAATGGTTTCATTAGTTTCACAAGGTTGGGTTTAGTTTATAGCTTGAATAGAGGTTTCATTGGGATTGGGTTTAGTGTACATCCTGCATAATGCTTTCATTTAGTTCAGTGGTTTGTGTTAACCGAACAGTGTGTGTAATGTTTCATCAGACTCTCTGAGTCGAATTTAGCACACAGCTTTTGTAATGGCATCATTGAGCTCACTGGGTTATTTTTTTGCACAGACTTTGTGATGGATTCATTGAATTCATTTAGTTAGATGGTTTGGGTTGTATTTATAGTGTAGCTTTTGTTTCACTGGATACACTTGATTTGGTTTGGTTTTAGACAACAGCACATGTAATGGGCTGGGTATAGTGTTTAGCTCTTAGATCAGTTTTATAGATTTCATTGGGTTGGTTTTAAATTTAATAACTCTTTTATTTTTTCACTGCAGTGAATAGTTTGTTGTGAGTGCAGCTGGATTCAGTGAGTTGATAACCTGCAGTTTTATTGTTCAAGGCATTTTCTGTATAATGGTTTCACAGGATTATTTGTTCTTCATTGGTTTTATTACAGAACCTGTATAATGTTTATCTTCATTTGATAGGTTACAACCAAAAACCTTGAGATCTTGGGATATACACTAAACCCAACCCATTGTGTTTTAGTGTAGATTACATAATGAGATCGTGTACAGGTATGCGTCACTTAAGGTCCATGATGGGTTTAAACTGCACATTATGTGATCTTGAGGGTGTACGAATACCACATTAAAATATTCTTATATAGGTATGTGCCGTTTAATGACCATCCGATCAGTCTCTTAAAAATTATAATAAATCGTAATAGGAAATGCAAATCTATATTTGTAACAAGCTGTAATTGGCTTTCATAGAATGAATGTGTACTTATTGGAATTGTGGAGCTGATCCTCTAGAGTGCACTGTTACCTGTGTAATGTAGTTATCTGGAAGGGTTTCTGTAGAAAGATAGAGAGATAGAGAATACATGGCTTCACCTCTGCTCGTGTAATTTGTGTGTTCAGATAATTGACTGAAAATACAGCAGTAAGTGTATGTGCCTGTCCTATTGTAAGTAACTAGCTGTCTCTCTGTAACCTATGACTATATAAACTGGTTCCAATTCATTCGTTGAGTCTCTGTTTCATCTGGCTGATGTTCTGCGTTGTTCGTAATACTGTTTATCAATGCATTTTTGGCTTCCGTCAAACAAAAGTATCAGTCGTTTCAATTACTCATCAATCCCTCGCGTTTTCATTGCTATCTCTGATCATTCATTTATTTCTCTTTCACACAGATTTCTTGTGAAAATACCATTAATATTCACATTACAGTAGAATAAAAAGACTGTGACTATGGTAATGTCCAGTCAACGTCCATTTTGGGCAATGACCTGTTTCACAGAACATAATGCGGTCATTAAACTGTGCACACCTGTATAAGGTACTACGTAATACATAGTAAAGCTATATGGGAAGCTGTAGTGTACTGGTCTTGACCAAAAAGTCAACATACTATACACATTCAGTACTGTTGTTACATAACCATCCTGCGATCCACACACGGTTTGTGGTCAGTGTCTTATTGCTTGCTTCTTTTCAGCTTTTCAACATTTCAGCTATCTCTCTGGCAACATAATATGTGAGTTAAGTAGATTAATAACTTTAATAATAATAAGGATAATAACTTTATCAGACCACAAACGTGCAGTATATGCAATCAGATGTTGTTCGAACGGACATTAAGTGGCACATACCTGTATACAGTACTAACACTGAGGATATCTATACCAAAATGTTACAGGACATGAGGTTCTCTGTCTCTTTCTTTGAAGGTTGGGAATGTGTACATTGCTGACTATGCCATAATGGATGGTATCACTGCAAATGTGATCAAAGGGAAGCAGCAGCACATAGCAGCTCCTTTGTGCTTACTTTATGAGCATCCAGAAAAAGGCCTTATTCCCATTGCCATACAGGTAGTGTTCAAACAAAGTCCATTTAACATAAGATATGTCATTCAAATGCAAAGTAATTTTCCTCTATTCTTCTCAGCTTGAGCAGAGTCCAAGCAGGGACACTCCCATCTTTCTCCCAAATGACCCACCATTAACCTGGTTATTGGCTAAAATGTGGGTTCGTCATGCTGAGTTCCAGGTCTTCCAGGTTCTGTCACACCTGCTGCGGACTCACCTTTTCATCGAGGTGTTTTGTATCGCCACGCTGCGTCAGCTCCCCACAGTCCATCCTATATATAAGGTGGGTATTAAGAAAATAAAGTCGCACTTAGGCCACAATGAGATCAGTTGTTTTAGCATTAGTATAATGGCCAAATGTAATTATTTCTCAGTCTCTTTATTAGGATAGAACTGGTAAATGCATGAAATTTGTATGCAGTATTTAAAAAAAGGGGGAAAAACTTCTATAGGCTCCAGTGAACGGTATTTAGTGTGACCTCTCCTTACCGGCAAAAGCCATTTTGTTCTGAAAATTGTATAAACATATTTCCTGTATTTTCTGTTTGTATCTTAATAACTAGACTGAGACATAACTATGTGGTAACTGTACCATTGCTAAAACAACAAATCTAATGGTGGCCTAAAAGTTTTGCATACTACTGTATATTAGAGTCCATCACAAAATCTGTACACCCGTTTTTATTCTACACCTTAAATTTTGTGCCAAAATCCCAACTGGTGGTGTGTTTTGTGAATGTATGATATACGGTGGTTCTTATAATTTGTGAATCCTTTAGAAATTTTTATGTTTCAGCATAAACCTAAAACATCATCGGATTTTAACACAAGTCCTAAAGGTAGATAAAGAGAAGCCAGTCAATGAAATGAGACAACCTCTGGGATTAGCAGTTCAATTGAAGATGAAGTTAGTCAGCTGTTTTCTCTCAATATGATGACAATCAGGTGTGAGTGGCCGTCTTCTTGTTTAAAGAACAGGGATCTATCAAAGTCTAATCTTCACAGCACAAGTTTGTGAAAGTGTATCAAGGCATGAACAAAGGAAATTTCTGAGGACATCGGAGTTGTCGATGTTTATCCGACTGGAAAAGTCTATACACCCATCTCTAAAATGTTTGGACTCCAACAGTCCACAGTCAGCCATATTGTATACAAATAGAAAAATTTCAACACCATTGTAATTCTCCTCAGGGTGGTAGACCAACCAAGATCATTTGAACAACAAGGCGTGTAATAGTCTGTGAGATCACAAAGGAACTCAGTGTAACTTTCTCACAGTTTCCAATGTGAATGTTCATGAGACCATCAGGAGAACACTGAATAACAATAGCATTCATGGCAGGGTTACGAGGAGAAAGTCACTGCTCTTCAAAAAGAACATTGATCCCCTTCACGTGGCATGTGGACAGGCCAGAAGGCTACTGGAAAAATGAATTGTGGAGGGATGAAACCAAAGTACAACTTTTTGATTTAAAGGAAAAACCTGTCTAGATATTAGAAAACACTACATTCTGGCATATGATCTTTAGAATCAGAATCAGGTTTATTGCCAAGTAAGTTTTCACAAACAAGGAATTTGTTTAGGTGTATTGGTGCATGACAAAAAAAAAAAAGGAATGAGACAGAAGAAATGATAAATTACATTAAATTAAATGATATTAAATATATCCATTAGAACACACCTGATGTAAACAAGGTGCAGGAATTCACAGTTGGAGATTATGCATTATTATAGCATACCATGTGGAGTGGTACGCTATTATGCATATGTGCAAATAGGTTAGTAAATATGTCTATGAATGGGATAGAGGCTGTCAGTGGGAAATCCAGGCGTTGTTGATGAGGCCGACTGCAGTTGGGAAGAAACTTTTTTATGTCTTGAGGTTCTGGTCAGAGTAGTCCTTAGCCTCTTGCCTGAAGGAAGTATGCTGAATAGGTTATGTTCAGGATGAGAGGGATCAGCCATGATTTTTCCTGCTCGTCTCAGTGTCCTGGAGTCATGTAGGTGAGAGATTGCCGGGAGAGATGGCAGGTTGGTTGCAGCCAATCACCTTCTCTGCTAAGCGGATGCGCTGAACTTTGCCCTTGTCCTTGACAGTGGCAGCAGAATACCAGATTGTGATGGAGGAGGTCAGATTCCATTATTCCATCTTTGAAACATGGTGGTGGTAGTATCATGGTTTAGGCCCGTCCTGAACTGAATCTCAAGAGAATGTGGGTCATGCAGCAAGACAACGACCTGCTAAATTCTTTCACCAGAAACGTTTAACTGTAGTTACTGCTGCACATGAGTCACACTAGATACTGAAAGCAAACATTCACATGCTTTTGCCAATCACAAACATATGGTATTGAACCATTTTCATCAATAAATAAATGCTATGGTGTAATATTTTTTCTAATTTCTTTAACTGAGTTCTCTTTATTTACCGTTAGGACTTGTGTGGAAATGTGATGCAGTTTTAGTTCATATTTCTGCCAAAATATAGAAGATTCTGAAAGCTTCACAAACTTTCAAACACCACTGGAAGTCATTCCTCCCCACTGCAATAGCCATATATAATGACTCACCTTTGTGCCAACACGCTTTGCACATTTCACTCTTTAAACACACTTGCACATTCACTTTATTTTATGCACTGCACATTGTCTAAATTTATTTGCACAATCTCTTGTTCAATCCATTTGTTGATTATTAATTTATGGTTCTTAATTTTCTATTTTCTGTTTTTTTATTTTCTTTTGTGGCTTTTGTTTTGATTTTCTTTTTTCCTATTTATTCTTAATTTTAGCAAATCAGCCTTTTGTGTTTTGTGTTATTTGTATATTATTTGTATTCCATTTCATTTTACCCACCTCATATCTACCTGTACTTTATAAGAATAAGTCTTGTCACTTGTGTGCGCTGCTGCTGCATTATAGAAATTAACCTTTGGGGATGAATAAAGTACTCTATCTGTCTCTGTTTTTATAACTCAATCGATCTATGTAAGTTATGAAGTTCTCCATGATAAAGAACTAACTGTTGCACAGAAGGCCGTAAAGCAGTATGTAAATAGATGTTTATTGCCTCCCTTCTCCTCTGTAGCTGCTTACTCCACACCTGAAGTACACTCTGGAGATAAACACTCGGGCGCGCACGCAGCTCATCTCTCCTGATGGCATCTTCAAAAGGGTGAACCTCAGCACTTGCACTAGAAAAATAACTACCATTATTTTACATGCTTCATCAATGCAGTGCCCAATACATTGTTCTTCTATTCTTTTTCCAAATTTTTTGACAGCCAACTTGTCCTGCAGTTCTCAAAATATAATTTGATATATAATGGTGTGATGTGGGCTTGTATAAGCTTTTTGGATGAGTTCTCCAGTGTCTCCAAAGTAACCATTTTTGCCAAAAAAAAACAAAAATTTACTATAGGAATGAATGGGGAAAAAAACTTTTTGCACCCCAAAACAGAAGAAATTCTACCACTGTAGAAACCAAACAGCTACTGAACCAGAAATTGTGCTACAGTATTGGTACACAACACACACATATTTGCACCTCTGCATATGCACATAAAAGAAGTCTCGTCTCCCCTACAAAGTCATTTTGGAAAGCATATTGGCGCCTCTAAATCTCATGCAAGAAAAAGTTTTGTCACACCTAATAACTCACGTTGGGAAAAGTATTGACACCCCTAAAATCTCATGCACGAAACAGTGTTGGCACCCCTCAAAAATTATGTGAGGAAAAATTACTGATGCCCTTCAAACATCATGTGACAAAAGTTATTGGCACCCCTACAAACTCATGTTGGGGAAAGTACTGGGACACTTAGGAAAATATGTGGAAAAAGTGATAGACGCAAAGGGGATTTGCTAGAAGTTGCTACTGCTGCACAACATCCTTCATTTTCTTGAGGCAATGCACTTTGTTTTTAAATATTTGATTTCATTTTGCTTCAGAAAACATTTTAATTCTTAGTGACTGCTTGTTTTAACTTCTAAATGTGAATGTCATCAGTGATCGAACATGCTTTGCTTTCAGGTTGTGTCCACAGGTGGTGATGGAATTCTGGTGCTGGCTCAGAGGGAGTATAAGGTCCTGACCTACCGCTCCCTCCAGCCCCGATTTGACTTTATTGACCGTGGTGTCACTAATCTCAAAAACTATCACTACAGAAATCATGCCTTATTGCTCTGGGATGCCATTCACAGGTAAGAGCTCAGGCACAACCCTGTGATCCTTGATTGCTATTTACTGTCTTTTCAAATCTTGAGGTCCTAGATTAATGAAGTTAGTTAATGAAATATATTCAGCATTAATGCTTGGTTAATGGTTGATTAATTGTAGTATTTGGTTAAGCAATTAATCTATTACAGATCTGCATGATTATTGCAAGGTTGATCCCTCTTCTCTCAGGATATTTTTTGTTTCTATTTTATTTTCTACTTTGTATTTAACCAAAGTGATTTAGATGTTGAGTGATAAATTTTAGTATTGCTGAGTAGACTGCAGTCAACACAATAACTGCCCAAATATTTTTCGCATCTGACATTCATACATGGCTGCAAATTCACGCCAGATGACGCGTTCTCCGCTGAAGCTATTCCAATCAATTGAAAGGTTGGTGATTTGAACATTAAATTCAGGATGAAAAGACCTGTGGTTATTTTTCTACCTGAAATTCAGATGGTAGATCATTTAATTGAAAGCGGGTTAACAATAACTGGCAACTTTTATCCAGCCCTTTTTACAATATATCCTAGCTAATGGTCAACTTTTAATAGTGCTGAGCTACTTAAATATGCTACAGTGCTATGGAAATATAACAGCACCAATAAAATGATGCCATTAGGATTTAAATATGCTGAGATAAAACATGACTAAAGGCATCCTACTGTGAAATTTTAATGATGCGTATCAGCAGTTTTTCCTGACCGATGAGGTAACCTTTGTCCCTTTTCCTGAGGTGTTTGACACCTGAATGCCATATCATAAGATGACACCATGTCTTTTAGAGCCATTAAAATGTCCATTACTCATGTGTGAAGTAAATTTTCTATAAAAAAGAGAAGACAGCTACATGGACAGTAATTAACAAAAAACCTCATCCAAAGTGATGAGACAACCTCCAGTTGTGCATTCTCCATGATGCCATTGGAACCAACTGCTATCATTTCAAATGTGGTTTTTGTGACTTTTGTAACTTGCCAGACAGTGTTAATTGTTCCAGTGAATGCCACAGGCTCAGCCCTCTTTTTTAATAAATTGGATGAAGTTTTTGCGTGGTTTGACTTGAAACATGTGTTCCTTCTAGGCTGCAAATATTCAAACTCAACAAAGGAAATTTAAATGCTCAACACATTTCTGTTTTATCAGGCAAAATCAGCAGCTGGAAGACTTTCAGACTTAAAACAGAGGGAATATTATTTTGTTTGTTTAAAGTGTGTGTTGATTCAAGAATAAGGCTGGAACAGGGGCATCACTGGAGATTTATGAATAGGGAGCTAAGCTTTGACAAGGGTGGTCTAGAGGATATCCCCCATACAATACAATTTAAAAAATGATCCAAAAAGGTCTGTATTATGAGACTGCCTTACAATTAAAACCATACAGCTATTGGGAGAAATTGCCTTATAGCTGAAATTTTTTGAAGAGACATGTAATCTAGTTTGTATTAGATACAGATCTTATATGACTTATGAACTACTGTCCATCCACTAACAAGAGGTCTACAAGTCATGTGATGATACAAGCAATGTTATTGCAGAAGCAGGTCCTAAATGCACTGCTAAAATACTGAGAATATAGACTGGTGCAATCAAACAAGCTGGTCGGGAGTTGCATTCATGTTTCAACTGGATGACTGAAGTTTAGGACAACGTGACATCTGACAAGAGAAAAAAAGAGTTTATTCGTTTTGTCACAAGAAAATATTAACAACTCAACATCCCCTGCCAGAGAACCAATGGCTATTGGTAAAATCCCAACAAAAATTAATAAAAAAAATTGGCAGTTTCAGCCAAAAATAGCTTTTTAAATCTAATTTTGTTAGCAAAGTGTAATGCTTTTCTTAAATCCAGTAAACACGATACATCAAATAAGTTCATTATGAGAAAACTATTCTAGGATCTGTTTGATTTTAATTTTTAGAACTGACAAGAGAAATAGGTTGAATATTCGTAATATTGTAAATAATCTATAATGAGATCTTGGATGTGTTGGCACAGGTTCAGTGACGTTATGGGACAGCAGCGCCTACACAGGTCCTGTTGCATTAAATGTCATTACATTGTAAATATTGAGAAAGCTAGCACAGTTGTGTACGAGAAAATAAATAAAAGACCGTATTGATGAAGTAAAGTAATAATGCATGTTAATTTTAGTTTGATGATTGAGTACACAGGGCTATACCCCCTAAAACAGGTGTAACGACGTCAATGGGCTTTGTCACCATTTTGTGTGTACTGTTTCACCTGTTATAGCCATTACCTAAGTAATCAGCATATTATGGATATTAATCACCTAATGATTAGCATATTGGAGCCATTAATTAATTAAATGAAAAGTCTCACCAAATGAAAGAAAATCCATAATCCCTTAAAGAAAATGAACCCTTGGTTGCGTGCCATATTTTCTCAAACCACAAAGTATACATTTTGAAAAAAGTGATATTCAAGCTGTTGAGGTAGACCTCTGCGTCTCCTCGCAGGTTCTTTTGCGACCCTTGGGAAAAAACACTAAACAACAACGAAAGTTCAAGGTCCACTCTTTATTGAGAACAGATATCTGGGAATCTCTCAACACAAGAAATTCGAAGTACAGCTTCGTACAGGCTCCTTTTAAACCTCTCAGTTTCACTTCCTCTTTTCTCAACCGACAGCCTATTTTCATTCAATCACGACCCATAGGCATAGACCCCCCTGTAATGCTGTTGGGTCTTTTCCATTACATAGAGTTAAGACAGCTCGGACACTTTGTTCAAAACATCATCTTCCTCAAATCTACTCAATCACGTTGACAAAGCATGTCTTCTACATCTTTCTGCACGTACACCGTCTCAAAGTTCTGTCTACACAAAATGTACAAAAGCATCCTTGACCTCTTACTGCTTCTAAGCATCACAATTGAATCAAATGTATAATAATATGCTGATTAAACATGTTAATAGCCTATCAACAAACTACTAACTCTCTTCTCTCGTCTCTTTCTTTATCTCACACCCACAGTTTTGTCTCCAACATGATGTCTCTGTACTACAAAAGTGATCAGGAAGTGGCACAGGACACAGAACTGCAGGCATGGATTAAAGATGCTGTTGAGGAAGGCTTTGTGGATGTGCCTCAGCTTGGTCAGTTACCAAACAAAAAGTAGCACACTGGGGTGGCAGAAATGCATTTGGAGTTAGAGACTTATTTGTAACTTATATATTATTACCAATTGATGAGATACTTAATTTGTGCCTAAGACCTGTAGAACTCTGAACATGATTAGTATGCACTATGAAACATTAAAACCTAAACCTTGCCTAACATATTCCTAATCAGATAAATCACAGGAATAATTTCTGTATGACAGGGCTCCGTAGTAAACTGAAAGACAAAGAGGAGCTGATAACTCTTTTGAGTGTGATCATCTTCACCAGCACTGCACAGCATGCAGCAACCAACAACGGACAGGTAATTAACATCAGTGAGACATCAGCCATTTACTCAGTGCCATGTCCTTCCATGTTTTTGTTGAGTTTTTGCTGTTTTTGCTGTTTTTGCTGTCTTTGCTCTAGTTTGACTATTGCTCGTGGGTACCCAACACACCTTGCACCATGCGCCATCCTCCACCCACAGACAAAGATGCTGTCACTATGGACTTGATCATGGAAACTCTTCCTGATGTTAGCCAGTCATGTCTGCAGTTGGCAATCACATGGCACTTGGGAAGGCGTCAGCCAGATGCAGTGAGTCACCACTTCAGTGAAACACTTCAAGTGCCCTTTTACATCTTATTAAACAAGGATAAACTGTGACATTTGGAAGGGCTAAATCACAATCACAAGATTAAAATGCAAGCCTACAGTAAATTGTGACAGGTTAGACATTTGACACCACCCTGTAGAATTTTTTCTCTTTGATAGCTTTTGGTCAGTATGGGTCAGGTGATTGATCAAATAATTTACAGGTATGTGCTGTCTAATGACTCCATTACGTTCTGTACAACTGGTCATTGACTGCAATTGGACGTTGACCAGACGTTACTATAGGTACATAGTCTTTTTATGCTTCTGTAATGTAAATATAAAACTTTGTGCAAACGACACGGAAATACAACAGAAATACATGAGAACAGAGAACACATGAGGAAGACTAAACTGTTGTACACTTGCTAAACCTTTTGTAATTTATGGAAATTCACAGTACTAAAAATACAGTAATGTCCTGTTACCACCCTGTGTAGGGGACAGCCATAACACTTAAGAGGATAGTACAATGGACCTCATACTTTTGTTTGGTGGAAGCCAGAAATGCATTGATAGACAGTATTACAAACAACATGGACGATCAGCCAGATTAAGCAGAGACTCAATGAGTGAATGAGAACCAGTTTATATATTTATAGGTTAGAGAGAAGCAGTACTATTTACAATAGGACAGGCATATACACTTACAAACGCCATTTATAGATTTATAGCTTGTTACAAATAAGTAGTGGAAAGTCATACGCACAAAAAAGTTTCTAAACACATCAACCGAGTCAGAACAGTCTCTAGTCTAAACCTGAGCTAATGAGCAAGCAAGCACATAACTGGTAAAGTAGTTAGCTTTACACACACACACGGGAGACCGACTTCTACTCTTAAACTCCTCATAAATCTGCAAATCCAGAGTTAAAAGACAGGTTTTTATTTCCTATGATAATTTATTTTAATTGTCAAGACGTATTGTTAGTCGTTAAAGTGAACAGACATTGATCAGATGGTTGTCAAACAGCGCTTACCTGTATTTGGCAAACACTTGAAGTGGGATTGACATACCAAAAAAACATGGTTCCACAGAAAGAACCTAATCACCACTACTGTTAATTATGGTGGAGGATCTGTGGGCCTGTGTTTCCTCGAAACCTTGATATAGCAGGCCATTTAATCCACGTTCACAACTGAATCTAAACCATGTCATTATATTTTTATTCAAATAAACTTCATAGTCATATATTAAGCTTATTATATACACTGCT
>JAJAGP010000618.1:0-172050 GCA_025084515.1 Ancistrus triradiatus
AGCATGAGACACCGTTAGCATTAGCTACAGCAGCAACTATACCTGGGATATTTGTGATTAAACATAATGTAATGATCAACTTAGTCAGGAACTCAAGATTTGTTAGTTCTGCTTTAATTCAGACATTTGATTACTCTTATCAACACTGAGTGCACAAATTCAGCACAAATGCGAAAGATTGATTTATTATTCAGGAGTATCACGCTGAGTCAGACACAACCTCCAGTGTTTAATGTCACTGCATTTCTATTTACAGCATTTAGCAGACGCCCTTATCCAAAGCAACTTATAACTGCTGTCCTATGAAATCTGATGTATATGAAGCTTTTAACTCAGATTTCACTGCAGTAACACAAGCACCCAGAGCCTGAAAATACAAAGATTCATTGTTCTACACAGTAAAGTACACTGCACAAGTTGGACATTATTTTTTGGAAAGTTGCAAGAACATGGTGAGTGCTGTGATCAAAGTGGCAGGAGAAGATTTTCGCCCACACATGAAAAATATGAACTGAGAAGTGTTGAAATGCGATGATGTGTGACACTCTGGTAGATTTGTGTGAAGGATATTAGGGAAGGAATATATTTCTCATGATATATCAAATGGCTAAATAATAATCAAATAACATTTATTTCCATGTATGTCAGTTTTTATTTGCAGGTACTCCCCGTTTTACGATGGTTGGATTTACAGTATTCCGACTTTACGATGGGAATCTGATAATATGCACAAACACACATTCAGCAGACACAGTATTCTAAATTTCAGTTTTTGCCCAGGCAAGGGATATGCAGTATGATACTCTCCCTCACTCTCCCATGCTAAATGAGGAAATGTAGTGAGGAGAAGCCGTGATCTCGTCAATAATCATTTTTGTTTACCACTTTCAGTACATTATTAAACAAATTACAGTGGTGCTTTAAAGTTTGTGAATGCTTTAGAATGTTCTATATTTCTGCATAAACATGACCTGAAACATCATCAGATTTTCACACAAATGCTAAAAGTAGATAAAGAGAAGGAATTGTAGCCCATTCCTCTGTACAGAACAGCTTCAACTCTGGGATGTTGGTGGGTTTCCTCACATTAACTGCTCACTTCAGGTCCTTCCACAACATTTCGATTGGATTAAGTTCAGGACTTTGACTTGGCCATTCCAAAACATTAACTTTATTCTTCTTTAACCATTCTTTGGTAGAACGACTTGTGTGCTTAGGCTCGTTGTCTTGCTGCATGACCCACCTTCTCTCGAGACTCAGGTCATGGACAGATGTCCTGACATTTTCCTTTAGAATTCACCAATATAATTCAGAATTCATTGTTCCATGAATGATGGCAAGCCATCCTGACCCAGATGCAGCAAAACAGGCCCAAACCATGATACTACCACCACCATGCTTCACAGATGGGATAAGGTTCTTATGCTGGAATGCAGTGTCTTCCTTTCTCCAAACATAAGGCTTTTTTTTTAAACCAAACATTTCTATTTGGGTTTCATCCATCCACAAAACTTTCTTCCAATAGCCTTCTGGCTTGTCCATGTGATCTTTAGCAAACTGCAGATGAGCAGCAATGCTCTTTTTGGAGAGCAGTCGCTTTCTCCTTGCAACCCTGCCATGCACACCATTGTTGTTCAGTGTTCTTCTGATGGTGGACTCATGAACATTAACATTAGCCAATGCGAGAGAGGCCTTCAGTTGCTTAGAAGTTACCCTGGGGTCCTTTGTGACCTCGCCAACTATTACACGCCTTGCTCTTGGAGTGATCTTTGTTGGTCGACCACTCCTGGGCAGGGTAACAATGGTCTTGAATTTCCTCAAGAAACTCAAAAATCACATCCAAAACGTTTTGAAGTCTCTGTGTAATCAATGAAGTTGTTCATAAAAGTTGGCAAATCATTTCTTTGTCTTTGTTTGAGGAGGCCAGAGCAGAAAGTCATGAGTCACTGCGGTGTTCATGTTATGAACCTGAGTGTGACTAATACAACAGAGATCACTAATTAGAAGAGGTGTCTAAATACGTTTGGTCATATGGTAAAAATAAAATAATAATGTGTTGGCATATGGTGGCGAAAGGTAACCCAAACCTATCTCCAATAAGGAAACATTTGTTCATGTTATAAAAATGTAAGAAGAGGTGGTTGGCATTCCTCACTCGATAACTATGCTGTGTAGACAGTTAGAGCTTCAATGATTTAATGCACTCATCACTTCCTCTGAATAGTCACTTGCCTCACCACTGCTCCTTGCCAAACATAGAAAATTCAAACAGCGTGACACACCACTCCTGAGAGAAATTCACCAAAGCAAGCACTTCTTTCACCTCTGCAAGCTGAGATCTTGCTCTGTCTAAACACGCTGTTGTCTTCTCAGCACTGTCAAACAGCATGACGTCCTACTGGTTTATTTTTAGCTTTCAAAGCAAACAGGAGGTGAATTATGTGAATTATGAACTAGATTGAAATGATTATTTGCTCTGCAGGGGCTTTGGGAGGCAGACCCAACAGAGGAAGTGTTGTTCATCATAGTCTTTTCTTTGCTAGAAAGAATGAACATGTTTACTTTCCTTTAAGTGCAGTGTAAAACGTTATTAAGTCTGGCTCTACATTAATTGTATTTTCAAATGAATCATTACACCTACACTCATCAATCACTTTATTACGTATACCTCCTTGTTTCTACATGCATTGCCCAATTTTTTCAGTTCCACTTACTGTACAGAAGTGTTGTGGAGTTTTATATTTAACAGAACTAGTCCGTGTTTCTCTGCATACTTTGTTCGTCTCCTTTACTCTGCTCTCTAATGGTCAGGACCCCCACAGGACCAGCACAGATCAGGTCCTATTTGGGTGGTGGATCATCCTCAGCACTGCAGTAACACTGACATGGTGGTGGTGTTTTAGTGTGTATTGTGCTGGTATGAGTAGGTCAGACACAGCAGTGCTGCTAGAGCTCCTAGACACCACAGTTTTCCTGCTGGACTGAAAATAGTCCACTAGCCAAAAATGTCCAGCCACCAGCATCCTGTAGGGAGCGCCAGTAAGAACATGAAGGATTAGAGTGTAAATAACAGATGAGCTACTGTCTCCGACTTTACATCTACAAGGTGGAGCAAGGTAGATGTGTCTAGAGTGCACAGTGAGTGAGCACAGTGTTTAAAAACTCCGGCAGCCCTGCTGTGTCTGATCCAATCGTACCAGCAAAGCACACCACCACCATTTCAATGTCACTGCAGCGCTGAGAATGATCCACCACCCTGATAAGGAGCTGGACACTTCTGTTTCCACCACCCAAATAGTACCTGATCTGTGGTGGTCCGGACGAGAACAGAGTAAATAGGACTACAAATTTTGTAGAGAAACAGATGGACCACAGTATGTAATTGTAGAACTACAAAGTTTATCTATATGGTAAGTGGGCCTAAAAACATGGACAGTGAGTGTAGAAACAAGGAGGTGTACCAAATAAAGTGACCAATGAGTGTATATTTAGGATGTTTTTATTTGTTCCCATTATTCTGCAACTTACATCCATTATAGCAAAAAAAGTCTCATTTTTGTTCTCATTATGAAAATAAATGATCCTTTTTTTGTGTACTATAATGAGACCGATTAAACAGATGCACATTTTAAGGTCAAGGGCCCTATTAAGTCTGATTAATAATTTTGCTCCAGATAGAAAGTTCATCCAGGGTCAGATCAACAAAGCTAGTGAAGCATCACCACTGCATTGCTCAGGAGCGGAGCGTCCAATGCAAAAAAGTCTAGTTTTGCTGTGGTTGACTGCATAGAGCCTATTGCAGCACGAAATTGTTTGTGCCACGTCAGCTTTGAGGTGAAGGTTTAATTACTTCCCAATGGAAAGCTGCTGGCACCTGCAGTACAGTGAGGAGTAGCAGGGTTTATCTGTACATTTTACTGATTATACTTATAGTGCAGCCAAAGTGTTTTTTTATTAGGCACCTCCAGAGAAATCCTATGGGAATGCATTTATTCAAATGCCAATCAGAGTTTTATATATTCCGAGAACTGTGGATTACCTAAAGTATTGGCTTGCATTTAAAGGCATTTGCATATTGCTTTACCTACATTGCATAATAAAACATTATGACAGATGTCGTAAGATACCCATAACATCTGTACATGGCTGTCGGGTGTCCAAAAACATTCTGATATATAGCACCGTGTATATGCTGATTAAAAATGAACATGAATATGAAAATTCCTCAAGTGAATTCCTAGCATTAAACTAGTGCTAAATTGAACACAGTTAGCAAAAGCTAACTTGTTACATAATACAAAACCAATAGCAGGAATATCATGGCAACCCACATGTTGAGCAAACTTAAAAGAAAAGCTAAATTTTAAGCTACAAGTCAGTCTACTAATGTAGCTCAGTTACATTAATGCTAACTGTCAGATAAATCTAGTTCGCTAAATGGCCAAATTAGCTTAACTACAGTGAAGCTAGGTTCACTAGTGAGTGTGTTTACATGCACTTAATAATCCGATCATAGTCAGATTTCTCCAGTTATCTGATTATTCAAGTGGTCATGTATACAGCAGACTCCGATCTAGAACTCAGATTAAGAAATCTGATAAAGAGAGCTGGATTTTACTCCAGTAACCAGATTACTCGTAGCATGTATACCAGTTATCCAATTTCCTAACCCGACACGGATGCCAGGTCCGCCTATTCTAAAGACTTGGCATATTTGGCTTCTTTTTTTACATTGACTGTTTTTTTATTGCTGAATATGGCAATCGTTGTCTTGCTGCATGACCCACCTTCTCTTGAGACTCAGTTCATGGACAGATGTCCTGACATTTTCCTTTAGAACTCTCTGATAAAATTCAGAATTCATTGTTCCATCAATGATGGCACAATGATGGCCCAGATGCAGCAAAACAGGCCCAAACCATGATACTACCACCACCATGGTTCACAGATGGGATAAGGTTCTTATGCTGGAATGCAGTCTTTTTCTTTCTCCAAACATAACGTTTTTCTTTTAAACCAAAAAGTTCTATTTTGGTCTCATCCGTCCACAAAACATTCTTCCAATAGCATTCTGGCTTGTCCACGTGATCTTTAGCAAACTGCAGACTAGCAGCAATGTTCTTTTTGGAGAGCAGTGGCTTTCTCCTTGCAACCCACATCATTGTTGTTCAGTGTTCTTCTGATGGTGGACTTATGAACATTAACATTAGCCAATGTGAGACAGGCCTTTAGTTGCTTAGAAGTTACCCTTGGTTCCTTTGTGAACTCGCCTTGCTCTTGGAGTGATTTTTGTTGGTTGACCACTCCTGGGAAGGGTCTTGAATTTCCTCTATTTGTACGCAATCTGTCTGACTGTGGATTGGTGGAGTCATTTAGCAGACGCCCTTATCCAGAGCAACTTACAATTGATACAATCTTACAATCCAAGCAATTGTGGGTTAAGGGCCTTGCTCAAGGACCCAGTAGTTGGCAGAGGTGGGATTTGAATTCTGGATCTTTTGGTCCATAGTCCAGTACCTTAACTGCTAGGCTACCAGACTTTGATGGATCCCTGTTATTTAAATAAAACAGGGTGCCCACTCCCACCTGATTGTAATTCTATTGATTGAAAACACCTGACTCTATTTTCACCTTCAAATGAACTGCTAATCCTAGAGGTTACAAAACTTTTGCTGCTCACTAATATGTAATATTGGATCATTTTCCTCAATAAATAAATGACCAAGTATAATATCTTTGTCTCATTTGTTTAACTGGGTTCTCTTTATCTATTTTTAGGACTTGTGTGAAAATATGATGTTGTTTTAGGTCATAGTTAGGCAGAAATATAGAAAATTCTAAAGGGTTCACAAACTTTCAAGCACCACTGTAGGTTTAGGTTTATGGCAACATGTCCCTCTTGTGTCCTGTGCTCTTTTATTTACTGTTACTAGGCATCCTTGCTTTTCTAGCTGTACTTTGCAGCACACTGTCACATAGCTTGCTGTATTGGAGAACTGTTGTTTATCAGAAGGATGTGAAAGAACATCTTGTCACTGGTAATCAAACAGTTGGAGACACAGGTTTAGAGACACCTTAGATGTGGGGCTGTCATCAAAGCTTGAGTCCCTGCTGTTCTGATATTTCAGCAAGCTGTGCAGCGGTATACTTTCCTCCGAGATCGGTGACCTTCCCAGGATTGACGCCATAGCAAGTTCTTTAATTACCAGTGTCAATATCAACAAAATGTCACACGCTAATTACAAATTCCCTCCCAGCAATTTAATCCAAATTGTATTACATAATAGTTAGTTGATTTGTTCAAAAAGAAAGTGCCCTCGACCCTGAATTGGATTAAGGAGGTATGAGGCAAATGAATGAATGAAAAAAGTGGCATTTAAGTAGGCTGGTTTTCCCTGAGAGGTAATTAACATAAAACAATTAGCAAATAGGCAGCAACACTTCAATCAAGCGAGTTCTGTCATTATATCGTGCTATATGCAACAGCTCATGGTGTGGTTTTGCTTTTTTCCAGTTTTCTAAAAACTATTCATTCAGTTCATAAATCTGGAACAATCACAACAGGGCGTGCAATTATAAAATAATTATTGTCAAGGTGATGTGTTGCAGTCCAACAGTAGTGGGGTATAATGGATTTATTGTTGGACTATATTAAATTATTAGAATCCTCTGCCAAACAAGACGCACATCCTATTATTGACTCTGCCTGACTACCTTCTTGGGCTGTATTTTGGCTTTGCTTGGAGTGTTAAATAAATCTGTGCTTTGATAAATCACCACCCTCACCTTCTGGATTGTTGCAGAAGACTTTGCCATCACCATTGAATTACTCCAGTTTAGCAGGGGCACTGCTGTTTCGTTCAGTTCATCAGATATCACTTCAGCTCCTCCTTTTTGCTTCAGCCAACAAGATCTAGGCAGCCTTTAAACTTGGAAAAAAAGCAAGTGAGCAGAGTACCAAGCAAATGACGAGAACTGAATCCGACGAGTTCCGAGGTGGTCGAGAGCCAAGGTACCACTGTATGGTACATTTTACAATGGATGACTTTCTCAAATCAGCTTTAGAGTTTTAGATTATCTTCTAGTTTATAAGGCCAATCCCAAACAGAGCAAGCCTAGGGCAACAGTGGCAAGGAAAAATTCAACAAGTGTTGTGCTGCTCACTAGAATGGTCTACTGCAACTTTCCATAATTAGTCTATATAAGTTTTTGGCCACCCAATCTCAAGGAGAGATGTTGAAGAACAATTAGCGAGCTGAAAACAAGATTAAAAATTCAGCTGTTTAATAAGCTCTGAATTTCCATATGTTAGCTGCGGACAGCATCTGGAACAAGCCAACAGTAAAAACAGTTTGCCTGCGTGGCCTGAATGAAAAACTACAACGTAACCGCCTTAGGAACATTAAACTCTCCATCCATTATGGAAAAGGTTATGGGAAGCATGCTGCATGTACTGTGTAGAAAAGGGTCATGTCTGAACCATCTGTCTTTACTGGCTTTAAGAATACAGACAGGTGGTGACTTTATGGACGAGGACTGGGCTAAGCACTGCCATTAATCCCCATGTACCCAAGCTAATGGTAATAACAGTGGACGGAAGGACATTAGGGTCAGAATTTGTTCTGGGTGGAACAACACAACCACTGGTGAGTTAACAGCATTATTGTTTAGTAAACATCTGGAAATGTTAAATTAAATAATTGCCTTCCCATTTAAAAATGTCTACATCTCCCCTAAAGAAAGACTTAAACTGAGTATTCCACTGTCAAAAGTTTGTTCATTTTTCCGTACCTGTTTCTTGTATTACAGTGTCTCCCTGGTCAGTCTCTAGGGGACGAGCCTTTACAGTAAACAAAATCCAGTCAGCAAAAGTCCTTGCTGATGAGTAAGGTCAGCTGAGAATTCACAAAGACCCAGAGGATAATGGGTTCCCCATTTGATCCCGGTTCCTCTCAAGATTTCTTGCTACTGTATTAGATCATGGGGAATTTTTCCACTGTCAGCCCTGGCTTGCTAAAAGCAGCTTTGAAACAATGTCTGTTTTACAAAGTGCTATACAAATAAACTGAAATCAAATTTGAGCTGCAGTAAGACAATAGTACTTTAGAAAAGTAGTAGTTTAGGAAAGCGTTTCTGAATGCATAGCATATTGCTCCTTGAGGTAGTTAGGCTACAGCAAGAGAAGACCTCATTGGTTTCCACTCTTGTCAGCAGTTGAGTGAGGCTTGGATAGCTTAAGTCAAGACAAGTCAGATTTATTTAGACAGTGGTACCTCGGTCCTGTACCGAGCAATTTTTTCTCCATAAGGAATAATGTAAATCAAATTAATCTATTCAAGACCCCCAGAAAATCCACACTGTATAAGGCATTATTGGCATTAATGGAGTTGTATTGGACAGGTGCTCCCTGATTTACTATGTGCAAATGTTCCGACATCCATCATAAATGTATCATGAACTATGTTAGTTAATGTTTAAAACACTTACCTGAACCTACAGTCGGCCAAAATCATTAACACAAAGCTTATTCTATAATAACGTGTTGACAAATCTCATGTAATTTAGTGAGTAATGGATTGAAAGTGAAAAGTCAAAGCCAAACACTTACTCTATTGGTGAACTCAGGGTGCTAGCATAGCTGCTAAGCTAACTGCAGCCTGTATTCTGAAGCATTGAGTTTCTGTTTCCCTTTTGGCAGTCAATACAACCCCTTTGTAGGACCCATGGAGACTTATTTGCACTAAAAATACAGTATTGTGGATGTAAAACTAAAGAAAAACTTTTCTCTGAGTGACCGCTATTGTGAATCTGAATCACTGAATCACTGTGTACTGAATTGTGAATCGAGTTTCGACTCATATAAGTTTAAGCAAGTGCGCCGAGTACCGAGCAACTGACGAGACAGTTTTTTTTTTTTGGTCAAAATGTGGCGGAAACCAAATTCAGCGAGTTTTGAGGTGGTCGACAACCGATGTACCACAGTATTTAATATTTGTCTAATAAGCTAACAGTTTAAGCTCTAGCCATGGGGATCCTAACAATTTCCGTTAAGTCCAAACATCTTGTTGTAGCTAATTTGTAGTACTGTCTTAATGACCAAAAATGTGAAAAACAGAAAACTCACGAGCCACTTTCGCACATGTACTTTTACTCAAGTGTTTAATGTAATTTAACAAGAAGGGGTCAAAAGTGAACCTCAAAGTCCAAATCCTGGATAGTTTGACACATCTATTTGCTTAGTATAAACCTAGTACAATTTCAAGGTAATTATCGGAAAGGCTCATGCACGAACGAAAGAATACATTATCAGATCAGAAGTGTTGACACCTTATGAGGGAGTTAATTAACACAGTGAATTGACAACAGGAGAAAGATAAAGTAACGTAAAACAAAAAAAAAAACTTGAACAAACCAGACTTACAGGAGCTTTTTGTGCAGGGGATGCAACTGTGCTTAATTAAGTAGCGCAGTCATGTAATGCAATCATTCATGAGCCAGTCACCCACGAATCACTCCATGAACATCCCTGACAGCAAGCATGAATAGGAAACTTGCTTTTTTGAAGCCTGAAAGCATGAATGTGTCAAAGCCAGGACATTTTTCAGAAAGTTGTTGGTCATCTTAAGTAGAAAAGAGCCTGGTAAGGTGGTCCCATAAAAATAAGCCTAAATTGTTTATGAGAGCAATGAAATGAAACGTCTGTATGGTGGATATTAGGTGTTAAATCATCAATGCTTTTAGTCAAAATGTTGTATCAGATCAGAAGGCTGGCAGAGCGCAAAGAAAAAGTCTGTATGTGATTCCCAGAAGTCGCTCTTTTGCAGCATGTGTATAGAAAGACTAATACAGTCCTTTGATACGTTGTCATAAAACGGGGCTTGGGGGGATAAAATGGAATTAATTACACTGCATGCCAAGCTACATTTCCCAGACGCCAGGATTTGCCAGAGTGTTTTATTAGATGTCACCTCTCAAAGCATTTGCAAACAGGCAGTCGGAGAGCCAGAAACCAACAGCCGTGCTGTGCATGGCCCTGCTGGTCATGCATGTGTGTGTTTATATTGACTCATGGCCTTTCTTTCATGAAGGTGACCTTGTTTTGTGAGCACTCCATCAGGCATTGGCATGCTTCTTTTTTTCACAGTAGCAAGAAGTGAAATGGTCTCCAAGGGAAACTTTTGCTCATATCCTTCACGATTGCTGAAAGTTGGATGCAACACAGTCGAATGATCAAGGTTTAAACTATGGCACGCTGATGTGCATTGCATGGATTTGATTCATGCACCGAAATAAAACCAACGGGTTACACCTGTTCTCAAGCAGGACATCACTTAAATAGGACCTGCCTGACAAGGTGAAGAACACCATAAGATCCAAAGAAATTCAGGAACAATTCAGAAAGAAAGTAATTGAGATCTATTAGTCTGGAAAGGGTTATAAAGCCATTTCTAAAGCTTTGGGTCTCCAACGAACCACAGTGAGAGCCATTATCGACAAATGGCAAAGACATGGAACAGTGGTGAACCTTCCCAGGAGTGGCCGGCAGACCAAAATTACCCCAAGAGCGCAGCGACGATTCAAGAGCTCACAAAAGACCCCACAACAACATCCAAAGAATGGTAGGCCTCACTTGCCTCAGTTAAGGTCAGTGTTCATGCCTCCACCATAAGAAAGAGACTGGGCAAAAATGGCCTGCATGGCAGAGTTCCAAGACAAAAACCACTGCTGAGCAAAAACAACATTAAAGCTCATCTCAATTTTTCCAGAACACATCTTGATGATCCCCAAGACTTTTGAGAAAACATTCTGTGGACTGACAAGACAAAAGTTTTACTCTTTGGAAGGTGTGTGTCCCATTACATCTGGCATAAAAGTAACACAGCATTACAGACAAAGAACATTATAGCAACAGTTAAAAATATGGTGGTGGTAGTGTGATGGTCTGGAGCTGTTTTGCTGCTTCAGGCCCTTGGAAACTTGCTGTGATAAATGGAACTATGAAATTCTGCTGTCTACCAAAAAATCCTGAAGGAGAATGTCTGGCCATCTGTTCGTGACCTCAAGCTGAAACGATCTTGGGTTCTGCAGTAGGACAATGATCCAAGGCACACCAGCAGGTCCAGCTCTGAATGGCTGAAGAAAAACAAAATGGAGTGGCCTAGTCAAAGTCCTGACCTGAATCCTACTGAGATGCTGTGGCATGACCTTAAAAAGGCCGTTCATGCTGGAAAATCCTCCAGTGTGGCTGAATTACAACAATTCTGCAAAGTTGAGTGGCCAAAGTTCCTCCACAACGCTGTAAAAGACTCAGTGCAAGTTATCGCAAACGCTTGGTTGCAGTTGTTGCTGCTAAGGGCGGCCCAACCAGTTATTAGTTTTAGGGGACAATCACTTTTTCACACAGGGCCATGTAGGTTTGGATTTTTTTTCTCCCTAAATAATAAACACCTTCATTTGAAAACTGCATTTTGTGTTTACTTGTGTTGTCTTTCACTAATATTTAAATTGGTTTGATGTTCCGAAAGACTTAACTGTGACAAACATGCAAAAAAATAAGAAATCAGGAAGGGGCAAACACTTTTTCACACCACTGTATATATTCGATATATAAATATTCGGTTTTACGATTGCATTACATTGCGTGAAACAGGTCGTCAGTCGAAATGGTCCCTGATGGGACATTATACATTATGTACTCTTTTTATGCTACTGCAATGTAAACATAAAGGGTATTTTTAAAAGAAATCTGTGCAAATGATGTGTAAATGTGTCAGAGATATCGCTGAAAACACGATTATAATATTACCATCTAGATAGATAGATGGATAGATATATAGGGAAATTGAACTGTCGCAGCAGCAGGAGCATAGCACACTACCCATCACTAACATATTGCACAAACTCAAGTGTAAAAATCAAATAAGGACACATTATCCAAAGCCTAAACTGTTATGCCGCTATATCGCTCCCTCCAAGAAATACACAACATCATGGTTCTTAAGTTGATGCACTTCACAGTCATCAAGTCCATTGATAGACTGTTCAAATACATGACAATGTACAGAATAAGCACACTAACAGACACATACACTGTAGAACGTGCACAATGGAATATAATGGAAACATAAATAAATATGTGGGAATGAGTCCACTTGGAATTAAACTAATTAAACTAATTTCCAGAACAGGCACTGCAGTGTCACCTTATAAACACTTTAAACCTTTAAAGAGTACAGACTCTTGCCTTTCATGTATCTTTCTTCAGAGTATTCCGACACCTACAAGTATTCATAGCGTAACACTGACCATAGCGTAACGTGTTTCCTACTTATGCATACAGTTAATGCAAAGTAAATCAATATACATGAAAGTAAATTAAATAAACATATGTAACAAAGTATGACAAATTATATTCATGACAGTTAAAATACAAATGCTGAACTTTTTTCATTTGACCAGCCAGTTACAGCCGCAATATCTGTATTTCCTATGACAATTGTTACATCCTCGTTAAATCATGATCGTTAAAGAGAACAGACGTTGATCAGATGGTCATTAAACAACACTTACCTGTAGTTGTGTCCATTTCCCAATGCATTCCAGCGTTAGTTAGAAATTAGGAGAAGTTCTCTAGAGGTTGAGGGTGGACCAAGGGAAGTCAAAAGTTTTAAAAATCTCAGTACTTTCCAAGACAACAGTTAGATCATAAGAAAGAAAAAAAAAACGACTTCAGAGGATTCTGTCACTCAGGATTTTCTAATGAATAAAAAACTCACACGTCTCCCATTGAGTTTTAGCAGGGATCTTAAGAAAGATTCACATTGTGCTCAGATCTATCAGTATCTTGATGCTCATATTTATGCTGCTCAGAAACAATGACCTCAAACATCCCATCCATACTAACTCTCAACCATATTATTTCATTTAATGTACTGTGAATGTAAAGTACTATTACATTAATTATAATTTGTCAAATAATGGTCATGCTAACCCATCTTGTCAAGCTTAGTTATCTTTTCAAATATATTTCATTCATCTGAAAAACTATGGCAGCACCCGAGGTAAGAGCTGGTTACTAGCAACAGAAGTTACTGGGAACCTGGGTTCAAACCCTGAACGTGACCTGAAATGTGAAGCATGGATGGTGCAAAAAAACTCCAATTGTCCTTTTGGTCCATAGTCTAGTACCTTAACCACTAGGCTACCACAGTCCCTGTCATGGAATTTTAGGAGAAACATCTCTGACAGTTGATACGTTAATGAAACAAATGAGAATCATCATTAAGTCTCATGAGGAATGAAAAGGCAACAGTTGAACCGTGTTTCTATTTACATTTACAGCATTTAGCAGACGCCCTTATCCAGAGTGACTTACAATGGTACAGTCTTACAATCCAAGCAGTTGGAGGTTAAGGGTCTTCCTCAAGGACCCAACTGTTGCAGCTTGGCAGAGGTGGGATTTGAACCCTGGACCTTCTGGTCCAGAGTCCAGTACCTTAACCTACCACAGTGAACCATTTATTTGGATAGATATTGTGATAAAAAAACAGCTTTACAAAATGCTGACCACAAAATCCAATGAGCAGCTAAAGATGACAGTGGCAAGGAAAATCTCCCTGAGGTGCATGAAAAATAAACCTTGAGAAGAACCAGGATGAAAAGTGGAACCCATTCTCTGTGTAACAAAAGGACAACATTTTTAAGAGTTCTTGTCAAGGCAGATATAAAGGAATCGATTAGTATGGCATAAAAGACATCACGTGTTCTGTGTAACATGTTAAGGGTCTAGAGAGAATAAAACAGGTTTATTTGACTTGCAACAGTTTTTAGTTTCTGTGGCAGATCTTGATTTGACTTGACTACAGAAGAACCACCCACATGCAGTCTGGTACTCATTGGACACATATTTGTAAGAACTTTTCAAACCCAGCCTCAATGTGACAGAGAAACTTTTCAAATATTTAATATGCTCTATCAGCCTTAAGTTTTTAGACATACACTTAGAACAATAAAAAATCGCAAGCAAAAAGACAACTTTTAATCTCCAGCTGTCATAGGCTGGCATGCCGAAACAAATACACTCTCTCAGAGATGGAAAGCTATAGCATGAAAAGATAAGTAGTGCTATACTGAGCTGAGAAACCATTAAAACATACAGTTGGGACCAAAAGTCTAAGGCCACTAGTGAAGCTTTCTAGAATTGTATTCAATATTTTTCATTAGAAATCATATGATCATCTTAACAACATGTGAAAAAGTTATTCTTAAAAAAGAATGTATTTGGTATGTTCCTCCATTTGTTGTGAGAGATGCACCTAAGCTGACATGAACACCACAAGCTCTGGAAACCTGATGATCCAGGTTATCCCAGCATGATTTCACAATATTCCAAAAGAACATGTTGTGATATCACTGAATGCTTGGCTTCCTTTGTCTTCAAGTGCCCCCATAAATTCTTGATCTTCTTTGGTCTCCGTGAACATCCAAACAAGCAATTTCACTAGTCCTCTCCTTTTCTTGGCCTTAAAGTATACACACTCATGGGACACTTTATTAGGTACACCTTTTCAGCTGTAAATTAGAGCAAATATCTATTCTGCCAACTACATGGTAGCAACTCAATGGACTTAGGCATGTAGACATGGTCAAGATGATCTGCTGAAGTTCAAACCAAGCATCAGAATGGGGAAGGAAGGTGATTTAAGTGACTTTAACGTGGCCTGGGACTGTGGTGGCCTAGCAGCTAAGGTGACTATGGACCAGAAGGGCCAGGGTTCAAAACCCGCCTTTTCCAGGCTACCATTGTTGGGTCCATGAGCAAGGCCCTTAAACCCACAATTGCTTGGATACTATAAATTGTAAGTCACTCTGGATAAGGGCATCTGCTAAATGATGTAAATGCAGGGTTTTGGTGCATAGTTAGACAGGATGGTAGGGTCAGAATATGAAACAATGTGAAAGCATGGATCCATCCAACCTTGTATCAACGGTTCAAAATGCTGGTGATGTAATGGCATGGAAGATAATTTCTTGGCACAATTTGGACCCTTAATACCAATTGAGCATCATTTAAGCACCACAACCTACCTGAGTATTGTTGCTGACCAGGTCCATCCCTTCAAATAATCTCAAACTGGTTTCATAAACATGACAATGAGTTCACTGGGCCTCAACAGTCACCAGACCTCAAAACCTCCAGTAGAGCACCTTTGAGAAGTTTCATGCATCATGGATGTGCAGATAACAAATTTGCAGCAACTGCCTGATTATATCATGCCAATATGAACCAAAATCTCTGAGGAATGTTTCCAGCAACTTGTTGAATCTAAGCTATAAAGATTTAAGGCAAGTTCTGAAGGCAAAAACCCAGTACTAGCAAGATGTAGCTAATAAAGTGGCAAGGAGTGTAAATAAATGTAGTGCAAATTTAAAAAGTGCTGATTATGGTAAATACGTTGTGCCATGGAAATTCGAATGCACTGAGAGTGAGCAGGAAGGTAGGACCTTGGTTTTATAAATTGAGATTTTGACTCAAGTGCTCAGTGTAATGCTCAGTGTTCCGCATGAGCAGCATGCTAAGTGTAGAGAGAAGCCTTTCAAGCTAATATTAGCTGGCAAGCTCACTGTCAGTGCTGTGCTGTGTTTTGATCGCAGCATGAAAACAGTAACACCGCACAGTCAGGGATCAGATTGGTGAGGCCCACTGAGAGACCTGAATGCAGCCAGTTAGCTACCTAGCTAAAAAACATTCACATATTCCAAAAGGTAGTGTTTCCTTTTAGGTTTGCTTTTTAAAGAGGAGTTACTGTAACAACAACAGATTAAATACAGTGGTGCCTCGGTTCTCGTCACCAATTCGTTCCAGAATGCTTGTCGAGAACCGAAAACGCCTGTACTGAGCAAGTTTTTCCCATAAAGAGTAATGTAAATTGAATTAATAGCAGCACGTAATAGTTTTAGAATTGCAGACTGTAGTCCATCTGTACCTCTGCATACTTTGTTTGTTTCCTTTACTCTGGTCCACACTTCAGGTACTATTTGGGTGGTGGATCATTCTCAGCACTTGTCAAAGGCACCTTGTAGTGCACACAGTGAACACAGTGATTACAAACTCCAGCAGCACTGCTGTGTCTGATCTAGTCATACATGCACAGCACACAGTAAAACACACCATCACCACATCAGTGTCACTGCAGTGCTGAGAATGATCCACCACCCAAGTAGTACCTGATCTGTGCTGGTTCTGTGGGGGTGCTGACCATTAGAGAGCAGAGTAAAGAGTAATAACAAAGTATGTAGAAAAACAGATGGACTACAGTCTGACATTGTGGAACTACAAAGTATATACAAAGTATAGACTGCCTATGTTGGGCCCTTGAGAAAGACATTAAAGCTTACTCAGCTCAGCTGTTTGTCACACTGGATAAAGGTACCTGATAAATGATACTTTAGCACTTGAGACCTTTCTTAAAGACCCAACAGTGGCAGCTTGGTAGTAGGGGCTTAACAGTGAAACATCTGAATCTGTAGTTTAGTACCTAAACCACTGATTTGTGTATTGACTGTTGCCTGCGAAATCCAGTTCTACTGTTGTTTTTGCTGTGTCCTTCATGACTTTTAGCTCTTTTACTATATGAATGACAAGTCTATGAACTCTATGGAATGAAACTCCAGTTGGAATTGTTTACCTGGACTGCTAATAAGGACCAAAACCATGCTCTTTCCTACAGCTGAAATGGAATTGTTTGAAAAGTCTTACGTTTACCTGAACACATCATTCTCGTTTTGTACTGTATATCTGAGATTCTTCACTATATTGATTCTTAGACTTACTGTAAGCTCAGTGAAGGGCAGTGCACTCAAGTGATTGACCCTGAGAGTTAGAAAGAGCACACACTTCTCTGTTTATAAGGTAGGAAGTGATATTACATCCAGCACACAGTCTTAACCCAGTCCCAACCGCTCAGGTTCAGGTCAGTTGTACCTCTTGTGTGTAATACGCCCGAGGCCCCCTTTTTAGTCTGAATTCATTCGAGTGTGGAGCATGTGCAGCATGCTCTGCTATCTCCCTCCCAGAGGTAATACTTTCCAAAGTCAGTCCGACTTGGCCTTATTTTGCTCCATTACCTGCTTTAGTGTTTACATCTTGACTTTCGACCAGATCCCCCCTGCTTTTCCACTCTCTAACCTACTCTTTGTCTTGCTTTGTAGCCAATGCTGACACCACTGAGTCTAAGTTAGCATGAATCCACTTAAGCACAGGGAGCAGTACAATATTAACAATAGTTTGGTGTCTGCTGTTTATTTGAAAAATGAATACTAATAGTAAAATATTGATATTGTGTGCTAAGCACCTCAGTGTTGAGGGCCAGCTGCTGTATCAGCAGGTCCTGAAGGGCTGAGTTTGAGTTCCGACTTGGAATATAAAGGTTGGGTTGTGCGTTTAGGCTGTATTATTGCCTGTGCCAAGTGAACTTGGAGGCTTCAGATCCTCCCCTGTGATCTTGACCAAGCTTTGCTTTTATTGTGTGCTTATCTTTATCAAACAGAATGTGACCCACAGATCCAGTGGCACAGTGGTTGGCGGGTCACTAAGTCACTAAGTCGCAAGTAACACATAAGTCTTGACTCTTAAGTCCCAAGTCTTAAACTTTAAGCTCTATTCAAGTCCTATTTAAATACAACTACAGTAAATAAATATCTCTGAAGAATATTTGGTTTGATTTAGTTTGGTTATTTATTGTATTTCTTCTGCTTTTATAACTGTACTGAAAGCTCAAAGTATGTTCTGGTAAAGCTAATGTAGTAGATGCTGAGATTAGACGAGTATCACATATTTAAAGATTACCGTCTGGGCAGTGACAGGGGTGTGTAGTGAAGGTGCCATCTGTGTCTGGATGGCAGACAGTGTAACTGGGGAGCTGCTCGTACTTGCCGGTGTATCAGACGATCCTCTCTACTGGTGGTCTGTCAGGGCTGTACAGAGCCTGTTCGCTGCCCTCATGGAACCACTGCTCCCAACACCTCCTAACAGCTAGGTCAGAACGGCCTAGCGGGTAAGGTACTGGACTATGGACCAGAAGGTCCAGGGTTCAAATCCCACCTCTGCCAAGTTGCCACTGTTGGCTCCTTGAGGAAGGCCCCTAACCCACAATAGCTTGGATTGTTAGATTGTACCAATTGTAAGTCCCCCTGGATAAGGGCGTCTGCTAAATGCTGTAAATGTAATGTAAATGTAAATGCAATTAGTGGAAACAAACATCCTGCTTCTTTACCTCCAATAATGTGCCCCCTTTCTGTTATGGTCTTCAAGTGCATCGTAGAGGCATGTCTAGCAGTCAGCGAACTCTCACCGAGAGGTGCACTACTAAAAAATAGCCCCTGAGAGCCTTTCTATAGTGCAGTAGCGGAACTTTTACACCCTCTTGTGGCAAGACCCAGTGTTTATCCAGACCACAACTGTAATCATTTACATATCTACCTGAGACATAATTGCATGCAGAGTTTTGCAGCAATCTGACATTTCAAACTGGATTAATTTTTTTCAGTGAGTATATATATAGTGTAGTGCAGAGTGTAGTGCATTCCAGTGGTGCAGCAAGAATTCATTAGCCCACCACCATGGTGACCTGGCTTCTAGCTGGGTCAGACATTATGCAGACACAACTGGCCTTGTCTGAGGTAAAGAAGGCAGGATGGGATGGTAAAGAAAGCGCTGCAACAGCGGCTTCCACCAATCCCTGCAATGGACTCTCTACCGCAACCCTGAGTAGGAGTAAAGTGTAAAAAATAATCTAAAACATTTTAATAAGAAGCGTGTGTGTGTTTGTATGTAAAACTGCCTTACCGGTCATGTGCTCACTTGCTTGTTAGGTCACGTTTGTACTAGAAGAACACATGGCAATTGTAATTCATGATGATGGTTGTAATGCAGTGGTGCTGGTATTGGTCACTATGAAAATGTGCTGTGTATCTTAGCTTAGCTGTTTCCTAGCTCTGTGTTTTAGCACAAGTTTACTGTTTGCCTTGAGCACAGTTGTCACTTTGTTTGTGTTTAGCTTATTGTCAATTTGGCTAGCACATGCTAGTTAGCGATAGCATGAAGCACTGGTGTTTGTAGTTATGTTCCTTTTACTTTTATTTGTATTGCAAATAAGCAAACTTGCACTTACGTCTGGCCCCTTTACGTCTGCAACACACTGGTTGGAGTTTATTCTTGTCGCATTAACATGGGAAGCAGACTCACCATTGGTGCGGGATAAATGCTAGGAGGGAGGGAGGAGAGAGAGAGAGAAAGAGAGAGAGAGAGAGAGAGAGGTGAAATTAATTGAAAAACCATTTTTCTAGGTAGTTTGATTAATGGCCTAAACATCTTGAACCTGATGGCTATTTCACACACACACAACTGTTTAATTATCCTTCCGCCAGTTGATGGTATAAGTGGATAAGAGCTTTGCTTTGTTTCTGCTTATGCTACGGTGAGAAATGGGCTTCCTGCCTCTGGTCATTTAGCGATATTAAACTGTCTGGCCAATATTTTAGCTGACACAATAGCCATTAATTTGCATGCCTCTAACGTGTTTATGAGGCTTCAAATTCTTCTAAATATCTTCTGATTAGATTAAGGTTAACGTCCTATGCGCTGGGTTTCCACCACATTAATTTGGCTGCTGCACTGCTCCCAGTGTGTAATGTGCTCAGCGGCAGTGATTTTATATTAGCTGCTGATTAAGCATTTTGCGCGAAAGGACCCACAATGGAATCAATTAGCTCAATCAGTCAATTACACGTCGACGGGAAACCAGAATGCAACTCTCCTCCGTGACTTCCTGTGTATTGAATTTGGCGGAGCCACTCAGGGGTATTGCTTCAGGAAGGCACGGGGTATAAAGATAAGGAAGCATGATGGAATGATAAACTCTGAAACAACACATTATGGAGTTTAATAACCGAGCTTGATGGTCGAAAGCACCTGCCATGGTTTCAGTGAGGTATTTCTATTGGTGCTCAAGGGCATATTAATTATTTAAAAAAATGAGCATTGTTTAAATATTAACACATCATACACCTGACCATTACATGGGAGATTACACACAGATATTGATGAACCAACAGATTTGACCACCCGGGTCACATTGATGTTAAGGTACTGGAAGTTGATGTCCAAATGAATGTCTGATCCAGGGTTTCAAAGGAGAAGATTGCCTAGAGCAGAGGTTTACATTTACATTTACAGCATTTAGCAGATGCCCTTATCCAGACTTACAATTGATACAGTCTTAAAATCCAATTGTGGGTTAAGGGCCATGCTCAAGGACCCAACAGTGGCAGCTTGGCAGAGGTGGGATTTGAACCCTGGACCTTCTGGTCCATAGTCCAGTGTCTTACCCACTAGGCTGAGCCATAGTCCAGTGCCTTACCCGCTAGGCTACCACAGTCTACAGTGGTTCTTACAATTTTTGTCTTGCAATCACCCAAAAACTGGTCAAGTCTTACAACCCCCCTTTCCAAACCAACTGATTTGACACCATACCGTAATGGGTAACCTCCCTCATGCACTAACAACACCATAGAACGAAAATCAGAAACGTAAGAGCAAACAATTATGAGGCTTTATTTTTAACAACAAGAAGTGCAATCCAAACATTAATACATACAGTCATGCCTCAGTTCTCAACCACCTCAGAACTAATTTTGATGGATTTTGACTAGAAAAGATTTGTCTTGATTCTCCTTGCTAGCTCGGTACTCACTTGCATAAACTTGTATTAGTCGAGCTGTGCGACTCATTTCAGCTGAAACTCGGTTTATGAGTCAGGATTTATGATTCAGTACACAGTGGTTCAGATTCACAATTTCCGTCGCTAAGTGAAGATCTACGCTGCTTTCATAGTTTTTCCTTTATTTTTACATCTTTTTTTACTGTATTCGTAGTGCAAATAAGTCTCCATAGGTTCTAAAAAGGGAAACAGGAACTTAATGCTCCACAACCCAGGCTGTAGTTAGCTTAGCCCAGAGTTCATCAGTAGAGTAAGTGTTGTTCACTTTTCACTTTCAATTCATTACTCACTAAATTACGAGATGTCTCAACAGTTTATTATAAAATAAGTTTTGTGTTAATGATTTTGGCTAAATGTAGGTTAATGTAAGCATTTTAAACATTAACTTACTTGTCACGACTTATCATAGCTATGTATGTATGCATGTATGTAATATAGACCGCTCTACAAAACACTCATTAAAGTCATTGGTTCATAATACATTTAGCTTATGATGGATTTGTCTAAACATATCCCCATCGTAAATCTGGGAGCAGCTGTACAATACAACTCCATTAATACATATAATGCCTTACACAGTTTGGATTTTCGAGGGGTCAAAGCTCATACTGTCTCACAAAAGTTATTACTTTTATATGGTCTTATTACTGTTGTAGTACTCGAGTCTGTTCTCGGTCTCAACCTCATTTGGACTTGGTCTTGTCTCGATCTAGGTGTAAGGTAGACTTGGAAATTGTTGTCGAGACCAGCCTGGAGTAGTTAACGTAAATTATAAACAGAATTTATCATTATCGTATATCAATCCACTCAATAGAATAAAATCAGTCCTTTCTCTACATGCCTAAATAAAATCTGCACTCAGATTGGTTAACAGGGAAAACAAGTTACTGCTCTTTTTGTTCAGTATCCAATCAATCAACTCGTTTTATTTTGAGTACCTGACCTTCAGATTGCAAGTGTGCATTTATGACTTCTGCAAAATCTGTAATAATTTTCATGTTTAATAATAAAAATTTATAGAATGGATGTTGTTGGCTATATTCAGTTGACTTTACGTGGTGACTTCTGAATAAGTTTGAGGATCATCAGCATAATTTGCTTCCAGAAGTTACATTGCCTTAATTTGACTTAGACTATAAAATAACAGTAATTAAAAATAATGTTAGGCTATATATTATGTAATGTTATGTTTGGAAAAAAGATATGAAATATTAATAATTAATATATCATGTATAGTGAATGATAATGAATGATAATGATAGTGAATGATAATGATAATGAATTACTAATTTCTTTTTTTTTCCCATTTTTGTGTTTTTATTCAGTCTCTCAGTCTCTATCTTGACTTGAACTTGGCTCTTGATTACAACACTGGGTCTTATTTTCTTTAACTTCCATATTTTAATGAGATGGGTGGGCCTGCATACTGGAACATAACATCTGGATTCTTGGCCTGATGCTGGATACAGCAACACAGATATTTGTCTCCACTCTGCTAAGCTGACAACTGTATTTGTTTTTTATGTGTGCCTGTGAAAAAAAAATGTCTTCTCACATGGGTACAAAGGCATAAGAATATCCATGGCAGCCTTTAACAATGTGGGGTATTCCTCCAAAATTGACAGCCAGAACTCATTCATTTGTTCTTTCTCTCCAGTCCCACACTAAGATGTTTTTCCACTTCCGGCTCTACTCAAGCTGTTTTTCCATCATCGGTTCTAGCTCTTTACACTGTTACTATGACCACATCAGAGGGCAGTAACTCCCTCCATCCTCCAATTGACTGAGCATGCCATGCCAACAAACTTTCCCACTGAGGACATGAGACCTACAGTGCCTCATGTTTTTACATTATTTCATTCAGTATTTTATTTTACTTACATTCTCTATTTTATTATGCTATTCAGAATATTACATTTACTCCAAATATTTGTCTATATTATTATACTGTATTTAAGTATTGCATGTATATATGTTCTCTCTGTTTATATTTATTTTGCCTCTGTGTAACCACCCAAGAAGGTTGAGTCCCTTTTTGAGTCTTGGTTCTCCCAAGGTTTCCTTATAACGTTTAGGGGGCTGTTTCTCGCCACTGTTGCCCTAGACCTGCCCAATTTGTGATTGTCCATAGATAAGAGAGAACCATATAAAATGGTAATGCTGCTTTGAGACAATTCTCCATTGTAAAAAGCCCCTATAGAAATAAATCTAACTTTAACTTTGATCCAGTGTTTTTGTGCTGAAAAAAGTCTGTAGTGTCCGATCACCGGAAAACTCGAACAGTCCATCTTCGAGCTCAGACAGTAGTTTATTGCTAGAGAAGCAAATATGCAGTTGGCGTAACCAGTTGTATTTCTCCAGAATTTTCTACTTGTATTGATGTAAACTGTCAAGGAGATCTCCGGGGTGAGTGGTAATTGTGGACATGAAATTAATATTCATAGCATTCTCCTCCCAGAAAATCATTGAACTCTGAAAATATTAAAAAATCTCTTTAATCCACATGGGCTGCCCAGTGCTCCAACTTTTTTGTGAAAGCATCCACTTTGTCTGAAAGGGTCAGGCTGTTGCTGTTGGGGCCTTGTAGGAAGCATTCACTGAATTTATCTTGTCAAATACAGTAAATCTGCCAGGTATGTAAGACTTGCTATGCATTTCGGGTCAGTGAGCTGGTCTGTGAGAGGGGAAAGTGTGTCAGAGAGGAACATGCACATTTCATGTCAGAAAGGGTGCATAAGGACGTTCCCTTTGAAAGCCACCTTACTTCGGAATGGCGAAGAAGAGAGTCATGTTCAGACCACATTTCCTGACAAGAGTCTGGTATTTAGAGAGGGCATGAAAATAGGATGCTCATGTAGAAACAGACTCACTTGTAGATGACTTCTCTGTGGGACTGTGGTAGCCTAGCGGTTAAGGTACTGGACTATGAACCAGAAGGTCCAGGGTTGAAATCCCACCGCTGCCACTGTTGGGACTTTGAGCAACCCACAATTTCTTGGATTGTAAGACTGTACCAATTGTAAGTCGCTCTGGATAAGGGCGTCTCCTAAATGCTGTAAATGTTCTCTGAACTTTTTTTTGGCTTTGAGCCACTTTTCCATCTTTTTGCCATAGCTAGCTAACAACTTAAGCATCCAGCTTGTTTTTTCTTTAGTAAAGTGAAAAGAAAATCTGTGTTTGTAATGAAACATTTGGTCTATTTCTTTATTTTGGACATATCTGACCTGCTGAATAGTTATAAAAAATGATCTGGTGATCTGGTGTTCAATGCAGGAGCTTGGTGCTCTCTGGCCAAAGAAAGATGCCAAGTTGTCTGACATTATTGATCATTTCTCTTTAAAGAACAACTTGTCAATGGTGGGAATCACGCCTTTCTGTAATATTTTCCTTGTCTCACTTTTCACAGGGGAAACAGCTCACCAGCAGCTGAAAAGGTTTCCCATACTTGACACCTCTCCATGCTTATGCTAGCAGAAAGCCATTCCCTGTTGTATTTTTCACCAGATCTTCCAAGACACGTCTCTGGACCATCACCATGCAGTTCAAATTTTGAATCATCAGTCCACACATCTCTGCTGAACCACTGTAAATCAAACTTTCCATAATGTGCCAGAAACTTCACTGTGTACTTGATGTTGTTCTTATACAGCAATGTCTTTTTAACATGTCTTTTAGACACAAAACCTGCATTAGACAAACATCTTCTCGAAAGAGTCTTGTTTTCTGAGGTCTTGCATTCTACTGGGAGTGTTTGAAGGAGTTTTACTTGTCTTTGAGATCTGTAACATTCAACAGGTGGTCATCTCTGCCTAAAGAGGCTCAGAGCCAGCCAATAGCTGGTAGTGAAATAAGGATTTGCTGTGCCTTTGGGGTCTTGTAAATTTCAAAATAGCTGCAGTTGGCCTGATGAAGACCAGCCATATAGTTTCTGTCAGCATATTTTGGGGGTTTTGTGGAGCAGATTTTCTCACTCGTTTATTTTGGGACTCACAAGTTTGTAGAGTGTAGATCTCTAGTGTAGATTTCTGTCATTCATGATTCTGTTTAGAAGCTTGTTTACAGGCTTGTGATGAGCTGCATCAGGTATGGCAGATAATGATTCATTTTTAAGAAACAAGAAAACAAGGCAAAAGACATTTTGGAAGATTTTGAACACCCAGGCACATTAGTTTGAGTTTTATATCAAACGTAAATCGTTTCATGATTGAATCTTTGTGTACAAGACGACTTTGTAAATTAGTTTTTCTGTTTCCAGCCCCCAACAGCTCACTGCAGCAATGGTGGCCCCAAAAGTGTGCTGTCTTAGTTCTTGCTAATTTGTTGTTAGGTCCACTAAGAACTAAATATTTTGCGATTTTAGATTTGACCCATTTTTTTTTCTTCCCTTGAGTGTCCGTTTCTCTCACTTTAAATAGCATCATTTACACCCATGCAAAAGTGCAGACGGACTCTCCACTTAGCTCCTATAAATCATAGAGCAGAGTGGGTAGCACTATCAGCGCAGAGTGCAGTAGATTCAAGTGGAGGTTCGCCCCGAGCCTCTCAGCCCTGTCAGCACTTCACACAGTTCTAACACATTCATATTCATTCCAGTTGCAAACTCTTTATGCCTTATTTATAGGGCTATGCAGACGGCACCTCTGGCATCTGTGTGGGAAGTTCAGTGCTAAATACCAATAGGCCTGACATCGCCGGAGCTTCCTGCTTATGAAGATGAGGCTCCAGGCAAGCTGTAACATTGTAACAAGATGCTACCCGCTTATATTCACATGGCGGATCCTCTGGGCATCCAATTAGTGCAGTGTGTTATTTAAATGTATTAGCAGTGCTCAGAGAGCAGTGTTGTGTTTGTTAAAGTAAGTAATGGACGACTCATTAAAAAGCACCCCTGAGCCATGATAAATGCCTGTAAAGGATTAGGGTTTAGCAGAAACACTTCAGAGAATCACATGAAATGAACTCCTGGAAGTATTACTGAACAATACATCCTGGTTTGCACTCCATCAGAAAGCTTTGATCAGAAATCAGAAAGCTTTGAAGATCCATATAAACCATGTTTCAAGTCAAGTCAAGTCAAGTCAGATTTATTGATGTAGTGCTTTTTACAGTGGAGTGTTGTAAAAAAAAAAAAAAAAAAGCAACTTTACAATTTTAGATTATCTTCAAATATCTAGGACCAATCCCAAATTGAGAAAGCCTAGCTCAAAAGTGGAAAGGAAAAACTCCCTAAATGTTATGAGGAAGAAACCTTGGGAGGACCATAACTCAAAAAGAGACCCGTCCTCCTTGGGTTACACAAGGTTAAAAAAATATTAACTAATAATAATATAATTATTTGAATACCAAAATCAATTCATTAATGAAGTTGAATCAGGGGCAGACTGGCTATCCAGAAAAGTCCAGACTGGCTGTCTAGCAACTGTCAGCCTGGCTCCATTGTTGAGTTAGATGATCTTACATTTACATTTACAGCATTTAGCAGACGCCCTTATCCAGAACGACTTACAATTGGTACAATCTTACAATCCAAGCAATTGTGGGTTAAGGGTCTTGCTCAAGGACCCAACAGTGGCAGCTTGGCAGAGGTGGGATTTGAACCCTGGACCTTTTGGTCCATAGCCCAGTACCTTAACCGCTACTCCACCACAGTCCACAGATGATGCTGTGATGCTGACAGTCGGCAGCAGAGGGCGCTAATGCAATCACTTATTTGCTAAGCATAAAATACTGAAATTAACAGGTGGCAGTTGAGCAGGCTGTTGAACATATGCAGGCTGCTCATGATGATGAGGGTCAGACAGCAGAGGGACATTTAGATGGGCAAGTGTAAGGTAAGTATCCAGGAAGGGATACAGTTATATCAGTGCAGAGTGCAGCAGAGTGTAACAAAAGTGTAAATTCATATAAATCTACATTATATAAAGTGTTGTTATGGGCAATTAGTCGTGTAAACTCTGTACACCTTGCTAGTACCTTACCTTAATTCTTCATGGCAAGGTGCTGGAAACATTCCTCAGAGATTTTGTCCAAATTGGCATGATAGCATCCCACAGTTGCTGCAGATTTGTTGGCTGCACACCCGTGATGCAGTTCTCCCAAAAGTGCTCTGCTGGATTGAAATCTGGGAACTGTGGAGCCCATTTGAGTACAGTGAACTCATTGTCATATTCAAGAATCCAGTTGGAGATGTTCTGAGCTTTGTGACAGTCATTGTTTTTCCAGTCCAATTTTGGTGAAATCCATGTTTCAGTTGAATGTTCTTATCTGACAGTAGTGGCATCCGATTTGGTCTTATTCTTCACGGTTCTACATATTGTGTGTCCAGAGATGTTTTTCTGCATACCTTGGTTGTAACGGGTGGTTATTTGAGTTATTGTTGCCTTTCTATCAGCTCTAATCAGTCTGGCCATTCTCCTCTGACCTGTAGCATCAACAAGGCATTTTCACCCAGAGAACTGCTGCTAATGGATATTTTCTCTTTTTGAGAGACCATAGAGATCCCAGTAGATCAGCAGTTTCTGAAATGCTCTGAAATACAACAACCAAGCCTCTTTTAAAGTGACTTAAATCATCTTTCTTCCCCATTCTGATGCTTGATTTGAACTTCAGCAGGTCATCTTGACCATGTCGATATGCTTAAATGCATTCGTTTTCTGCGAGGTGATTGGCTGATTAGATATTTGTATTAATGAGCAGTTGAACAAGTGTAATAACATGGCTGTATACGAGTATACGTTCTAATCATTTGGCAATTTTCTAAGTGAAATTAGGGAGCAGAGTTTTGTACATTTGAATGCATCATATTGGGAAAAACAATAATACAGAAAATATAGCCCATAGAGACGTAATGTCACATTTAATATTTTATGTTTGACTTTTTTCAGTGAGTTAAGAAATGTTACAGTAACCAAGAAAGTTTGTAAAGATTGAAAACTGTCCTATTTAAATATGTTCCTTATAGATGATGTGTAAGAGGTATCAACAAAATAAGTGAGTTAAGCAGGGGGATCAAACATTTGCATAAGACTGAACAATCAAAGATAAAACGTATCTTTTTAGCCATTTATTTATTCCGATTGAGGATGGTTTCAGCTCAAGAGATCACAGGAAGAGTGCAGAGGGGAGTACCGAGAAGATAGCTCAACCTCACATTATTATAAGCAGCCTCAAGTCATACAGTCACAGCAATGAATCATTTTTTTCTTACCACCCTCAGCAAAAGCACAAAAATCTGCTCTGCAGAGAGTGTTCAGTTGCAAAAATGGTTTACATACTGTGAGGGGAACCATACATTATATTGTACGGTTTGTTTAGCATTTACCAAGCCATGTGAAAGTAGTTCCTTTGTAAGTGGAATGCAGGACTAAAATCAAGTCAGTCAAAGAGTAGCGAACCTTCCACCACAGTTGCCAGGTCTGCGTATTTCTAAAGACTTTGCAGTATATTGTCCATTGGCTTTAGCATTTATGTCTCGCTGGATCTGGCAACCCTGGTTATGCCAGTTACCAGTTACATAACCCTGGTTATGTCATTTAGCAAACACCCTTATCCAGAGCAACTTACAATTGATACAGTCTTACAATCCAAGCTATTGTGGGTTAAGGGTCTTGCTCAAGGACCCAACAGTGGCAGCTTGGCAGAGGTGGGATTTGAACCCTGGACCTTTTGGTATATATCCCAATATCTTAGCCTTAAATGCACCATGGCTTAAAGGCAGCAAAACACCTCTTGAACACTTAGTGTAGACTCTGAAAAACAGGAAATACTTGGAAAAATGAATAATTTAATTAATTTAATATTAAAGTTTGAAGTTTATGTCACATATTTCTATGAGATTATTGGCTGGTTGCAAAGTAGAAATCCGATTATCTGATTACGCAAGTGCATGTGTACTCGTTAATTGGATTACTGACAAAATCTGATTTTCTCCAGTTATCGGATTTTTAAGTGCATGTAAACGCACTCACTGATAGGGTTTCTGCTGAAGCATACATTTATGAGCATCAGGAAGCAGATATAGTCAGCCATCCAAATTGCAAGAGGCTTCCTTGACATTCCAACAAAGCTCCTAGATGGTCACACTAAATAGCTGCCAATGTAGCCATTGTTTCCCCATTTTTTTTCAGGTTTTAATACTGCATACCAATTTTCTGTATTTCCCAGCTGTATTCTAGTATACTAAGAGACCAAGAAGTAATTATACATTACCATTATACAATTGCTAAAACAATGGTATATCTAATCAATGGTGATTTAAGATTTTTGCGCAGTATATAAATTGTTCAGGAAAGGCTTTTTGCTGTGATGTAGTGTGACAGATATACTGGACAATATTTAGTTCAGATGCTTGCAGATGTAATTAAAAAAAGTTCATTTGGAATTCACTAGTAGTCAAACAATACAAAGGGTTCTCCACAATTCTGTCTTCTAAAGCAGCAGGCCAAGTGCATGTGTGGTGTTACACACGTGTGCCAAACGTAGTTCTGACTGAAACAACTGAAGTGACCATTTCCAGTGGGTCTTCTTCATGAGTCATATCAAAGGTTGAGTGTGTGGGAGCATGGAAAGTCGACACAAGTGCTTTTCTATTACTGGAGAAACACAGTGGTGGGCCAAGGATGTTGCCTTGAAGAGGATCTTTGGGCCCTTTGGAAAGCCAGAAGTGTGTGTACATTGATTTCTTCAGGACACTGAAAGATCTCGACACTCAGGAACTTGAAAACAACTGTACAAGACAAGGGGGATTTTGAGGCCTTTCATGAAATATGACTTGTATTGATTGCATAGTTTTTCCTTAGGATTTCTGTCACAACGCCACTCTCAAAATGCACTATATCGACAAAAGTTTGTGGACAATGTCTGATTTTTGAGCTCTGCACTCAACAGGTTCAGACTATGAAGCATACATTTCTAGATTCTCCATAGACAGACAGTGGCAGTAGAACGGGTTGTACTGAATATGCCAGTGACTCCCAATATGATATAGGTACGCTTATAAGAAGTAGGTTCATCAACATTCTGCTCTGCTGTCCTTAAACAAAGGTCCACAGAGAATTGGTTTGCCAACTTTGATTGGGAACTTGGCTGGCTTGCACAGAACCTTGACCTCAACCCCAACAGACACATCCAACAGAAAATTCACTGGAGTGCCAAAAGTGAACCTGGACTTATTGTTTAACATCAGAAGCTGACCTCACAGTCACGTTCCAAAATCTAGTGGAAAGCCCTTTTTTAAGAACAAAGGCTATTCTTTGCAACAAAGGCTGGGTGCAAAGTTCATACCCATGTTTTGCATGTAATTTTTTTGGGTGTCCACAAACTTTTGTCTATATAGCATACCTGCAGATACAGAGAATAGACATCTTATCTTCTGCTCACCAATTGGTTCAGACTACTCAAGATATTTTAAAGAACATGGAGAGATTGAATCAGTTAAGATAGCTGCTAGTAAGGCAAATGCAAAACTCATGTCTCAAGTGGACTGTGAGCTTGAATTGGTGGAAACGCTTTCAGAGAAAGGGAAAGAAAAAATGATGGTGAAATTGGCAGCGATGAGACCTTTACAGATGCAGACAGTGCCTATGAGGTAAAGGTCCAGATCATAGACACTCGGGGTGCAATATGTTTTCAATACAAAATGAAGAAAGAAATTTGAACTTTGAAGAAATTTTAACTCCCTTTTTAATGTAGAGATCAAGGAGGCCAATACAGCTTCCTCCTCTGCAAACTTGGAACATAGCTTGCTTTGCTGCAGTTAAAAAAAATCGCCATGCTAATTTCTTTTGACCAGGCCCTGAGGGCATGGTCAGGCACCTCAAGGCCCACACTCTCTTTTGAAGGATTTGTCTCCATGTACTCTCTAGCTTTGCACTATAGAGATGCATTATGAAAACTTATTTATTATATTTGAGTTCCTGTTTCCTCACATTAACAAAAACAGCATCAAGCTTACATATTTCTGATGCTGCCAAACACTTAAAATCTATGTGGTGAGATTAATGCTCTGTCCTTACTTAAGTGTCCAGATGGAGCACAGAACCTATTACACAATCTGCCACCAGATGTCCCATGTGTAAGGACCCTACAGTATCAGCTTGGGATTTTGGGTTAGGGTGGGATTTAAACCCTGGACCTTCAAGTTCATAGTCCAGTACCTTAACCACTAGGCTACCACAGTCCCCATAAAACATATCAAAACCTCCTTATCAGAAAAATATGAATATTACTATGTGTATTGTGACACCTCCACTAGAAATGGTCACGGAGAGCATCCACAAATGCTGTTTAGCCCATGGTTCCCTCTATGAGACTCGGCTGTCCTTGTTCAAAGAAACTTTAGCTAAGCCGCATCATCAAGTTTACTTGATTCTGCACTCCAAGATCAAACATTTGCTCGGCTTTGACAACAGGGCAGGTCTTGCTAATTTGCAACGTTAGATAAAGTGTCAGGCAACCCAGTGGCCAAGGCATAAACAATCGGCACTCGAAGAGTACAGAATTAAAACAGTAGGGGATGACTCACCTCGTCGGGATGGGGAGGCAGAAATTCAAAACAACAAATCCTGTAGCGAATGGAGAACACATTGCTATCAACTTCTTACTAGATACAACATCTTGACAGATGCCTGTCACATCCTTGGCTTATAATAGTTTGTTATCATTCTGCCTGTGACACAGGTATTCCAAAGTTTTTCAGTCCTCAAATCGAGTGAAGAGCATCAATTCACCGGAAAGCCTGCATAGTCAGGACGCCCACAGGACCACCACAGATGAGGTACTATTTGGATGGTGGATCATTCTCAACGCACACCAACACACCACATCAGTGTCAGTACAGTGCTGAGAATGATCCCGCATCCAAATAGGACCTGATTTGTGGTATCACCTCTGGAGCTGTGAGGTGATACCACATGTATAAACTTATTTTAATTGTCTATACAAGTTGGTATTTAACTTTAAAATTTTCAATTGAGTTTTTTGTTTAAACATAGTTAGGGGCGATGTGGTGGCTCGGTGGATATCATCGTCGCCTCACATAGAGAAGGTCCTGGGTTTGATGTCCAGCTGGAGTGACCTGGGTCCTTTCTGTGTGTAGTTTGCATATCCTCCCTTTGCATGGGTTTACTCCGAGTACTCTGGTTTCCTCCCACAGTCCAAAAACAAGTGTGTTAGGTTAATTGGAGTTTCTAAAGTGCCCTTATACCTGTGTAAGTTCTCAGTCATCAAGGTCATCCAGGTAGACTCTTGGTAGTGTGTTGAGTTGAAGGCAACTGGACTCCTTCTTGGTTCTTGAAGACATTTCACCTTTCATCTGAAAGGCTTTTTCAGTTCTAGAAACTGAAGGGGAGTCCCAGGTCTTTAATCCTAGTGTGGTTGTCACCTTGGGGGTGGTTCTGAGTCCTTGACCCATCCTGTTAGTACATGAGTCGTTACGTTCACAGGAGCCAAGGGGTTACCTGTTGGAGAGTCGTTGCCCATAATTGCCAGAACACCCATCACTGAACAGACAGAGTGGTTTACGTCATCAGCTATTGGCCACCTACAAACAGTCTTGAGATCCCTTCCTAGGAGGTTTAACCTCCATTCACACCTTGACCCATGTGACTCTAATGACTTGTTGTTGTGCTGATGTACACAAAATGCTGAGAGATGACTGAATCTGAATGTCTGATTTGCCGCTACTAGTTATTTATGTTCTAGGTCAACCATATTTGATTTGATTTTATATTATTATGGTATAATTTGTGGACATCTAGAACATTGTGGTGATATTTACCACAATGAAACTGTTTTCATTTTGTTGATTCATTTCATTTAAGGTTTGTTCTACGAAATTGTGTTCTACAAAAATTTTCTATTCTTTTGGGGAACTAGATATTTCTTAGTAGAGGAATTAGTTTGGTTGTTATGTGGATGTGCAAACTAGTGATTACCACAATCGTGATATGATATTGTTATCAGATCGCCCACACCTAATTCAGACCCAGATTGTTCTCGCAGATTAGAAGTTCCAGAGCAGTAAGCAGAGAGTAAGACACTGTGGTGATTTAGCAGGATAGATGTTGAACCACCATCATTATACAGTTAAGCCTAAGGCAATCCTAAAGTTAGCTCGCTAATCCACAAATCCTGATGTGGTAATGCCCTAAGCATGTCGAAGAATACATCTCCGGCTAATGCTCAGACAACAGAAGGTGCATTATCAGGCAAATAACGTATTATCCTCTTAACCCGCATAATGCCTCGCCACGGTATGTCCTTTCAGGTTCATTTGAATTTGGTTATGGCAAAACAGAAGTCTTTCACTTCATAAAGCCCTCATCTGATTGAACAATGCTGTGGGTGTCTTGATTTGCATAAGAGTGAGCATCCTCAAAATAACTTTCAAGTTAGATGCATTACAGTGCTAGGACTAAATGCATCTATTATCACTTGTTTTCCTGTTAAAGTGTGTTAAAAGACCTGAACATAATCTCTGTATTCACTCCTTCATCTTCCTTAATGCTGGTCAGAGTTGCAGTGGGTTTCTTAATCTTTTCAGGGAACACCGGGCACATGGTAGGAGAACACCCTGGAAGTTCATCAGATACTCATTCATTTTCTCTGAAATCAGTTCATTAGAGAAACGGAGAATTTTTTATAATTTATGCTACAACCTTCGTGCAGCTGGGTTTCTCAGAACAACCATGTGGCCTCTATTATCTCATTATACAACAGTTAGTTCCGACCTCGCAATCTGATTGGTTGAGAAGAGTTCTCACAGTGATGATATTTATAACAGAACGGCTTTTTTACACAAAACTGGTATTGTGGTACTGGTATTGTAAAGCTAACGGATTGCCAAGCAACGGCAGGATTTATGCACACGTATAACATGTACTGATAACATAATAACTTTAATAAAAAACTAAATTCTATCATTTAATTCTTAATTATTTTTTGGTTTTAGTCCCTTTTCCCTTTAATCTTCGCATATTTGTACTTTGTATTTGGAACTAATGTTAGTTGATAAGTGTTATATAAACCATTTGTAGCATAATACAGCATACTTCTTCAGTACCATTGTCTGTTCATAATGTGTGCCTATGGAAACACCTTTGTCACAAATAAATAAATAAATAAATAAATAAGAACAAATAAAAAATAAAATTATGCTGAATGATCAATGAGACAACATGCTTTCAGTGACCATAACCAATGTATTTGCTTAGAAGAATGGCTATCTGGTGACCATTATGTCTCAATAACTGCAGTTTCTTGTCTGAAGACTTTGCAGTCATTTGAGACATTTTAAGTAGGTAAATCCAGCAGGTTACCATAGTAACAGTCTTTTTAGGCAACTGTAATGTAAATATAAAGGTCATTTTCAATTTTATTTCCTATAGGACACATGCACATATACTCACCATTTATAGCTCGTTACAAATAAGTAGCGGAAAGTCTTACACACAAACATGGTGAAATGTAACTTGCATAAAAAAAGTCTTAAACACATCAAACAGGTTGAACCAGCGCTACCTTTTAGCCTAGCGGTTAAGGTACTGGACTATGGACCAGAAGACCCAGGGTTCAAATCCTATCTCTGCCAAGCTGCTACTGTTAGTCCTTGAGCAAGGTCCTTAACCCACAATTGCTTGGATTGTAAGATTGTGTCAATTGTAAGTCGCTCTGTATAAGTGAGTCTGCTAAATGACCTAAATGTAGAAAATCAACAACTGAGTGTTCAAAATGTCGGAAATGTTCTGCTTCTAACATTTAGTAATTTAGCAGATGCTTTTAACGTGAACAACTTAGAACTGATACAATCTCACAACCCAAGCAATCATGGGGATTTGCTCACAGACCTAACTATGGTAGCTTCGTGGTATGGTATGTTTCATTTTTTCATCATTTACCTTAACTAAACTAAATTCTACAGCGAGATCTGATGCTACTGGAGACCTGTCACCTTCTGTCACTCCCAATCCCAGGCCCTCTTAATTGGACGTTGGTTCTGGAGTCACCCTAATTACTCTGCTTCATCTAGAGCAACCTGTTCCACCTGGGCACCCCGAGACTCTCTCTTTCAAGATCTGAACCTAAAACATATGAAACCGCAGCTCCTTTGACTCAGAGGTGACTGGGATCAGATGTTTCTGGCATGGGAACCAGTCGAGGGCTGTGCTTGCAATGCCAATTTTGGATGGTGCAGTTACAGAACCCTGGAATAGATTGCTGTTACATCCACAATTCTGAATTCCGGGGTAGACTCCGGACCCCCTAATGACCCTCCTCAAGATAAGTGGGAGTCAAGTCAGCTTTTTTACAATGGAGCATTGTCTCAAAGCAGCCTTCAATCTTAGATGATCTTCTAAATAATAAGGCCAATCCCAAACTGAGTAAGCTTAGAGTGACAGTGGCAAGGAAAACTCCCTAAACGTTATAAGGAAGAACCATGGAAGGACCAAGACTCAAAAAGGGACCTAGCCTCCTTGGGCGACTTAAATGTTATATGTAAGAATTAAAGTTATCTAATTAATAAGTTTATAGTAATAGCTTAAATAAACAGAAACTAAATAAATATTATCAGAGAGAACATATTTAAAAATGTAATAAGTAAAATAAAATAAAAGGTAGACTAACATTATAGAGAAAATGAAGTATTAAGTCAAATGGGAACTTGGCCTTCTTTGATACTTGCCTTGCACAGCAGTCTAAGGTGTCTAAGCACAGCAGTCTAAGTTTGAGTCCTGGCGATGCCTTCTGGTAGGGTCAGGCATCACAGGCATGACTGACTGTGTCTGAGGGAGGGAACGCCGAAATGGGGAAAGTCTTCTTCTGGCATTGCAATTGTGACTTCTACCTAGTCTATTGGTCTATTGGTACAGGCTCAACTGGCACCAGATCCCTCCACAACCCTGTCAACCCCTATAAGCGGGGTTAACATGAAAAAAGGAAAGATAAACATTCAGATAAACCTGTTTACCACCACATGCTGCACTGAACATCATATGTCTTCTACACACTTGCTCTCAGTTTCTTCCTCTTCTGCTATACAACGATCATTAAGAACATGCTTTTGATTCCTGGATTTCACCCAAGCAATGGGTTCCTCATTGGAGACCAGCTCCTCTTAAGGTTACTTTCTTATGCATTTTCTTCCCACTTGTTACCTCTGGGTGCTCATTTGGTGTTTGGACTGGACTGTTTGTAAAGCTGCTTGAGAAAATGCTGTATCTGTTTTTAAAACCGATATATAACTAGATGACATTTCTAAAGATGTGGACAATGCTACTTTACAGTTAATTCCACCAAAACTAACCAAGCTGTTACCAGTGGTTACAATGCCATGTCAACCTGTAGCCAATTAAACCTCTTAGACCTTCTTATTTAGCTGCAACCAAGGTTTAAGCATGTCATTTAGCACTGTTCTGACTAAGTTTAGTGTTTAATTGGGCACTGTTCTGATGCTAGTGGTTCCATTCTGAGTACTTTTGGTCTGCTTCTTGAACTGTAACGTATGGAAAATATGCTCTGGCAGTTGAGAATTGCAAGAACACTTCCTTTCTTACTGCTCAGGGGTTGAGAGTTAAATCTGAGAATGCCAAATTTAAAAACTTAACAGTCACTGACAATCAATCAAACTACACGGTAAAGGTGGTGTAATTAAACTAATCAAAACATCAACAATCATGGTAGCATTTGTGAATTAATGTTTGATTAGTAAGTATTATTCCCATTCATCTTTGCTCACAGGTGCCCTCTCCACCAAGTAGCGCAAGTTCATTACATTAGCATCTTTGTTTCAAGGGGTTCATACTTCCTGAGCACATAAATTTAAGCTAATGCCTACAAAATCTAATTTTCTCCAGTCCAGACTCATAGACTCCAGTCTGATTGACTTATGTTCATCATGAATTCTGCAAGGCGAGACAGATCATTTAATGTCTGAAAACAAGTACACAATGGATCATGATTTATGCATTTCTTACGCTGAAAGACTTCTTTGTGCAATGTTTTATTTAGTTGATTTGATTGCCAACTACTGTCTGTTTCAGTTGTTGTCAAGTCTGATTCACTATGACTTTAGGATTCCATGAGAAAAGTCAGCATCTAATGCTGGCCTTATGCCAAGTGACTTTCAAGCGATTTCATAGGTGCAGACAAATATCCAATGTCGGAACAAAATCGTGGGACTCTTGCTCTTGTACAGGAATGTGGGTAGAGAATATAATATTAATATACTCATCAGAAAAAACATTAGTCAGGAGTGATGAACACTGGGACTTACCTTTGTCTTATAGTTTTTGGTAACTACCTGGCTGGGGATAAGAAAAGCCTGTAACTGAATCACTATCACCCATCTGGGACTGTTGTAGCCTAGCGGTTAAGGTACTGGGCTCTGGACCAGAAGGTCCAGGGTTCAAATCCCAACTCTGCCAAGCTGCCACTGTTGGGTCCTTGAGCAAGGCCCTTAACCCACAATTGCTTGATTGTAAGACTGTATCAATTGTAAGTCGCTCTGGATAAAGGCGTCTGCTAAATGCTGTAAATGTAAATGTAATGTAAATCTCCAATAGTAGTACTACATCGTCAATTCATAGCATTCTAACAACATGTTATATGGAATAAAATATGGCTCCAAGCCACAACTCAGTGGCCACTATTAGTATTTAATTACCATCATTTGATCAAATCCTATGAATAGATAGCCTTGCATGCTGCCATTTACAAACAGCTATCTATTCATAGTATTCAATCACAGCCAAATTGGCTAGCAAAATGATAGGGGAGAGTTTGTGATTATGATGATAATCTTGGACAATAAGCTGTGCCATTGGGCTGTATTGTATGGCAGAACGCTTCATGAGAATACCATGAATCAGCGAGCATGCTGGAAAATAATCTCAAAAGGAATCTAGTCACAGTCTTGCAAATAGTGAATCTTTGCAAAAATCATAGTGTGTGACTAAAAAGTCTGCGACTTGTCTTTAGATGTGAGAGGGTGCCAGACTTTAGCGTTTTAAATGTCTTTTCAGGGTCTTTTCAAAGTCTGCTAGTGTATGGTTGACTTAAAGTGCATGATTCCCATAAGAAGTGGATATAGGGTGGGATAAGACACTCTGCCATGTTGCCTTTCTTGGTATGACTCCTAAACCCCTGCCTCCATGTGGGTTTTACAAAGGTCCTGTATTTCTTTGAGCTTGAGAGGTCCTCATTCACTTTTATCCATAATTACCATTTTAAGTGCAGACATTTGGAACATTTATGTCTGTAATTCATACGATCCTTTTCTTGAACCCTTATCTGTAATTGTCAAGTTACAAGTGGATGTCAAGTGTAGACACGAGAGAGATTAAGAGCATTTATGTCTGCGGGTTATCAGATCTTTTGCTGTATCTGTCCTCATTTCACTAATTGTCAAAGTCTAACAGTGACACACAATGACCACAGATCCACAATGACCTTCCATGAAAGAAATCCTATACACTTATTCAGTAGTGTGGAAACCACAATCAGAGGAAAATCCGGTGGGGATGTAACAGCACAGCAGTTAAGTTTCTGCTCTAGTGGCTGGAAACTTGTGATCTTTCTACAAATTTACAGTGTAATTCCAACAAATGCATCACTGTGCTGTTACAGGTTGATTGGTGGTTTGGTTCACTGTCTGTGCAATTCTCCATGGACTGGATGAATGGTAGTGAGAAGCTCTACAACCAAGAGGGCTGTCTGAGAAGGATGCAGTGAGTCGGAAAATATGGGGTGAGCTAGAAATTTAGATTTGAAAGATGACTACCAATATGTCTGTAAATACTGATTAGCTAACATGACAACAAGGCTTAAAAATCACTTTTTGTGTTCCCTCCATCTGTGCTCAAAATGCCATCTGTGACAACTGTCAGAAACCACAACCTGAGAAATATGAGATAGGGCTAAAACAGCATAAACTCACATTCCATTTCACTGCTATTTCAGACTTTTTGAATGATTTATAGATTGATTTAGATAACACAGTCCTGGAGATTTTCTTAGTCTGGCATAGGGTGTTCACAACAAATATGTATTAGCTAATGGGACAGTGAGAATGATTTTTTTACATGCCACTTCAAATACTAACAGTTACATGCAGACATAGAGCAAAATGCCATGATCAGAGAAAATGCTGACAGGTTGAATGTCCTATAATGGCATTTAACAATGGCATAATAATTATTTAATAATAATAAAGGCAAATAAAGGATGAGTTCTTGGAGCAGTCCGTGTTTGCAGTGCTTGACTTCCTTCTGATATTCACAAACAATTCTGGCATCACAGCACTAACAGTGAAGTGGGACTCAAAATGCCACGACTGTCAGAAAGCCAGTCAGCCTGTGTGCCTGGGTTTTGTTCTGTCCACCTGATTTAATTATTTATTCTAATTTTGTATTAATATAATTATACAGTGCCTTTATTATCATTCCTGTCAAAATTCTTACCTTTTGTCTCATTATAGAGAGAAAATGAAAATCAAAATCTATCATTTCTAGCTGTATTTACACATCATAACCCTCAACATCAAAGTGAAAATAACTTTCTCAATAAAATTAATTAATAAACAAGAATTACTTCTTAAAATTCCTGGTTCGGAAAACTGCCCCTTTCATGGAAACCACTATAAACTAGTTTAAATATAACCAAGCACCTTCTACCCCCAGCTCAACATCAATTGTAGGTTTTTTTGTAGTTTTAATTTGGATTACTTCATAATAATTGCAGATTTCTTGAGGATTCCACTACTAATAGTGCATGGAAACACAGAATTCACCATGGGTGTAAATGTACAGAAGTGAAGCCTTGGGATTGTGGTAGCCTAGCGGTTAAGGTACTGGACTATGGCCCAAAAGGTCCAGGGTTCAAATCCCACCTCTGCCAAGCTGCCACTGTTGGGTCCTTGAGCAAGACCCTTAACCCACAATTGCTTGGATTATAAGACTGTATCAATTGTAAGTTGCTCTGGATAAGGCCATCTGCTAAATGCTGTAAATGTAAATGAAAAGAAATGTTAATCATTTTTGATAATTCATGCTCAAAGAAGTTTACTTTGCAGATTTATAGCTACAGGTTACAAAATACATGCATTCCTCTGTGCTTTAAATTATCATAACCAAATCTTCTTTACTTTGGATAAAGGTTTTTGCCAGCTTAATCATCAATTCAGTATAGAGTATGAATATGCAATTATTTTTTCTAATATCTTAACAAAGCTGAAGAAGATCAGCAGATATGCAGTGATGTTGTACTTAAAATAATATTTTTTTCCCATGAGCACTGAGCGTTAGTCACTATACATCAGAAGAATTAAAGAAATATATAATGAGCTTTAATAGAATTCTGTTTTATAGTTCTTAATTTTTTTTCTGCTCTTCCAGCAAATGTTCAAATCTGAATCTGCTTTGGGTGCTTAACTGCTAGAGTGAGCGCAGAGCTCAGGCTTGGTTATGGTATTTGTGGTGGAAGTACCACGCCATCTTGTGGCTGAATTTGTAAATTACACACAGACTGATTCTGCTGCAGAACAATCACAGTTCATTTACAGTGATTGATTAAGTCTTTGTATTCCATTTTTTCATGATAACGCGTCTGAAGTTCAGCCTGTAATATTTCCTTGATTCATAAGAAAAATGTAACCTGAGCTTCCATAATATCCCCAAATTCATTCATCTGAGATAAATGAATAGCATCGAAATTAACTGGTGACTTGGGTTACAAGGTGACAGTTTCTGATTTGTATTTATCAGAGGATCATGGAAAAGTTTTGGTGGCATGGCACCCTGAGTCAACCAGAGGAGGAAGAGAGTTAGTGCGCTCTGTGATCTGGGTAATGGTGCGCTGGAAAGTGATGGACCATGGTGGTTAAGGTCCTGGATTATGGACCAGAAGGTTCAAGTTTCAAATCTCACCTCTTTCAAACTGCCACTGTTGGGTCTTTGATTAAGGCTCTTTAACCCACAATTGCTTGGATTGTAAGAATGTAACAATTGTATGTGCCTCTGGATAAAAATTAGAAAAATATAATGGAAGAACAGCTTGAGTGGAGCCAAATCAAATAATATCTTAGTATGGGACTGGCACGGAGGAACATCTTGGTGTGTGAGCTGAAACTGGCACCAGAACACAAGCACGGAGAGAAAGAGAAAATGTAGTTAGTTAATGTTAAGAACACGGAGTCCATTAGCAAAACATGTTTGAATCACTCTCACCGAGTGTAGTACGAGACTGGCAGCACTAACTATAGCAGCATAGCTAGAAAGGGAAGAACCAGAAGGTAACACAGCCAGGAGAGATCACATGAGACATTTTCAACCCAGTTTGCCAACAGTCAACAAACCTGAGTGATCGCATGGAAAGGCAGGAAGACAGCAATCCAAAATCACAGGTCACCACAAAAATATTTCATTATGAATCCCTGGGACTGCATTTAATCTAAGGCAAGGATTCACAACTCAAGATCAAAGGAACCAAAGCCAAGCCCTCCAGACACTCCAAGGCATGACAAGAAGGCCAAATATGACCCCAAACTCGGATCCTAGTAACCCAGGCCATACATACCAGTCTAAGTGCAACCAACAGCCTGTGTAAATAAGCATGCTATTAGCCTAGGATTTTCCTGTTCACAAAAAGTTAAGCCTCGAATTGTCCTTTATTCATATTGACAGCTTGGGAAATCGCAAACCAGCCTACACAGTATCCCAAATACTTTTTATGAATGCACTTTTTGTTAACTTGGCAGTGACAAATACATTATTGCTAATCAACACAACTAACCAAAAATTAAACGATTAACAAAATAAATAACAAAACAACTATATATAACACAAAATTTTTTACCTCACACATTTTAATATCTACCATTAAAATATCGATATGATGTTGCAGTAAATAGATGCATTAGATACAATTGAATGTTAAAAGAAAGCGTTTACGAAGTCACAATTATTCATACTTAGAAGACAACCACTAGGTGGCAGTGTTGTTGTGAATTAATTGGTTTATATATTTTGGGATTTCTACTTAACACAATATAACTTACATATGTATTTCTATTACAGGCTTAGTTTCAACATGCATCTTTCGGGCTTTGTGTTCAACACGGAATGTTTATTTTCACCAGGATGCTTAAAATCTTAAAATTGATGATTTAGCGATTTTTAATGTTTATCCATGTGTTTTAGTTCAGGAAGGCACAGTGGCTTAATGAATAAGTGTCTGACTTCCGGTCAGCGAATGGCTGGTTCGAGTCCTGCCAGGATTGAGGTTTTAAGCATCCTGGTGAAAATAAACATTCTGTGTTGAACACAAAGCCCAAAAGATGCATGTTGAATCTAAGCCTGTAATAGAAAAACATATGAGTTATATTGTCTTAAGTTCAAATCCCAACTTCTATAAACCAGTTCATTCATAACAACACTGTCACCTAGTGGTTGTCTTCTAGCCCAAGTCACCATCATCCTGAATTTGTCCTTGTGTTTATTCCATGTGGATTCATGTCTACAGATGGGTTGTAGTGAATTTATAGACAACCAAATACCATTCTATTCAATAAAAGCAACTGTTCCTTGATAATTCCTAGTATTCCATGTTAGAACAATTAGTTCAGCTTGCTTTCAAAAGGTCTACAGGATAAAGTTTGAAGAAATGTTTCTTTTAAACATTTCTATGAAAGTTGTTAATATAGATGTTACATAACACTTGGTAGGTTGCGGTAGACTGGTGCTCCTTTATGGCATATTTCCTGGCCCTGGATACAAGGAGGGTTCATCAGAAAAAGCTTTTGTCAGAAGCGGGATTTGAACCCACGCCTCCATGGGGAGACCAGAAGCCTCATGAGGAAGGTAACCTTGAGTCTGGCGCCTTAGACCGCTCGGCCATTCTGACACGTCCACAACAGGTTCTCACATTTTCTAAAATATAAAGGTGTTATGTTTTTTGTAATGGAAAATTCATTTTTCAAGGTTTTCCTGTCTTAAGAAAAAATTGTAAGAAAACAGGTCTGAGGTTGAGCCTGTCATTTTTCCTTGATTTATATTGACAGCTTGGGAAATTGTAACCTAGCTTACAAAACTTCCCAAATTCATTATTTCAGATAAATAAATACCAAGAATGCACAAATTCATCATTCCAATTTTAAGATCTACCCTTTAAATGTGTATATTATAATACAATAAACAGATGTATTAGAAACAATTTAATGTTAAAAGAAACCTTTTATTAAGTCACAATTCTTTAAAAGTAACTCATAATATACCCTTATTTGGATTGTTGTTACTTTTTTCTGGATATAAACTTAAATGTGAGCATTTATCTTTCAGTGTAAATAGGTGTTATTCATTTTTTATGTGAATCATTAAAATATGAAGTTGTTGTGTATTTGTTTATGATGTAAAAATCCTGTTTAAGTATTAAAAAGCAGAGAGCCAGCCAGGAGTCAAACGTCAGAAGACTTTTCCATTGCGTCTCTGGGCCCCTGTTTTGGTTTAGGCCTTTAATGAGTCAATCTGTAGTTCTTGGTATTGAACATGAATTTTTTATAATGAAAGACTACAACCCATCTGTAAACATGAAACATTATGGTTTAAAGACGAGGACAACTCGAGGATGCTGATGACTTGGGCTGTTGTTGTGAGTTAATTAGTTTACTGATATTGGGATTTGTACTTAACACAATGTTACTGACATATGTATTTGTATAACATGCGTCTTTTGGGATTTGTGTTCAACAAAGAATGCTTATTTTCACAAGGATGCTTAAAACTTCGACCCAGGCAGGACTCGAACCTGCAATCTTCTGATCCGAAGTCAGACGCCTTATCCATTAGGCCACTGGGCCCGTGTATAAAGACAAATGAACATAAACCCTGTTAAACATTTCCATGAAAGTCGTCAATATAGAGGTTACATAACACTTGGTAGGTTGCGATAGACTGGTGCTCCTTTATGGCATATTTCCATGCCCTGGATACAAGGAGGGTTCATCAGAAAAAGCTTTTGTCAGAAGTGGGATTTGAACCCACGCCTCCATGGGGAGACCAGAAGCCTCATGAGGAAGATAATCTTGAGCCTGGCGCCTTAGACCGCTCGGCCATTCTGACACTGGTTCTCACGTTTTCTAAAATATAAAGGGTTTTTTTGTAATGGAAAATTCATTTTTCAAGGTTTTCCTGTGTAGAAGAAAACAGGTCTGAGGTTGAGCATGTCATTTTTCCTTGATTTATATCGACAGCTTGTTTCATTTAAACATTTCTATGAAAGTTGTTAATACAGACGTTACATAACATTTGGTAGGTTGCGATAGACTGGTTCTCCTTTATAGCATATTTCCTTGCCCTGGCCACAAGGAGGGCTCATCAGAAAAAGCTTTTGTCAGAAGTGGGATTTGAACCCACGCCTCCATGGGGAGACCAGAAGCCTCATGAGGAAGATAACCTTGAGCCTGGCGCCTTAGACCACTCGGCCATTCTGACACAGGTTCTCATCTTCTCATCTAAAATATAAAGGTGTTTAATGTAATGGAAAATTCATTTTTCAAGGTTTTCCTGTGTAGAAGAAAACAGGTCTGAAGTTGAGCCTGTATTTTTTCCTTGATTTATATCGACAGCTTGGGAAATTGTAACCTAGCCTACAAAACTAAAAATCCTGTTTAAGTATTAAAAAGCAGAGAGACGAGGACAACTTGAGAATGCTGATGACATGGGCTGTTGTGAATTAAGAGGTTTATAGATTTGTACTTATCACAATATAACTTATATAGGTATTTCTATTAAAGAATGAGTTTCAACATGCATCTTTTGGGCTTTGTGCTCAACACAGAATGCTTAAAATCTCAACCCTGGCAGGATTTGAACCTGCAATTTTCTGATCTAAAGTCAGACAAAAAAGATGAAAGAACATGAACATGAGCCCTGACGTGTGCTGCACATTCAATGTTTCATTTAAACATTCGTATGAAAGTCGTTATTACAAATGTTACTTAATGTTTTGTTGTCTGCGATAGACTGGTGTTCCTTTATGGCATTTTTCCTGGCCCTGGATACAATGAGGTTACATCAGAAAAAGCTTTTAATGGAAGTGTTATTTGAACCCATGCCTCCATGTGGACAACAGAAGCTTCAGGAGGAAGGTACCATTGAGTCCCGCACCTTAGACCACCCAGTCTTTCTGACACGAGTGGTGGCCAGTGTCACTTCTCAAATCCCAGTGGTCAGAAATCAAACAAGCTTTTCAGCTGTATGTATACTTTTTATAATATTTTTAAGGATTTTCCTGTTTAAGAAACGCGAATAAAAGGTCGGACGAAGTGTCAGAATAGCCAAATAGTGTACCACGCTACACTCAAGGTTCACTTCTTCAGATGTGCACCTGGACAGTAACTTTTCCAGTTCAGAACAGAACATCGCTGTTTTTTTTTATTATTATTATTATCATTACTATCTAGTACCATACAGTATGTGGCTGTATGACGGCACAGTGGCGGGTGGTCGTTGGTAATCTGCAATTTCGGTCATTGCGGCGTAGGCTCGAACTGTGTGCTTCTGCTTCCATCTGGTGGCAAAGACTCTTCAGTACCGTTGTATTTTTGTAGCCACCTGTTAGTGCTGTACATTACTCCGTCTGAAAATAACACGCTAGGCTTATATAAGATCAACATCAAATATTTCTTCCAACCTTACATGCAGGTTCATGGGTTAAACCTTCAAAGTGTTTCATCCTCGGGGAAAGGACATGGGTGGGTCAGGGGGCAGGGGGGCAATGCCCCCGTGACAACAAGTTTGGATATCCCTATGGCCAACTTAAGGGAGAAGTGAGTTAATTAATCCCCTTAAATGCAATTTAGGTAGAAAGTAATTGGCCCCTCTAACATAACCACTGCACCTGAATGCCACTGCATCTAGAACTGCCACTGGGAAGGAATAATAAGTTAGAGCAGAGTTGTACTTGTTACTACGGACAGTGGTGGACATAGTACACAAACCGTGTACTTGAGTTAAAGTAGCGATACCCAAGGTAAAATATTACTCCAGTAAAAGTCATTGAGCAGATGCCCTTATCCAGAGCAATTAACAACCAATACAGTTTTATAATCCAAGCAATTGTGGGCTGAGGGCCTTGCTCAAGGACCCAACAGGGGCAGTTGCCTCAGGTGGGATTTGAACGCTGGATTTTTTAGACCATAATCCAGTATTTTACCCACTAGGCTACCACAGTCACAAAACTTCCACTTGAGTAAAAGTGCAAGAGTGTTTGCCTTCATAGGTACTTAAAGCTGCCAGAACCTAAACTGGAATTATGCATGCAGGTTGAAGGACGTCACGGCTTGGTTTTCACGCAAGTCCACATATCTTCCGAGACGGTACGCGGCGCAGTTCGCCCTGTTTCTCAGTGTGTTACTTCTGTGCATCCATGGTGGGCCCAGAAGCCAAAGCTGTCTTACGCTAACGCATTTGTACGTGTTTGTATAGGGGAAATTAAACGCCATGTCTTATAATTACGTGGTTACAGCGCAGAAACCTACGGCGGTGAACGCCTGCATCACCGGTGAGTCAAATTACTGCATACGCTTTCGCTTACTGCACGAGCTTAGCGGCGCGAGGCTCCCGCGCTCAGGCCTGTCGTGTGTCCGTTTAGCATGGAACACGATAGCGCCTTGTTTACTTCAGGGTTAGTGTTTTAAGATATTCGTTTCGGTCAGCCAGCCATTACTTTGTCCAGTCTATCGGTTTGTAGTTTACCAAAGCGACATAATGCAGCCATTTTAAGACGCCATGACGTTTTTAACGCTTTGTGTTTGCTACAGGAGTAGCTAGTTAGCTCGAGGCAACTGGCTAGTGGCGCAGACTTAATTTGTTAAGCTACTATCAAACGTCCAACTTGATGTGGAAGATAATATTTCGGAGGTTATGTTATGTTAACGGTTCATTGTGTTCTTTCTTGTTTGTTGGTTAACATTTCCATAACGCGACGGTGACAATGTCAATAGGACAGTATCGGGATAATAAGTGGTATGACAGCATTGGTGGGGTACGAGCTTTTATATGCTTTACGGTCCGTGCTACGTAGGTTGGAGAGTAGTTGATGTTTATGTTCTTATATGTAACGCACGGGATAATTCCTTATCCTTAGTATAAATAGTCTCCACATTGCTGCAATAATTTAAGCAAGTGACAAGGAATACGTATGCAAGTTTCTTACAGTAACATGATGCTGTATCAGGTAACTTTTACCTCCTAAACACCATGCTAACATACTTTGAACGGCTGCATTACGTTTTGTGAAACAGGCCTATGACCGATATGGTCGTTGACCGGACATTACCATAGTCACACAGCCTTTTCGTTACTGTACTGTGAATACAAAGAGCATTTTCACAAGGAAACTGCGTGCAAACGGTACGTTAATGCATTAGAGATACTATTAGAGATAAATGCATTAGAGATGCACTAAGGTGATGGACCTGATGCTGTTGTTTGATGGAAGCCAAAAATTCATTCATAGACAGTATTGTGAACAGCATAGAACGTCAACCAAGTGAAACGGAGAGTGAATGTAAACCAGTTTATACAGTTACCAGTTAGATAGAGAATTATACAGTAGTGGGGGTAAAACAAAGTAGTACTACTTACAATAGGACGTGTGTGTGTAAAAACAATTTACAGCTTGCTTCAAATAAGCAGTGGAAAGTCATACAATCAAATACAAGTAACTTGCACAAAAAGTCTCAACACATCAACTGAGTTGGAACAGTCTGTAATCCAAATATAAGATAAAGATTGCCATTATACACACGCACACACATGACAGACATCCTGCTATTAAACTCCTGCCTCTGCTCATGGATCTGTGGCGTTGATTGGCTGTTGAGGTGACCAGCTGTTTACAGTAGCTTAAGTTCGGAGTTGAGATTTCTTATTGCAGCATATTAGAATAGTTAAGACTTCAGTTGTGATGCAGACTGACTGGATGGTTATTAAACGGCACATATCGGTACTTTTAAGTATGGGTGGGCGGTCTGGCAAAAATATCATATGGTATGACTTTATTTAGGTTGGATCACAGTCCTTGAGGTTTAAAACGAACTGGCTGACCAATCACAGTTACAGAACTGTTTCCATTGATACAAATGACCCATAATAGTAATAATATTAAAGAACCCAAACATCAAACGGGCGTTATTAATGTGCACTTCCCACAAAATGTACACACAACACTTTCACAATGGAAGTGTCACCACCATGTTGTAGGCGTCTGCAAATAATATCATCTGTGGTCACAACCAGTTCATTAGGTACACCTGTTCAACTGCTTAACGCAACTATCTAAACTGCCAACCACATGGCAGCAATCTCATTGCATTTAGGCTTGTAGACGTAGCAAAGACGACCCAGTTCAAACTGAGCATCAGAATGGGGAAGAAAGATAATTTAAATGACTTTGAACATGGCATGGTTTTTTGTGCTAGAGGAAAACACCTGCTCACATCCCAAACCTGTGCTGCTGGTATTCCCAATTGCCATCGTCTAGATTTCTCTCACTTGTAACACGCTTCCTTAATCAAATTATTTGCTATATAAACCCCTTGTCTAAAGCAGTGGAAGCTTTTTTTGTTTGCTTGTGCGGCCAGTTTAACCCTTTGTTACCAAAGCTGTTAGGTCACTATGTTCATCTTTGCTCTTTGGCCTAACCTGAACTACTTTAGATAATAAGTCATTTGTCAGAAGACACCAAAAGTGCTATTTTCTTTTGTTGAAAGTGTTAGTTTTTGACAATTGATTTGACTTCTGTTTAACTCTTTAGACTTGTTGAGTTTCTCATACTCACATGCTGCTACCCAGCCCTGTGGGCGATCCCAATAACCAATGGTTAATCTTACCTGTCCCACAATTCCTTAATCACACCCTTTGCTATTAAACACCTTGTATGAAGCGGTCAAAATGAAGTCATGCACTTCATGACTACATGAATGCGTGTCAAGCCTTTGTTATAAACAATATAATCTAAAATAAACAATGGTAGAGTAGTACACATCTGCACTTTATACTTATCTGCCTCAATAGAAGTAAATGGTTACCAGTCGTCATACTCTCTGTCTGCACTGTATGTTTTGGTCCTGCACTGTTTGTACTGTCTGCACTAATTTGCACATATTGGACAAGTGCACTTTAAGTAATGTTTTTGTTCTTTTTTGTTAATACTAGTATTACGCTGTCTTTGTTGTCTTGTCACTATGTAGCACCTGTAAGTCCTGGAGGAACGTTGTTTCATTTCACTGTTTACTGTGTATATGGTTGGAATGACAATAAACCCGACTTTGACATGGTAGCAGCACCTTTTCATTTTTTTATCCCAGTTCCAGTTAAAAGCAGTGAATTGTAATGCTGGAAACAAAGTTTATCTTCTCATAAATGGCCCCAACCTCGCCAAATCTCAGTATCAGCTTTGTTTTAAGTTACTCGGTAGTCCCAAGTTGATGAGCTCCAAGTTCTAATGCAGGAAACAAAGTCTCTCTGCATTTTCCCCATTATTTTTGAATATTTGCCTCATAAGTGCAGATATTGGCAGATGACATTAAAGTCTGTTCTAATGTCGTTATGCTCCTGTGTTTTCAGGTCACTTCACCTCTGCCGAGGATCTGAACCTTCTCATAGCAAAGAACACGCGACTCGAGATATATGTTGTCACAGCGGAGGGATTGCGCCCGGTCAAGGAGATCGGCATGTACGGCAAAATCGCCGTCATGGAGCTCTTCAGGCCCAAAGTAAGTATACGTGCACGCACCCTTTTCAGCCTGCCTACCCAAAATAATAAACCTGTTAGCCTGACCAAGAGCATGAATGTTATTTATTTGATTTACTGTATTCTGCCAGGGAGAAAGTAAGGACCTTTTGTTCATTTTAACGGCCAAATACAATGCGTGCATTCTGGAGTACAAGCAAAATGGAGACAGTATTGACATCATAACCCGTGCACATGGCAATGTTCAGGTAGAGCCCCAAACGCAGACACACTTGTGCATTGTCAGCACTCGAAATATTGATTCGTTGTGTATTAATTAATTTTTTGTGTTTTACAGGATCGGATTGGGCGACCATCAGAAACTGGTATCATCGGCATCGTGGATCCTGAGTGCCGTATGATTGGCTTGCGGCTGTACGACGGCCTCTTTAAAGTCATCCCACTGGATCGAGACAATCGTGAGCTTAAGGCTTTTAACATTCGACTGGAGGAGCTGCAGGTTATAGACGTCCAGTTCCTTTATGGGTGCCCGGCTCCCACTGTCTGTTTTATATATCAGGTACATGGGATTGATTTCATACTTAATTATTCTCTTGACTTCACACGTGACAAAAAAAAGAGCAAATCTTTGGTTTTAATTAAACAAACAAAAAAAAGCATTTTGGTCAAAATATCTATTATATTTAAAAAAAAAATCCTCAAACATCAGTCTTGGAATTAATTTTAAACATCCAATACTGTAGTATATGTACTTTGCACAAAGTATTTTATTTTCAGGAGTAATATAATTATAAAATATTAATATAAAATATTAAGAACACACTTTGAAAACAGTACTGTACAATACAGGAATTCTTAGCTTTGTATTCATTCATTCATTAACTTTTTTTTTTTTTTAAATCTGGTTAATCTCTTTCATAAAATTTGAAATGCTTACAGATAGCAAATGAAAGTAGGAACGCTACCACCGCGATTCTCTTTCCTGTCAGCACATGTCAGTTGCTTGTACTAGTTTTCTGTCATTCAGATTTATATACAAGACTGGGTGTTCCTGTTATAATTGAGACCTTGGGTGTTAAAGCGAACAGATGTTGATCACATGGTTTTTAAATGGCATGTACCCCTGGGTGTGTGTGTGCGCGCCTCTATATACACACACACACCCCTATCTTGTATATAAATCTGAATGGCAGAAAACTAGTATGAGTGAATATTGCTATCAATCATATTATGTAATATGTTAAGTAAATTTCACAACCTGTTAATAAAACACTAAATAATTTATGTCTTTACCTTTATGCATTTGTTATGTAGGACCCTCAAGGCCGACATGTCAAGACATATGAAGTCTCCCTGAAGGAGAAAGAGTTCAGTAAGGGTCCTTGGAAACAGGAGAATGTGGAGGCTGAGGCGTCTATGGTTATTCCAGGTGAGCTGCACAGAAATGAGAGAATTTATTACCTTGTTGAAGCATAGATAGACATATAGAAGCTCTGAATAGCTCATCATGTAAATGTGCATGGCTGCTAAGCTTAGAGGAGACTATAATAATTTAGCTCGTAGCTTTCAAAAAAAAAAAATCACATTCTGATTAGTGTTGTTTCTTTTCTGCAGTTCCTGAGCCATTTGGTGGTGCAATAATCATTGGGCAGGAGTCTATTACGTATCATAATGGAGATAAATACCTGGCAGTTGCCCCTCCTACAATAAAGGTAACACTCCACTCACCTTGATCAGCTTTGCTAGTGATGCACAGGAAGAAAGTGACTAACACATTGTGCCAAAGTCAATAAGTATTTTTACCTCCATAATTTTCGTAATGCTGTCTATAAATGCATTTTGGCTTTTGTGGAAGTATCAGGTCCGTCATGTAATCCTCTTAAATGTTCCGGCATTCCCATACTCAGGATCATAACAGTACATTACTGTGCATTTCCATAATTAAAGTTTTAGCATGTGTGTAATGGTTTAGGTGCAGTGGCATTAGGGATGCTGTGGAGATGGTCATGGTTTCAGCACCATCTGTGATGCATTTATGTGTTGTTTGCGCACAGTTTTCTCACGAAAATAACTGTTATATTTACATTACAATCGAACATGTGGCTGTGGTAATATCTGGCCAACGTAGTGTTTCACAGACCTTAACGCGCATGTTAAAAGGCATATTGATTTCTCTCATCTGTCCCACTGTTCTGTAATTATATTCCCTGCTGTTTAAGCCCCATGTTTGAAGTAGTAGCTGTGAAACTCGTGTAATGTTTAAATAGCATCTATAATGGAGAGTGTGAGGTCCCTAATGGCATGGGCAAAGCCTGTTTTGGAAGTGCTTGCTTCATTGTTCTCATGCTCACAAATGCCCTTCTATTTCCATTTTGACTGTCCTTGTGCTCTTTGTTAAAGATACTGATACTGTAGAGCATGCCGCGTTCAAGCCTGCGTTGACTGAGTGTGTTTTCTGTCTGACATTAACCTTTTTCACTCGAATTTTCTTCGTCTTTCGGTCGAAAACAAAGTGCCATTTTAGGTAGCTGAAAGTCTTGTAATGTTGTGGGTGTATTTATGATTTGTCTGTTTTATTTCAAATGTAGCAAAGTACAATCGTGTGTCATAACCGCGTGGACCCAAACGGCTCTCGCTATCTCTTGGGTGACATGGATGGAAGGCTGTTCATGCTGCTCCTGGAGAAAGAGGAGCTGATAGATGGAAGCATGGTTCTCAAAGACCTGCGTGTGGAACTGCTAGGAGAGGTTTGTGTGTTTTGTGCGAGTGTGTGAAAAACATTAAGAAATATCCAGCCGCCTTCAGGTCACTTTGTTTTTCTTCGTTGCATCCAGACTTCCATCGCTGAGTGTCTCACGTATCTGGATAATGGAGTGGTGTTTGTTGGATCAAGGCTTGGAGATTCTCAGCTGGTCAAAGTAAGTCAAGTTTTGCCGCAATTATTCTTCTGTTTTGTGCAAATATGTACAAATATCGACGAATCTTCTCCCATTCTGCAGCTGAACGTGGACAGTAATGATCAGGGCTCCTACGTAGCGGTCATGGAAACATTTACTAACCTGGGACCCATTGTAGATATGTGTGTGGTGGACCTGGAACGCCAAGGTCAAGGGCAGGTGAGATAAATTGTACATCTGAACGCCACATCATGATGTTTAGGTCAGTTTCGTTTAACATATGCCATGGTGTGGTATAGGATGCAACATTTTGTTTGATTACAAAAACAACTAAAACATGGACGCTTGCTGAATTATATCACATCGGGACGTGAGGAAGCTATACATGTTGCAGACTATAAAAAATAAAAAATAAGGAGCTGCTAATAATACATTGACTAGATCTCCCCATCTTTTCTGGTGTGCTTTTTAGGAACCCTTTAACATGCAAGCTCCCAAGTCCACCCAATATGTGAAGTTTATTATCATGCGTTTTACCTTCGTTAATGATCGGTATGCATTATGTCAGTTTTATACTATGAGCAGTTCAAAGTAATTACTCCTATAGTAGTGCAGAGTAAGTGGGGCCTTAGAAAACCTACCTTCCTCAGCTCTGAGGAGGATCTACATCTGTTCATGAGACATTAAGGTTTTTTATAGGAAATAAATATGTCTTTTAACTCCGGGTGTTGCGGCGGTAAACAGCTAGTCCCCTCAACAGGCAATCAGTGCTCTGGATCCAAGAGCAGAGGCGAGAGTTAGTTTGAGCAGAAGCCATCATGTGTATAACTACCATGGGGTCATGTGCTCGCTTGCTCTTTAGCTCACTTGGACAAGAGGCTGTTCTAACTCGGTTGATGTGTTTAGAGACATTTGTAATTACTCGTGTTTGTGTATGACTTTCCACTACTGATTTGTATCAAGCTGTAAATGGCGTTTGTGACCGTGTGCCTGTCCTATTGTAAGTAGTACGCCTTTGCTTGTCCCCCCACTACCTTTATATAGTTATAGCAGACAGAGAATATAAACCGGTTCATTCTTTTGAGTGTGTGTTTCATCTGGCCGATCTTCCGTGTTGTTGGTAATACTGGCCATCAATGTATTTCCGTCAAACAAAACTTAAGGTGCACGGCTTTCCCCTTGATGGAGTCATAACAGTGCATTGCTCTACTCTCTACAACTATTGTGAATTTCCATAAATTAAAACTGCGGTGGCATTAGGGATGCTGTGTGGATGGTAGCGTGATGCAGTTGTCAGAAGGTGCATATTGGTTTGGATTTTATGGACTCGACAAAAACCGTTTGTGAAATAATCAAATAGCAAGAACATTTCAAAGAAAGTCTCCTTTAAATGAGAAATGACTAAGAGTATGTGATGGTTAAAATATTGAACGTTCAGCTCAAAAATATGTCTTCAATTTAGTGCTGCCATTCACCATATGAAAAGAGGGACCTTGGCATTATATTTGATTGAGCTTCCTGAACCCCTTCTTTTATAACTGTGAAAATTGGGGTAATTTCATTGCAACTATAAAGCCCAGGGGTATTCATTTATGTCCTTCCGTTTGCTGGATTTCTTGTGATACAGAGTTGCTTAGGCCAAAGGTTTGACTAAACCTTTCTAGATGTGAAACGACTCCCTTGAGTTACTTTCAACACCTGATGCTGATTCACCACGAAATATGACACACTTCTATTTTTTGTGAGGAATCGTTGGCTCTGGAATGTCTTTTTCCTCTGCCAGCCATCAATGTCTTGCCACTTTCTTGTGTGTAAAAAGAGTAATTCCAGGTAAGCAGCTCTGGTTTAGGTCCATTTACAGATGGGAAGAAGGTAGAAATGCTGTGGAATAAACCGTATAGCCATATTTCTACTTTTCTAATGCCACATTAGGAGACCAGTCCATTCCAACAAGATGCCGAATAGGTCATTCTGCTTTGTCTCAGCAGCACCTGCTCACAGGAGAGAACGTACCAACATTTACTTTCTTTAAGGCCCCACTAACAATAAAACATCTTAACAGAATGTCAATCATTCACTGCTATAAGAAGAGACTTTTATAAAGACGAAGACATGACTTTATTCTGATATATAAATATGAAGCACTTAATCTAAATGTGAGGATGTTATAACTAAATATGTAAGAAACAAACAAACCTTCGGGTTAGTAAAATGTATTGTGCAACTGTGTATTGACAGCTGATGTTTTTGCGTGTGCGACTATGTTTTAATATGGTTTTTAATATTCTGTCGTGTCTTGCTTTAGCTGGTAACTTGCTCTGGTGCATTCAAGGAAGGCTCCCTGAGGATTATTCGTAATGGCATCGGAATTCATGAGCATGCCAGTATAGATCTGCCTGGCATCAAAGGCAAGTTTTATTTATTTAATTTTCTTTTTTTAAGTGCTCTTTGTTCATTTGGCTTTTTGCTTGTTACTTGTACAAAATGGAAGTAAGTGCTTTCATTAAAATAAATAAGCTTGCTTTCTAGTAAATCTCAGGTCCTGGCAGTATGACAGAATACGCAGTCAAATATAAGTGGTCGTTAAGTTTGTGAACCCTTTAGAATTTTCAAGAAATTATTTTGTATCATCAGATTTTTACATCAAGATAACCCAGTTAAACAAAAAGTCAAAAGTTGATTATTTATGGATAGCCTAATGTTGATGAACCAAGAAAATGCAGAAGTGGAGCCCTACCCAGACAGTCTGTGGCAGTTAAGCTTAACTTGGAAAGAGTCAAGCGAATACAAACTTCTGTTTCCAGGGAATTTGCGTCTGTGTTCAGTCACTCTGAGAACCAGGACTTTTGCGCTTGCGCGCTTTGGAGCTGCGATGCAACGTTCTGTCTTGAAGAACCACACGCTAGACTTTTAAAAGATTCGGAAAAGACTTTTCATATACTAAAGCCTGACATTCTCTTGCATCTAAAGACATGTCAGAATTTTTAGTCATAGGCTATGATTTTACAAAGGCTGAAGATCTTAGATGGTCACTCTTTGCGAGACTCCTACTATATTTTTTAGGTCATTTCATACTACTGAAAACACACCGAAAAAAAAAAAAATAAATAATAATAAGAAAACAGCATAGTCAGTCACACAGGTTGTAAAATAAAGTGGCTTCTGAATTACTGTAATGGTGTTTTGAGATCAATTGTAAACATCACATTTCATTATTGTATGTACAGTATTAGATTTATTTTAGTGCTTGAAGCTTACACATTTTTTAATAATTTCCCTTTCACTTGACTGCAGTAATTCGCATTGAACTCTGACATAGATACAAAACAGTAAATATCCCAAATCCATTTAGAAATAACAAGAAATCTTGTATTTAAAAAAGGTGCATCAAGATGCATCAATAATTGTTCAATAATTTAATCGCAGCCCTCATAATGCATCGGGCTCAGTATGCTGAAACATGCTTGAAGAGGTGGGCTCGGTAACCGATCGCTAACCATGCCCTAACTTTAAACCATAAAAAACCCTAACCTAAAAAACATCTTATACATGCAGCACAAGTAGGTGAAAATCTCTGCGTTGTATAATCAATAACTTTATAAATACGTATGTTAGTACAACCATGATATCTATTGTGCTTTGCAAGCGTGCCTTCAACCACCAAAAAAAGTAGCATCTTGAGGAGGTAAACTTGCTCAGGCTCAGAACATTTAAGCATAGTGTGAGTGCAGGCCAAGGGGGGACTGCTAAGGTTGGTGGGGGGCAATCGTGCTCAGGCACGGTACAATGCAAACCAGATGTAATGTGAGTATGCCCTTACAAACTGACATGAAAGTTCGTTGTGGTAACATTGTGGATCCAGTCTAAATAATTGTGATCTGATATTTTTGCCAGGCCTACTTGCGCATACATTAGAATGTATTTCTTTATTTTTCTTTGTTTGTTTAGGACTGTGGCCTCTTCGTTCAGAGGCGGGGAGAGATACAGATGACATGCTGGTGCTTTCTTTCGTTGGCCAAACGAGGTGGGTTTATTTAAGATCTTGTCTTTACACTCAGGATATCTTGAGTCCTTGTTATCGGTGTCTGCAGTGTGTAACAACTAATGGTTTTGCTCTTCAGGGTGCTCATGTTGAGTGGCGAGGAGGTGGAGGAGACCGAACTTCCAGGCTTCGTTGATAATCAGCAGACATTCTTCTGTGGAAACGTGGCTCACCAGCAACTTATCCAGGTCACCTTTAAGTCTTTAACTTGTCATCTATTACGTATCATTCTTTGATGGGGGTGAAACATGCACTCACTGATCACTTTATTAGGTACACCCTCTTATTTCTAGTTTTTATCAGTTCCACTTACCATATAGATGCACTTTGTAGGTCTGCAAATAGAGATCATAATCCATCTATCTCCCTCCATACATTTAGTCCCCTTTACTCTGCTCTCTAATGGTCAGGACCCTCGCAGGACTATCACAATTCAGGTATTATTTGGATTTATAAACTATCTGGAGTTTACAAACAACTGTGTCACTGCTGGACTGAAAATAATCCACCAACCCTAAATGTCCGGCCACCAGCATCCTGTGAGCACTGATGAAGGATCTAGCAGCACTGCTGTGTCTCTGATCCGCTTGTGCTAACTTAACATTACCACACCACCGCCACGTCAGTGTCACTGTGGTGCTGAGAACGATAATAGGACCTGATTTTTGGTGGTCCTGTGGGAGTCCTGATCATTAGAGAACAAAGGGGACCAAAAGTATGTAGAGAAACAGATGGACTACAGTCTATAATTGTAGAACTACATGGTGCTTCTATATGGTAAGTGGAACTGGTACAATTGAAAATGAGTAGAAATAAGGTGTACTTAGCAAAGGGATCAGTGTGAGTATCTTTCTATATGAATTTCTTGCTGACTTGAAGCTGGAGCATCTGTGTTGTAGCTGGAGTGAGGAAAGCAGCTTGTAAAGGCTGTTTATTAATGGGAGAACTTTGTCACTGTGGCTAAACTGCATGTGGACTCAAACTCACAGGGCACTTTTTTAAATGTTTTGGTCTCATCAGGGGTTTCCCCCAGTTTGTGCTCATTGTTGTTTTTAGTAGACACTCGGGCCAAAATATCCATTCACCTCCAGCCTTTAATTCCCGTCATTTAGGTTCCATTTGAGAAAATCATCCTATTTTCTGATTCTCCAGAGTATTGTGAGACAAAGTCCAAAATTTGCAACAGATATATTCTTTTTTACTGTGTCACTAAGCATCTCAAATGTCTATAACCTCTAAAAATACAAAAAAAGAAGAAATCTGTTGTTTGCAAGTTTTGTTTTTGATAGAACAAAAAATTCAAGTCACATTTCAGAGTTAGTTTACTATTTCTTTCAAGGAATGGGCCTTATCTAATACCAGCTTCAGAGTGTATTAGATTCCCTCCTCCACTCAGCAAACACCAATCAAGGCATGTGTCTCGTCTGTGACTCCGTCTGAGTAAGTGTTATTAGTTGAAAGAGGTGTCATTCACGCTAAGGGGTTTATACAAGCGCTTTGAACTCATCTGCCTGGAAACTGTTGATCTAGCTCTCGTATCTACAGAACTACACTCGGCCGTCTTGGTTGTTGCTATGCCAACATAGTTTTTCTACGCAAGCTTGAAGTAATTTATTGTTGTCGAAAAGCAATAAATGAATCACACTAAAGGATCGCGTTCGTTGTGTAACGGCCTTTTGTAAATTGTCTTTGCTGTTAATTAAAAGGAAGATATTGATGCTTTGTGTGTACAGATAACCTCCGGTTCAGTGCGGCTGGTCACCCAGGAGAGTAAAACGATGATTAGCGAATGGAAGGAGCCTCAGGGCAGGAACATCAGTGTGGCTGCTTGTAACTCCACTCAGGTGGTGCTGGCTGTGGGCAAGGTGCTGTACTACCTGCAGATTCTCAGTGGAGAACTTAAGCAGATAAGGTATGCACACTTGTACATTTTCTTGGCTCTGCTCTCACTGAGAGAATTTGATAATTTAACCGTTTTGTTAATAAATAAGGGAAGGACAGAGGAAGGTTATGTTGCAGGCCAACTCTCACTGGATGCATCTTCAGTCTTAATTATTTTCTTGGAGATCATTTAAGTAGGCCTTGTAACAAACTGCGCAGGTTTTCAACATCTTTTTTTTTATTTTAACATTTTTTAAATTAAGTTTTTTTTTTGTTTTTTTTTTTTTTTTTACATTAAACATACAGTCGTATGAAAAAGTTTGGGACACCCCTGATGATTTTCCATGATTTTTCTTTATAAATCATTGGTTGTCCAGCTCAGCAATTTTCAGGTAAATATATTCATATAAGCAGATGAAACACGTGATATTTGAGAAGTGAAATTAAGTTTATAGGTTTTACAGAAAGTGGTGCAGTAATTATTATTCAAACAAAAATTAGGGCAGGTGCATAAATTTGGGCACCCTTGTCATTTTGAATACCTTTAGCACTAAATTATTGGAACACAAAATTAGTTTTGTAAGCTCATTGACCCTGGATCTACATACACAAGTGAGTCCAACTATGAGAAAGGGTTTAAGGTGGCCAATTGGAAGTACAAGGAGGAAGACTGGTCACTGGGTGAAATATGAATGGGTACTGTATTACACAGACGTCCCGGCCCGTCATTCGAAAGAGCCAATCAGCATATTAGTAAAATGTGCCAGAGGGGGTGTGCAAGTCTTGGAACCTTTGTAGCGTTGGGATGCGCAGTAGCCAGAACAACTTTGTAAAAATCATATTTTTCGATGTTTTTTTTGAACCGAAAGTAAGTTGTATTATTTTTTATAGTTGTCAGATTCGGATATATAAGGTCTCTCCCCATTGTTGTGTGGTTGGAAATAACCACCCGGCGACGTTACCAAGATGGCAGCGGAGTGAACAAACTTATGACTTTGCTGTTATTTATCACCGATTGGTCTTCATGGGCTTTGTGTTACAGAAACAATCACCAGTCATGGACTAGTAGCATAGGGTGCAAGCAAGGAACCAACCCTATACAGGGTGCCAGCCAGGGCACACACCGGGACACTTTGACGTAGCGCATGTCTTTGGAATGTGGATGAAACTGGACTACTTGCAGAAAAGGGACAAAGAATCTCTAGTGAAAGGTCTAGCGGTCTTCACAGTGGCAACAGAAAAAACACCATGTTTGCATTGGCAATTCTGTTTACAAAACATAAAGGGACAGACATATTTTACTAGAACAATGACCAGACTTTTGTGGTTTTATTACATAATTACTACGTCTCGTATTATTTTTGTTTTTTGATTCATGCCTTAATGCGCTTTACTAGACCTTTTTGTAAGTCAGTCTTTCGCTCTTGTAGTTCCACAGAGATGGAGCATGAGGTGGCGTGTTTGGACATCACTCCCCTGGGAGAAAACAGTGGCGAGTCCAGCCTGTGTGCTGTAGGCCTGTGGACAGACATCTCAGCGCGAGTTCTGCGCCTGCCCTGCTTCAGCCCCTTGCATAAGGAGATGTTGGGAGGAGGTGAGAGTCATTAGACAACATTGAAAATAAATAGTTTGCAAGAAAAATTGATTTGGAGCCTTGGAAAATGGTTATTAAAATATCAAGCATTCGACGTGAAGCCGTGTATGTGGTGCTTCAGCAGTATAGTGTGTGTTGACAGCCAAACTTGCGAATCGAATGCATTAATAAGGAATGAAGTGAACATGTAGATGCTAACTGAACGCTATGCACAAACTATCAGGGTGTTTTTGACTCCTATGGTGGCTGAAATTTCAGTGCATCTCTGCTAGCATTATAAATAGTTGTGATATTAGAAGCTATCCCAGGTGGTAATTAGGCTATATGACAATTATACAGGTATGGGCTGTTTAACGTCCATGCGCTCGACATTCCTTCGCTTTAAGGAATCATAATACGAAATAAAAATTTGTCTTGTATGCATCTAATTCATGTCTGAATGACATAAAACTAGTATGACACCTGCTGGAAATGAGTCTTGAAAGGCATTAGGTGTCGTTCGTTCTTTTTTGTTTTTGTTTCAAGTTTTATAAAAGCTACAAATAAGAACTACTGTATTGACCAGCACTGTATTATTGACTAAAATGAGACACTACGAGCAAAGTTCGCCCTACGATGGATTGGCGCCCTAGGGTTGTTCCTGCCTTGCGCCCTATGCTGCCAGATAAGCACCGGATGTCCTGCGATCCTGTCCAGGATTAAGGAGATGGATAAATGAATGAATATTTCAGTACTTCAGTTTTCACCAGTCAAAAAAACATTTCCAAGTGCAATTTCTAGAATGATTTTAAATGATACAGAAATATCAAAATCATGTAGCGGGTTTTTGAGACAACAGTTTTTGTAGCCTGACTCAATTTGGCATTAACAGGTATGAAAGGGTTAACAAACTTAATTGTTTAGGGCTGACTAGATATAAATGGTCCTGTCATTTTAATGGTACTGTCATTTAATTCAGTTCTATATACGTCAATGTAATGTCTATAAATTAGGGGCGTTTAAGATTTCTGATTGCGACTCTGTTGTTGACAGTTGAGGGGTGTGTGTTTGTGTGTGTGTGTGTGTAAAATTCAGTGTTGTCTTTAACAGTTGTGTAGGAAAAAAAAAAGCATTTGGGCTTGGCTTTTTACTTATGTTTGCTTTTTTAACGAGAAATGAGACAAATGAATAGAAGGTACAGTTACTGCAGGATGAAGGTTAATCGGTTCTTGACTCCCTTTTGCAGAGATCATCCCACGTTCTATCCTTATGACCACTTTCGAGGGCAGCCATTACCTGCTGTGTGCTCTGGGGGATGGTGCTCTCTTCTACTTTGGCCTTGACCTGCTGACAGGTTTGTAAAATTTCCATTCAGTTCACATTTCACAACTCTTACATCAGTGTAACACAAATCAGAAGCCCGAAGCAGAACTATTCATCAGCTAGACTACCTGCTGTCAGGAATATGAGATGGACATTTATTGGATGCTGGGCAAAGCCAAATTTATTGTAGGTCTTCCAAGCAAATGGGGTATGTTTATTAAACATGGATATAGAATCTGAATATGTTAAAGTTGCTCATACAATGCATGTGTTCCATGTTATACAGGTCCATGATGCGTTCTCTCAAGTTATTAGACCTGGATTTTGTCCAAACACCATATTATTTACTGTATTTAGCAATGCTATATAGGCATACTGTAGTGTATTGGGTATTGACTGGACAGCCTCACAGCTCCAACTCCCCCGGTTCAATCTCAAACTCTGTCTGTGTGGAGTTTGCATATCCTCGGTGTGTATTTACTTTGGCTGTTGCAGTTTCCTCCTACAGTCCAAAGACGAGCTTCTAGTTTAATTGATTACACTAAATTGGCCTGATCTTAGTACTTATTGTTAGTTTTGATGTCACCTTGTGTCTGCAACATTTAAGTAAATAGACAGTTTCACCCGTACATTGATTTATTTAATATCATCATTGAACACCACGTTGATTTTACAATTTTTTATTTATTTATTTATTTTTTGGGTACGGGTGTGCACTGTTTAAATGTCCGCATTACATTCTATAAAACAGGAAGTTGACCAGACATTATCGTAGTCACAGTCTTTTTAGGCTAAATGATAGTTGTTTGCTTCTGAGAGCATAACAAGCTTTTTTTGGCCCAGGTGTGTGAGTAAAACATAGTTATTTGAAGTGATTCAGATCATGGGAAATGTGTAGCCATAATTTCTTAATATCAGCCTAGTAGGAGTATCTTCAAAACCCCTCATTTTTGATTAATGTCTGTTTAATGTAGTGGCACAGAATTGAATTCTTGCTCTCTCTCTCTTGCTTCTTTGCAGTGCACATGTTTTGCACTCGCAGAAAAAAGCATTTACAAGGAAGTGACCTATGCAGTGTCTGTGATTTAGACATTATAAATCTGCCAGATTCCCCAACCCATTACCACCTGATAAATCTTTCTTGGGTTCATATAAAGAGTCAAATGTTCTCTACTCTCTCAAAGTGACGCAATTCACTAATTTGTAATTCATTACTGTTTACGTTGTATGTGCTAATTAGTTTATTTTCTAATTAAACACTGGGTAAAGCAAAGGTGCAGCTTATTACTGATAGGAGCGAAGTGGAAGGTGCAGGTGTGAAATGGCGCTCTTAGACACCGTTTATGTCAGGTATGTTACGCTTTGGTTCAGTTTCTGGCCCAGCCTGACTTGACTGTTTTTGGTACAAATTTTCAGTGATATCACTTACATTGTACTATTCTCTTAAATCCCAAGTCTCAGCGTAGACTTCCTGCTAAATGTTCCACTAATTATTATTAAACCAGGCCTGCTGAAGGCTGGGGATCTTTAATTGCACATTCTCAGCGTTAATACAGACAGCTGCAGACACTAGTCATTTTATTACCTTGTTTCTACACTAAGTGTCCATTTTAGCACTTCCACTTACCATATAGATGCTCTTTAGTTCTAGCATTGCAGACTGTAGTCCATCTGTTTCTCTCCATACCTTGTTTGTTTTGTACTCTGTTCTTTAATGGTCAGGACCCCCACAGGACCAGTACAGATCAGGCCCTATTTGGGCGGTGGATCATTCTCAGCTCTGCACTGACACCAATATGGTGGTGGTATGTTGGTGTGTGTTGTGCTGGTACTATTGGGTCAGACACAGCAGTGCTGCTGGAGTTTTTAAAGACCGTGATAACTCACTTGAAAACATGTACCATATTGCTCAGCCTTGTAGATGTTCATATGTGGATACACAGTTTGTCTTAGTCATCCTCTAACTTGCATCAGTGCTCACAGGATGCTGGTGGCTGGACACTTTTGGCTGAGGACAATTTTCAGTCTAGTTGTGGGTGAGCAATGTACTTTTCCTTGTTGATTTTTTTGCCTGTGTGTTGCAGGTGTTTTGAGCGAGAGGAAGAAGGTGACCTTGGGCACTCAGCCCACAGTGCTTCGTACCTTCCGCTCTCTCTCTACCTCCAACGTGTTTGCGTGTTCCGACAGACCCACCGTCATTTACTCCAGCAACCACAAACTGGTCTTCTCCAACGTCAACCTCAAAGAGGTCAACTACATGTGCCCTCTCAACTCTGAAGGTTACCCTGACAGGTAATCGGGCGCCACGATTCAAGCAAAGCCCTTTGGTTCTGAAAGTAGACAAAATAAGGATGCACAGTGACAATATTCAGGCAAACATAAACATAGAATTCAGCCGGATGCTGAATAATTCACCCCAATGTGTCGCAGCGTTTCCTTTGTTTTCAGTGCTCTGTTTATTGATAACTTACTCAAAACTTTTCCCGCGGAACACCGGAGAAGTGTTCCCCCTTCACAGCAAACCCACTTTATATGCTATAAGTCTTACAGCCCTCTGAATGCATGTTCACAGTAGGCATAATAAATTGCATCCATAGGAAAAATGTTTTACTGTTGCAGTATTGTCAGAAAAGATTAATTCATGTTGGAATTAAAATTAGTAATAGATGCAGAATGTGCTTAGGCAGTGCAGCACTAGTCCACCACCACAGAGACCTGGGTTCAAGTCCTGGTAGTGCCTTCTGGGGCTATTGCTTGAATATGATTTAGAATCTAGAAACTGATTGGTGGTGTCCTGCTAATTTGTGTTTCTTTCCTTTTTTTTTTTATTTATTTATTAATTTTTTGTTTTTTAACTCTCCATGGCAGCTTGGCTCTGGCCAACAACAGCACTCTCACCATCGGCACCATCGACGAGATTCAGAAACTCCATATTCGGACAGTACCTCTGTACGAGTCACCCAAGTGAGTTTGCCTGTTCTGTTGTTTTCCCAGAATAGCTTTAATTACTGCCTAGCCACATAATAATTCACACTGAATTAACCATGTAGTAAAGGTTAGCACTCTGTAAAAGCTGAGTGCCGGTATCGTCTTAAGGACTAACATGCATCATGCAGCTGCTGACGCTGATTACAAGCAACAAAATGAATGAAGTGAAAGAGGGGATTTTAGTTTTCGCAGAACTGCTTTGTACTCGGCCTCGGTCTGCGCTTTCGCCATCTCACTCCATTGATTTTGTCCTCCGGTCAAATCACTTACCACTGTGCCGCCTCCTCCTCAGGAGGATCTGTTATCAGGAGGTGTCTCAGTGTTTCGGCGTGCTCTCTAGCAGAGTGGAGACGCAGGACGCTAACGGTGCCACAGCCCCCGTACGCCCCAGTGCTAGCACTCAGGTAGGTCACGCTCTGTATCGACACTTTATCCGAAGCCTCATGCTTGTAGTAGAGCTCTGAAATGAAGATTTCCTGTTGAGGCTTTTTCCCATCCCCAGGCTCTGTCCAGCAGTGTGAGCTCCAGCAAGCTCTTTCCCAGCAGTACTTCCCCTCATGAGACCTCCTTCGGAGAGGAGGTGGAGGTGCACAGCCTGCTCGTGGTCGATCAGCACACTTTTGAAGGTCTGCTTTTTTTTGTTGTTCAAACTAAAAATTTCAGCCATCAAAAGTGCCGCTTTTGATTCTTGGGAGAATGAGATAAAAGAAAGTTTTCGATGAGGAAAAGGTTAAGGTCAGACTTGGCCGGAGAGTGGAGGTGAATGCAGATTACAAACAAACGGAGCTTAGGGAACAAAGACTTGAACTCTGCGCGCTCTGAAAGCTTGTGTGCAGCGTTTAAATAGTGCTTTAATGGAAAACCCGGCCACAGAAAAGCATTAGCATTTGGTCTTGGTGCTTTTAGTGTTGCTGGTCTGAAATTGTGGAATAGGCACCCTTATGAGTTCCATGCGTGTTCGTCTGTGGCGAGGTTTAAAGTCAACCTTAAAATGCGCCTGTTCCGTCTGGCATTTGAGTGAACCAGACTTTGTTTATTCTTATTTATGTCTGTCTGTGCTGCATGTTGTCATTTTTACTCGTTCTATTTATTGTGCAGTGTTCTGGGGTGTCTAGAAAGGTGCTTATTAAATAACATTTTATTATTACATTTACAGCCCTTATCCAGAGTTGTGGGTTAAGGGCTTTGCTCAAGGACCCAACAGTGGCAGCTTGGCAGAGGTGGGAAGTGAACCCTGGACTTTCTGGTCCATAGTCCAGTACCTTAACCACTAGGCTACCACAGTCCACTTTATACAGAGAAGCTTCACCACATGGGAGCAAATGCTTAGTTTTGCACGATTTTTAGCTGTCCATTTTAAAGATATTCTTTAAACATTGTGTGGCTTCTAGGGTTGGGTAACTTTTGCGTTTTATTATCGATTCCGATTCTTACTTCCGATATCATTCCAAAATGGTGAAAAAAATCTTTTTTTTTTTTTATAGTTTAACTTCAAAAGTAGTCATCTGTACGTTAAGCTTTTTTATTCCTATTTAAATTGATTATAAGTAAAATGCTTAACGTGGTTTAAAGTACTGAAGCAGTGACCTGGGATCACCAAACGTCTCGTCAAACGGAAGATCAGCCAGGTGAATCAGTTTATATAGTTGTAGGTGAGAGAGAATATCCAGGTAGTGGGGGGACAAACAAAGGAGTACTACTTGCAGTAGGACAGGCACATGCACTCATGAGCACTTGTTACAAATAAGTAGCGGTAAGTCGTACACAAACACGAGTTTAGAACAGTCTCTAGTCCAAATGTGAGCTAACGAGCAAGCGAGGGCACGACCGGTAAGGTAGTAAGCTTTTGAGTGAATTATGGATTTCTGCTCTTAAACTCCCGCCTCTGCTCGTGGATCTCTACTGTCGATTGGCTGTCAAGGTGACCAGCTGTTTACGCCCACAATGTCTAGAGTTAAAAGAGATTTTTATTTGTTATTGTAATGTATTATTTAAGACCTTAAAAGCAGACCTTAACGTGCTGATCGACTTTTGAAGTTTAAATATGGAATATCCTGTAATAATTTTTCTTTTTTTTCAACATTCTACATGCCGCCCACAAGTTTTCTGCTTTTCTTCTGCCGAGTGAATAGCCTCTGATCCTGGTTTTCCTTAAGCGGGGAAGATCCTGCTGTCACTTTCGTTGTCGGCACGCCATGGTCTTTTTTCTATCCTGAGGAGCAGAGCCCAAGCAGGGACGTATCATCGTTTTCCACTACACAGATGGTAAAGCCTATTAACCATATTTTTTTCATATGTGGGAGCCATGAGGGTTAGAAAATAAAAACGAGTTTGTGCTGGAATCAGATTTCCACTGTACTTTTCTGTCAGAATGTGGCACAAGCTTACTATAATAAATTATTTAAAGTTTCTTACCTAACATTATTATCAGGTTTGGGCACATGGTGCAGCAGTGTGCTCACTTTTCTATTCCAGAGTGGTAAATTAATTCAAGCTTCGGTATAATGATGCCACCTTCCATAAAAACGCAAGTTTTTGGACAAGTTTTTGTTTTATTCAACCTCTTTCAGCAGAGTCTAGTCCTGCAGTCTGACAGTGTCCGGAACACGAAAACAGCTTGCACACACTGTTTATAATAAAAGTACCCAATGCTTGTATGTTTATTTATTTAATGTCTCATCAGCATAAGTGGCTATTTGTGACAGGAGTGAGGTTATGACGATATTAAAAGTACATAAAGAAATGAATTGCCTGCTATAGAAAGGTATTGTTCTGTCAGTCGTTTGTGTTTTTTCAAATTATTTAATCTTAAGAAATGCATTCTGTTATCAGCTTGTACATACTGTGTAGTGCTTTTAAAGGGAAAAAAAATCCTTAACATCATATAAAAGCAAACAAAAGTGTGATTAACCTCGTAAGACCTGATCATTCATTTTTGTCCTCTGTGGGGGTTCACTTTTTGAGAGTTCACAAAAAATATTTCAATTACCATATAATCTGGAGAACTAAAAGCTGATGTGCCATCTAGAGGACACCCTGGCATTTACACTGATGTATCACTTGTGGGGGTGTCATTTTCAACTCAAGATCTGCTTTTTCAAAATGACTGCAATCTCAGCAACCACGTTTTACGTACTCTACAGAACTAAATTGTTGAATAATATGTATTAATGATTTTTCTAAAGCCTATAATTTACATTTTATGTAAAAAACAGGGTTTTTTTTAGCTCATTTTCAAAGCAGTTTTTTTTACTGATTTGCACTTGTGTAACCACTTAAGTGTACTTTTTTAATGTCCTCTGTAGTGGACACTGGGACTTACTTTTTGATCTGATGCAGAAGGAAAACACAAAATACATATAGAAAATTACTATAACATGTCCCAAAAAGTGTTTTGGGGGGAAAAAAAAATCCTTGACATCTTTTGTTTTTTCATCTCATAGACTTATTTAATTTTAAAATTACTGAAATGATCAAACTTTAGTTTTCCTGGGTCTCAGGGGGTTAATGCAGTGACATATGTGAATCATTTATCACTGGTATTTAATAATGTGACTATAGCACTTGGCTGTTTTTCGCTGCAAAAAAAACCCCTTTGAACCAGGTGAAATCCCAAAAAACAAATTGCGTTGTGTTCAGTGTGTATAGTTTTGAGAGGAAAGAGTTTTGGAAGAACGAAATTGTGAAATTTGTACCTTTTTTTATTTTATTTACTGATTTATGTAGCACAAAGGAAAAAAAATCTCATGTAAATGTGAGCAGTTTTGTGGGATTTCAACTTTTGTTTGCACCGAACGGAGCGATTAACTCAAACTGCTGAACCCCGTGAGATTGTACTGAATGGTCCTGTTTCGCCTTTTCACTTCAAGTGGTTTTTCCCACCCGCTAGGTAAATTGCAGACTGTAGCAGAGAAAGAAGTGAAAGGAGCTGTGTACTCCATTGTGGAATTCAACGGCAAATTACTGGCCAGCATCAACAGCACGGTGAGTGACTTGATTTTTGTGTGCTAGGTTTGGCTTGAGTGATAATGTGTTATTGAATATTTTTAATTAGTAAATTGTATGTTAGAAAAGATAAAGGATAAAATGTGACACAAGACCAGTGTTTTACGTATGTATGTGAGTGCTATTTACTAATTACCTTCAAATTTGACAAATACAGGAACATGTTTTCTGTCTTGACTTCTCCACGGTAGTTCTCTGTGAACATAAAGGGGAGCTGGACGAAGGGTTACCATTTTGAAATAGGGGTTTACCCAAAATCATTTGAATTGAACTGTTCATAGAGAATAAGTTTGCCTCGAACATTTCCATTGAAATCTGAGCACACCTAACGTCTATGGCTGGAGATGATGATTTACTGACTTGGTTTTGTTCAGTTTTATTGCTGCACATCATTGGTTTTAAATTTTGACAGGAAAATATATTGGACCTTTATTTGACTTTTTGGGAATTCATTAAAACATTGATTGCATTTTTGAATAGGGTGTTCATCTTCATTGTCTTCATGCAAATATTAAAGCCAATTTAAAACAGATATTTAATTATAAATGTATACATTCACTAATGTAATTTGGTTTTCTTTTGCCTGTTTACAAGCAGGCAAATTTCAAGCAAAAATACCAATCAAGATTTCTTTGTTGTAGGGGCTGCAACTAACGATTATTTTAATAACGATTAATCGTTATTATTTTTTCGATTTAATCGCTGATCGGTTTTTTTTTTTTTTTAAACCTTCCATGTCTTTGATTCAAATTAACATTAAATAATAATAAATAAGTGCTTACAATAAAATGAATAATAATAATAAATTTATTAATAAATTCAATAATAAAAGAAAAATAAGTGCATCTTTTATTGCAAACACTAATACCAAACTCATTCACACGCGCTTTCTTTAGGAACTTTGCATTGCAAGATAAAAATGTTACATGTCAACATGCTTCCTGCTACAGCTGGCTCTCTTTTTAGAGACTATATTTCCTGCCGCAGAAAATAAACACTCAGACAGTTTTGAAGTAGCAGGAATGCATAAATAGGAGTTGGCTAGCCTGGCCAATATAGGATATCTCTGTTAACTCCATCACTGTCATTATCCAGCTAACAAGCAAAAAAACAGCATCAACCGTGCTGTGCCCGTTCCCATAGTGAGTGCGCTGTTACGTTTTCTCACTTCAAAACGGAACAAACTCGGGATATTGTGGTGACTTACGCTGTTGTTGAGCTCCCTTCATCCTCATCGGTGACTCCAACATGTTTTAGTTTCGAGGGCTGTATTATCACCGTGGTGCTCCCGTGCCAGGTCAGATCACTTTTGCAAAGCTTGCATGTTACACGTTTTTTGTTGTGTGAAGTGTGTAGTGCTCCTACACTTCTGAGGTCTTAAGCCGAACCTTCTTCTCTGCGTCGGTCATGTTTCATTTGTAGAATTTATATAATTCTTAACGCTAACTTATTTTGAAGATTCCGCGTCCGCGCCGGCTCCGCCTTGCTCCGTTCAAAACTCCATTTTTTTTCCAGCATTGACGAAGTGCCGTAAGTAACGTAAGCTGATATGATAAGGCGAGGGAAACATGAATCATGCGACACAACGAATCGATAATGAAATTCGTTGCCAACACTTTTAATAATCGATTTTTATCGATTCGTTGTTGCAGCCCTACTTTGTTGCTGAGTGTGTAGTTATGTATGCAGGTACGACATTTCTTGGTCAAGCTTATTCGCACACTTAATTGTTCTTGTTACTGCCTGTACCAATTCAATACCCCAAAAAAATTTCTACCTCTATAAAAGAAGGTGAGAATTAAATGGAACAAAACCATTTTCGTTTTGTGTGAACTGCAACTTATGTTTATGGTAATCGTCATGTTTGATTTATGTTTTATTGCTGATGAATTACTGATCCAGTTTTTAACAGCAGTTCATTGATAGATTATAATGTGAACTTCTTGTAGATACAGGAAGGTTGAATGAACAGTTTTAATATCGGTATCAGCCACAAAAATGCACTAATAAAAGCTTATCGTATCGACGCAAGAAATTCAGTGCATCCCTGCATGTGGGCTGTTTTGGACAATCTGTGGTCTATTTTTAGGTGCGCTTATATGAATGGACAGCAGAAAAGGAGCTCCGAACCGAGTGTAACCACTATAACAACATCATGGCTCTGTTTCTGAAGACCAAAGGTGACTTCATACTAGTAGGAGACCTGATGAGGTCTGTGCTGCTGCTGGCTTACAAACCCATGGAGGGCAACTTTGAAGAGGTGAGTTTCTTAGACAGAACTAGCAGAGTGATGGATTTTCAGAAAGGCCTGAGCAGCTTTAATTTTTCAGGCAGTTAGGTAATGGCCTCCTCAATCCTTTTTTATTCCCCTTGGTCAGATTGCTCGGGACTTCAATCCTAACTGGATGAGTGCTGTGGAGATTTTGGACGATGATAACTTCCTTGGTGCCGAAAATGCTTTTAACCTTTTTGTTTGCCAAAAAGACAGGTATGGAAGGAAAAACTGTCCTCACACTTTAAAGAATGTACTTGTCGTTTACCTTTAGCTGGTTTTATATTACCAGAAACAGTTGGAGTTTGTTTATCCTTTAGCTCCATTGTACTACAGTCTTTAAAGGAGAAAATGGGTGTAAACAAGGGGGCAGCCTTTCTTTTCCATGTTTGCGCATCAGATGCATTTTCTGTACACGATTCTGTTTGACATTTGTCTTATTCAACTCGTTAGTACTTAATATCCGGTGTTGCCTAGAGGATGAGGGGTCGCCTGTTGACATTACCTGTTTGAAATCACAAAATTATTCATTCATTATTTGTTAAATGATATTTCATTTAATTGCATGCATTGATGTTTATTAATGAAAGAAGTCAAGTTGACCAGAAAAAAAAAGAGAGAAATACTGTCTGCAATGAAATGAGTCAAACTAAATGTCAGGGACGTTTTTAAACTTCTGATTTGGGGCTGTTAAAGTGGAGAAAGTGCAGATTGTCATACATCCTTGATAACGAGCATGTCTGCAGCTGAGGATTTGCGCATGGATGAAAATTTCTGATTTTTTTGACAGTTGGTCTTCTTAACAGAACATAAAACTGTGTTAAAGACATTGCTTGACATTATATCTGCTAGAGATATCTGGATTTTAGCCCAGCAGTTAAAACTATTCTCTGCTTTAGCAGAATCGTGTCTGAGAAGCACATAGGACTTTGGATTTCTTTGTATAATACACACACAGAAACTTCCTGAAATGGAAAACCCGCCAAATCTTTGACTGTGAATAATGTATATAATTTAAATCAGTGGCTCTTTATAAACGACCAGGTGTCAATTCCATCTCTGCATGCTGCCCTGCTCTGACATATTAGGGTCAGCTTATGAAGTTTTGGCACATTGTAGAACTAAGCTGTTATACTTGTATGCTATCGTATAGTTTCTGTTTATTGAAAGTATCTCTGTAGCAATTGTGGTGTGTGTATAAAATCTCAGTACTTTTACTGCCTGATCGAATGTTCTCATCTATTGCTTCCCTCAGCGCTGCCACCACTGACGAGGAGAGGCAGCATTTGCAGGAGGTTGGCGTGTTCCACCTGGGCGAGTTTGTGAACGTGTTCTGTCACGGTTCCCTGGTGCTGCAGAATCTCGGCGAGAGTTCCACTCCTACCCAGGGTTCCGTGCTCTTCGGCACAGTTAACGGAATGATCGGTAAGACGACTCACCCCATGCCTCAGCACTGAGATGTAGGGCCTTAATTGCTTCACTTGCTTCCCTTTCATCAAATTATCATTAAAACCCTTATCGTGCCACTGCACAGCGCTTTAAACCAGTATAATAACTGTGCAGCATGACAGTTTAATACTACTAAGATGATTTTGACATCTGGCACCCATTAAAATAGCAGGGTATACATGAATATGCAGTTCTGTGATAGCAGAAAGTGTCTTAACTTCTAGAAAGCTTAATTAGATCGGATTTCTCACAAGACTGGGATTTTAACCATTACAGGTTATGTGACTGTTTCAGAGTAACCTTATGTCTGTCGTGAATAAGCATCGATGCTGAAAACGACGTTAAATGCACACCTGTATTGGGGAAATACTTTCCAGGTCCATCCACAGATTTTCTATTCCATTTTGCTCAAGGCTCGGACTTGGCCACTTTGCACTTTTTTGTTTTTTGGGTTTTTGCCAATGTAGTGCTTGGATTTCAGTCCAGAAAGTTTAACTTTGGTCTCCTCTGGCGGTAAAACCTTTTGCCACATGGCATCTGAAGGGCAAACATGACTCAGGGTGGCACTTTTACAGAAGAGGCTTCTTTTATCCTGCTTTGCCATATAGGCCAGCACAGGTGGACCAGTCTCAGTAAACTCCATACAAATACCCATGTTCTGGATGTAATGTTTTGTCTTCAAACTTTTGTCCACATAGTGCATATTCAACTTGTTTAATAAGAATCATCTATACAAAAACCAGAATACTTTTATCCTAATATGAGTGGAGTTTTACTACTACAGTTCAATAAGATAACAAATGTCTTAAGTTTTGTGTGTACGTGTGCTTTTGTTGTAGGCTTGGTGACTTCACTGTCAGAAGGATGGTACAGTTTACTCATGGACCTGCAGAATAGACTCAACAAGGTCATTAAGAGCGTGGGCAAGATTGAACACAGCTTATATCCTTTAAAACTGTACGTGTGCTTCAGAGAACATTCCAGTTATATGAGGAAACGTGTGTGTGTGTGTGTGTGTGTGTGTGTACCAAATGTCCTTGCAATGATAGGAAAACCTGAAAATTTGACTTGATGACTGTTTTCCCACTCTTCACTACTTGCTTCTTTAGAAAAATGGAAACTTTTATTTGAAAAACTAATAAAAGCCAAAAGACCTGCTTTAGGTTACTGAGGTTAAGGTTAGGTGCAGTATTAATTAGCTGCAGTAATGCTTGTCATTCATGTCAGTGGAAACTCCTCATAAGGATCGTAAGACGAACATTTGTGGGTGTGGTGGTACATTTCTCTACAAGTCATTTTTAAAGTCCTTAACAGCGCTCACCTGGAGGTCCTTCCATACGGAGCGGAAGACTGAGCAGGCCACAGGTTTCATCGATGGAGATCTAATCGAGAGCTTCTTGGACCTGGGGCGAGCCAAAATGCAGGAAGTGGTTAGCACACTGCAGGTAGTACCACACACTTGGCATTGTCCCTTTTGACTGTAGACTTTTGTCTTTTTTTGTATCGCAGGTGGAGTTGTGCTTATTGAAATATCATCTGAGGGCAGTTTTGCACACGATTGGTTCTGAGAGGCAACAATTGTTTAAACATGAAACACGTATTGCAAAATAATTTTGTTTAATATAATTTTTTTAAATAATTTGTTCCTACATGTGTATAAAATTTTATTGCAGGTCTATGTGGAAGACTTAATGATCTAATTACATTGCACCTATTGTTCTGTCTCATGTTAAATATGTATATTCACTGAAGACCAAAAAAAAAAGGTCACCACCTGGATTTAACTAAGCAAATAGTTAAATAGTTAAAAAAAAAAAAAGAGCCTCTCATCGGATAGTTACTGCATTGGTGATTGTTTCAGCTGGCAACAAGTTCTTTACCCTAACTGATGCAGTGAGTAGCTTCTCATTTGTTAAACAACCATGTCGAAAGACACATCCTGTGGTCGTGGAAAAGATATCAATCTGTTCCAGAAGGGTTAGATTGTGAAAGAGTGGTTCAGGGAGCATGATGCATCATTTACACATGGTTTGGCCACCACAGAGTCCAGAACCCCATTGAGAATCTTTGGGATGTGCTGGAGAAGACTTTGGGCAGTGGTCCAAATCTCCCATCATCAATACAAGATCTTGGCGGAAAATGAATGCAACTCTGGACAGAAATAAATGTTGTGACATTGCAGTAGTGGCTCTGTCCAGAGTTGGATTCTTAATGGGGTTCAGGTCTGAACTCCCAATTTGACCCATAAAATGTTTTCCATGACCACAGGATGCGTCTTTCAACATGGTCTTTCAACAGGTTTAAAGAACTTGTTGCCAGATTAAACATAATCACCAATGCAGAATTATCCGATGGGAGGCTCTTTTTTTTACTAATAAACTATTTGCTTAGTTAAATCCAGGTGCTGACCTTTTCTTCTTAGGCCGAACAGTGTATGTATATAATTATGAATGAATTTCACATAATACTTTGACTCAATCAATTAATTTATTTCCACGTTCGTCCTAATATTAGCTTCTGTCTGTGTTTTCTGGTCCTTGTGTTACGCTGTTCCTTCAAAACGGAAATATTAAGCCTAGACTGGAATACAGACCATCCTTAAGGTTCCATTGTCAGTTAGGAACTCGTTTCATTCAAGTGCTCCACAGAAAATATTCAGTTGGCATTTCTTTAAAAAGAAGGCACAAATGTGAACAAAATGCTCAGTAAACAAGTCCCATGTTAATACACTTATTACTGACCAACCAAAGCTGACGAGAGGCTTTTCTGAGATTAATATGATGCGCAAGGAGCCTTGTTTTGATCCAGATTACATTGATTCAGTGTGAGCCCCGTGGGTGACCCGACAAACATCGATGCACTAGTTAAGTGTTTAATTGGGACTTGCTCTTTAAACATTCTGCAGTAGTGAAAAATCGTGGCTCATGATCTTTAAAGGAGTTGTTCCAGGTTGCCCACCCCTACAAAGGACTCCTTTTATGTTTGTTTAAAAGGCAAACTTCATTATCTGCAGTGGGATGAGAAGTGATGTTTGACCTGTTAGATTTCTGTGTACTCAAGTGTCCGTTTGATTAGTTGCTGCTGTTTCTCATCGGATACCACCCGGCCATTGTTTGCGTTTCAGATTGATGACGGCAGCGGAATGAAGCGGGAGGCCACAGTGGACGAAGTGATCAAGATCGTGGAGGAGCTCACCAGGATCCACTAACCCCGCTGTGCTACACTCAACGCTGTGTACATAGATATAAATAAATCCAAAGGTTTGGGTGCTTGAAGTGCTGTGTTAGGAGCTGTGTGTGTGTTTCACTCCTTATGGCTCAGCTCCGTGTTCCTCCGCTCTTTAGAGCCTCCTGTCCCAATAATAACGCACACGATCTAGGAGTTATCGGCATCGAACAGAGATTATCGAGAGTAGGCTCTTTGGGCTCTGTGAGTGTGAGAGTCTGTATTTTTGTCCTTTGTGAGGTCTGTAATTGTGTGTCAAATGTGTGAGGACCACACCGCTAGCTCTGCCCCAGTATTGTATCGCTAGAACATTGCGACTAGGGTGTCCTTACAGCGCGGTGTGAGGGACAGGAGAGGCTGATCACAGGATGGTAGAATTTTTTTTTTTTTTTTTAGTGACGTTTCGTTATTGTGATGTTTCTCCATTCTTCTAATAAAGCTTGCTTCTGTACCCTTTGCTGATTTTTGTGCTTATAACGTTTTGAGAATACCCTGATTCAAACCACATTACTTGATTCAAACGTTTTTATTTCTCAAGTTCCATTCAAACTGTGAACCCAGACACTAATTTGAAGTAGCAAGTCATACTTGGTTCCAAAGCGGTGGTGTAGATACAGATTTTTATAAATCAACACAAGTGAAGGCTTGGACCAGGTTTATGAAATGTAATTTTAAATGCCATTTAGTAAATAAAGCGTTGGATTTTCTTGCCCAAAGATCAATCACAATGCGTTTGTTTTCTTTATTGCCAGTAGAGGGCCTCATTGTGTGTGCATTGATTGTTTGACTTTATTTTATTTATTTTATTTTATTTTATTTTATTTTTCTCCCACCCTCTCTTTTTGTCTCTACCTCCTTGTTTTAACCCCACTTTTTTCTAGACAGGGTCATGGAGGTCCAGCAGCTATCTCAGGGACCAGGTTTCAGGCTTCTGCATGCCCTCTGTGGGACTTCAGTCCATCGCAGAGATCTGTGAATGTGTTCTGGAATCATGTCTTTGCCTGTGGTTATGTGTAATTAGTCAAGTCAGATTTCTTTCTATGGCACTTTTTACAATGGAGCATTGTCTCAAAGCGGCTTTCTGATTTCAGGTTATCTTATATCTAAAGCCAGTCCCAGATTGAGCAAGCCTGGGGCGACAGTGGAAAGGAACAACTTTCTAAACGTTATAAGGAAGAAACCATGGCAGGATCAAGACTCAAAAAGGGACCCATCCTCCCTGGGTGGTGTAGATGATGGTAAATGTTAGAATGAAACTAATGTAGTCTATAGTAATAGTTCAAAAACAGAAACTTATTAAATATTAACAGATAAATGAAATAACAAAAAGAAATGCGTATCGGCTTTTAGTCCGATAGAGTCACTTTAGGATCTTAAGTCCTTAGTGGCACATTAAATTTTATATACACACACACTGCCTGGCTTTAAATAAGCAAATAGTTTAAAAAAAGCCTCCCATCAAATAATTGATGCAGTGAGTAGCTTCTTATTTGTTAAACAACCATTTCGAAAGATGCATCCTGTGGTTGTGAAGAAGATGTTAATTTGTTTCAGAAGAGTCAAATGGTGAAAAAGTGGTTCAGGAAGCATGAGCCATCATTTTCACACATGGATTGGCCACCACAGAGTCCAGACCTGAAGCCCATTGAGAATCTTTGGGATTTGCTGGAGAAGACGTTGGGCAGTGGAACAAATCTCCCATCATCAGTACAAGAACTGGGGGAGAATGCAACGAAATATTAGAGTGAGACCGTTTTTGGCTTGTGTGTGTAATAAAATAAAACATAACATGAAGGTCTGGATAAATCCTATGTTGTATCAACGGTTCAGGCTACTGGTGGTGGTGTAATGGGGTGGGGGACATTTTCTATCTCAATCCAATAGATTGCACCTCTGGGATTTAGTGGAACAGGAGATTCGCATCATGGATGTGCAGCCGACAGATGTGCAGCAAGTGTGTGATGCTGTCAGGTTTTCAGCACCTTGTTGAATCTAAGGCAGTTCTGATGGAAAAAGTGGGTCTAACCCTGTACTAGCAAGATGTACCTAATAAAGTGGTAAGTGTATGTTGTGTATACCAGTGCTGGTAATGTGGAATGATATGCAAGTATTATGAAATATAAATTCAGGTGACTGCTAGCCAGGTTGGTGTGAGATTGCTTTTTACCTTCAATTGTTCTTCAGTGTTGCAAAAGGCTTAATGAGAGCCTTCATTAGCGGCATTGCGTACCCTACCACCTCGTTTTCTCAAAGCTGCCTTGATGCCAGCTTCTTCTATCGTAGAGCATTTTCAATAAATAATTAAGGTACTACGATTAGGTAAGAGAAGATCGGTCCTTTTATCATTCCAACGCAGTAAGAAATGAATCCAGTTTCATTCCGTCTGAGACTGCGTGTTATCCATGCATGATTCTTTCTAAAGCTTAACCATAAATCCTTTCTTTGAAAAGGTAACTGTAACAGAGTGGATGTGGGTTGCAGATTCAGAGCTTGATGTGCAAATACTTTGGGCTGAAAAATTCATGAAATCGTGTTCTACTTAAATGTTTCAAGACTTTTGACAACTACGGATTCTCATTGTAAAATGTGTTTCGGAACAAGTACTGCATGTGTATTAGACAGACCTAGATACATGTACACTCTCTGGACACTTTTTTTTTTTTTCCCAGGTACACCTTGTTAGGATGGGTTGGATCCCTTTTTGAATTTAAACTGCCTTCATTTTTCGTGGCATAGGTTCAGAAGGTGCTGGAAACATGTCAGACATTTTGGTCCATGTTAACTGCAGATTTGTCGGCTGCACATTCCACCACATTCCATAGGTCCTCTATTGGATTGAGATCTGGAGACTGTGGAGGCCATTTGAGTAAAGTCAACTCATTGTCATGTTCAAGAAACCAGTCTGTGATGTTCTGAGCTTTGTGATCTGGTGTGTGATCCTGTTGGAAGTAGCCATCTGAAAATGGTACATTGTGGTCATAAAGGGACGGACAACAATTCTCATAGACTGTGGTGTTTAAACGATGCTCAGCTGGTACTGAGGGACCCAAAATGTGCCAAGAAAATATCCAGCACACCTTTACACCACCAACAGCCTGAACTGTTGATACAAGGCAGGATGGATCCATATTTTCATTGGTGTTTAGGCCGAATTCTGACCCTAAGATCTAAATGTCAGAGCAGAAATTGAGATTCATCAGTCCTTCAGTCTTCAATTCCAGTGAGCTCTTGCAAATTGTAGCCTCAGTTGCCTGTTCTTAGCTGACAACAGTAACACCCGGTGTGGTCTTCTGCTGCTGTAGACCATCTGCTTCAAGGTTTGACTTGTTGTGCATTTAGAGATGTATCTGCTATATACCTAGGTTGTAACAACTGATTGAGTTACTGTTGCCTTTCTATGAGCTCGAACCTCATTCTGATGCTCATTTTGAACTTCAGCAGGTCGTGTTGGCCATGTCTACATAGAGTGGTGCTTAAGTTTGTGAACCCTTAGAATTTTCTATATTTCTGCATAAATATGACATAAAACATTCCTCAGATTTTCACACAAGTCCTAAAAGTAGATAAAGAGAACCCAGTTTAACAAATGAGACAATAATATTATACTTGGTCATTTATTTACTGAAGAAAATGATCCAATATTACTGATTGGCAAAAGTATGTGAACCTTTGCTTTCGGTATCTGGTGTGACCCCCCTGTGCAGCAATAACTGCAGCTAAACGTTTCCTGTAACTGCTGATCAGTCCTGCACACCGGCTTGGAGAAATTTTAGCCCATTCCTCCGTACAGACAGCTTCAGCTCTGGGATTGTTTGTGGGTTTTTCCTCACATTTAACTACTTGCTTCATTCAGTCCTTCCAACAACATTCCATTGGGATTAAGGTCAGGACTTTTGACTTGCCCATTCCAAAACCATTACCTTTATTGTTCTTTAACCATTCCTTGGTAGAACTACTTGTGTGCTTAGGGTCGTGGTCTGCTGCATGACCCCACCTTCTCTTTTGAGATCAGTTCATGGACAGATGTCCTGACATTTTTCCTTTAGAATTCCTCTGATATATTCAGAATTATTGTTCCATCAGTGATGGCAAGCCGTCCTGGCCCAGATGCAGCAAAACAGGCCCAAACCATGATACTACCACCACCATGTTTCACAGATGGGATAAGGTTCTGGAATGCAGTGTTTTCCTTTCTCCAAACAAAACGCTTTTCTTTTAAACTAAAAAGTTCTATTTTACTCTCATCCGTCCATAGAACATTCTTCCAATAGTCTTCTGTCTTGTCCACGTGATCTTTAGCAAACTGCAGACGAGCAGCAATGTTCTTTTTTTGGAGAGCAGTGGCTTTCTCCTTCCAAAGCACCACTGTACTTAAATGAATTGGGTTACTACCTTGTGTTTGGCTGATTAGATATTTGCATTAACGAGGAGTTGACCAGACGAGCTGAAATGTTATATATAAATGTTATATGACACCTCCCCCCATAAAAAACTACAAACCACCCCCCCAAAGAATCTTGAAATACTAGTATGGCAAAGGTTTTCTTATATTAAAAAGTTTTAGGGTTCACAATGGCACCTCAGAATATAATCATAGTACTTTCACAGTTCCGTAAGCTCAGATTCAATCCTTGCCTCGAGCTACTGTCCGTATACTTGTGGGTTTCCTCCAGGTTCTTTGCCTGTCTGCCTATCTGCCAAAAACATGCCAGAAGGTGGATTGGCTGCTCTAAATTGCCTCTAGGTGTGAGGATTGTGTGATGTGCTGCAATGAACTGGCCTTGCATCCAGTTTTTCCTGGGACAGGCTCTTGGCTAGAATAAGCTCTTACAGATGAGAGATAGATTTATTACTTTGTGATAATAATTGTCGATGTTGGCCTGGCTTCTTTTTACGATTAACCCTATTTGGAGCTCAGCACCTGAACGGTTTAAGGAATAGTTTTACTAGAACTTTTTAATGGATGGCATGATGGCTCAGACACCGCCTGTGTGGAGTTTACATGTTCTCCCCATGTACCGTGGTTTTCTCCTGAGTTCCAAAGGTATGCATTACGTCTTTAAAGTGTCTCATTGTGACTGAGTATGTGTGTGCACTTGATGGATGTGTGTCCCGTTTAGCTGGGGTCAGGCTCCCTGTGACCTTGAATTGGATTAAGCGGTTATGAATATGAATGAATGAATGAACATCTGCTTTATTTATATCAGGTACAAGTTGTATGGGATGCTACTTACATGGAACAGAGCTTAATGGAACGGCTTTGACGCCGTGTAGCTGAAACAAAACAAGAGGACCCGCAAGGTATGTCAAAATTTCACACTAGTTATCAGGTCTCATTAGTGTTTTGGCTTATCGTGATAGAAACATTTTATTTTATAATGAGTTACTGTGAAGGTAGCCCTGGTATACAGGTACAGTGGTGCTTGAAAGTTTGTGAACGCTTTAGAATTTTCTGTATTTCTACACAAATATAACCTAAAGCATCATCAAATTTCCACACAAGTTCTAAAAGTAGATAAAGAGAACCCAGTTTAACAAATTAGACAATAATATTATACTTGGTCATTTATTTATTGAGGAAAAAGATCCAATATTACATATTACTGAGTGGGAAACGTATGTGAACCACCACCATGTTTCACAGATGGGATAAGGTTCTGGAATGCAGTGTTTTCCTTTATGCAAACATAACACTTTTCTTTAAAACCAAAATGTTCTATTTTAGTCTCATCCATCCACAAAAAATTCTTCCAATAGCCTTCTGGCTTCTCCATGTGATCTTTAGCAAACTGCAGACGAGCAGCAATGTTCTTTATGGAGAGCAGTGGCCTTCTCCTTGCAACCCTGCCATGCACACCATTGGTGTTCAGTGTTCTTCTGATGGTGGACTCATGAACATTAACATTAGCCAATGTGAGAGAGGCCTTCAGTTGCTTAGAAGTTACTCTGGGGTCCTTTGTGACCTCACAATCTATTACACACCTTGCTCTTGGAGTGATCTTTGTTGGTCGACCACTCCTGGGGAGGGTAACAATGGTCTTGAGTTTCCTCCATTTCAACACATCTGTCTGACTGTGGATTGGTGGAGTCCAAACTCTTTAGAGATGGTTTTGTAACCTTTTCCAGCCTGATGAGTATCAACAACTCTTTTTCTGAGGTCCTCCGAAATTTCCTTTGTTCATGCCATGATACGCTTCCACAAACATGTGTTGTGAAGAGCAGACTTTGATAGATCCCTGTTCTTTAAAGAAAACAGGGTGCCCAGTCACACCTGATTGTCATTCCACTGATTCGAAACACCTGACTCTAATTTCACCTTCACATAACTGCTGATCCTAGAGGTTCACACATTTTTGCCACTCACTAATATGTAACATTTTCCTCAATAAATAAATGACCAAGTATGAAATTTGTCTCATTTGTTCAACTGGGTTCTCTTGATCTACTTTTAGGACTTGTGTGAAAATCTGATGATGTTTTAGGTATTTATGCAGAAAAATAGAAAATTCTAAAGGATTCACAAACGCTCAAGCACCACTATGTGCAGTTTAACATCTGCATTATGTTCTGTGAAACAAGACATTGACCGAAATCGTCATTACCAAAGGCTTTACTGCTGTAATACACAGATACCACTGAAACAGGAAGTGAATGAGTGAGTGATGTGTGAAAATTTACCTTTGTTTGACGGAAGTCAAAAATGCATTGATAAATAGTATTACAAACAACACGGAAGATCAGCCAGATGAAAAAGAGACCTGATGATTGAATGTGAACTAATTTATATAGTTATAGGTGAGACAATAGATTGTGGGGGACAAGCAGAAGAGTAGTACTTACATTAGGACAGGCTCAAACACTTAGGAACGCCATTTACAACTTGTTACAAGTAAGTAGTGAAAAGTCATACACACAAACACGAGTAACTTGCACAAAAAAGTCTCTAAACACATCAACTAACTTAGAACAGTCCAAATGTGAGCTAATTAACACAGACAGTTTGGTAGTGAGCTTTCAAGTGATTGACAGACTTTTGCTCTTTAACTCCCACCTCTGCTTGTGGATCTGCATTTGATTGCCTTTTGTGAACAGCTGGGCAGAAGATACAAAACACATTGCACTAGAGTTCAACGAAAAAATGATACGTTGCCAGTACATAAATATCTGGCAGTGCTGTACAGCTGCTAAGTCCAAAATTTAGAAATATTTTTAATTCCTAAGATGATTTATTATCATGTTTAAGACCTCGCCGTTAAATTGAATGCTGTTGATTGGAAATATTAAATGGTGCATACCTGTATGTAGAAATCTAAGGAACTATAAGTTCTGTGTTCAGGTTATCATGGAGAAACTACTGATCTCATCTAAAAAAAGCCATCTGGATGTGCCTCAGAACAGCAGAATTCTGTGGAGAGACGACACGAAAGCTGAACTTTCTGCTTAATTACTGCATGGCAACATCAAACTCTTTCAAGTGTGAACCAAGTGTAGTGATGTGTGGCTGCTTTCCACCTTCAAGGTCTGGATGTGAACAAAAGAATTCTAAATTGGGTCGTAAGATTCAGCCGAGTTTCAGGGCGTCGGTGACACAACAGAGCAGTTTAAAGAGGAAAAGCAAGAATGAACCCTGCAATGTTCAAGGTACATTCATGACCTCAGTCTTGCTGATATGCAGTTACATAATCAGTAGCAAGTCATTTAAGGTGGGAAATCAGAGTAGTTGATGGTTTTGCCAATGACTTTGTCCAAAAAAAGACTCTTGTATTGAGAGAGCCTGTAGTTTATAGGTCAGATAAATTATTTGCATTTGGTGATTTCTCATCCATCTTGGAAATCACAGGGCACAGGTGAGCATATGCAAGCCCCCACCCCATATATAAGCACCCTCCTTCAGACAGCCACTACTGCCTGCATGATGCTTGGCTGGGAGACACTGCAGGGACAATAGTCAGACAATCAGTTCTCAAAGGGAAAGAACTACATAGGTCTTTATTGCGTGTTCACAGGAGAACTGGAGATGGTTGTAGTTCTTAGAACACCGTGTATAGGGACTATGGTAGCTCCTACTTCAAGGTAGGTAGTGCATAGGAACGTTGAATGATGGTCCAGATGCAAGTGCCTATGTTGAGGACACCCGCCATTTTTAAATATACTTGTACACCAGTAACCATATAAACAACAGATTCTTAGTGCTAAGAGTAGCTCCTAGTGGCGAAATTCTAAGAACAGTGTTAGAATTGTGCCCATTTCCCTCTCAAAGTTAGGAGTAGATCCTAGTAAAGATAAAATTATTCATAAAGCATCTTAACCCCTAAAAGAGCTCCTAAGGTGAAAAACTGTTAGGAGTAGGGAGGACTTTTAGGAGGCTTAGGAGTTCTCTTAAGCAAACTCTGGAAAGGTCACAAGGCAGAAGAAATGCTCTTCAAACATTGAATAACAGTGAGTTAATCAAATGCTACTGATTAGATTGTGCAGGAATGATGTTTGTGGTTGACCTTATTAGAGATTCGCTCACATCTCCTATCCAGCGCAGCAATGGTGTAACACTCGAAATAGCATTTCTTCCAGTTCATATGCTATCCAATAGGTAAAGTAGGTTACAAAAATGATCAGCGTTGTAAATACACTGTCAATAATATAAAACAAATAAACGCGTTTGATTTGTGTAAAATATGCAGAAATGCCTGCAGCCTGTCCCTGTTATTTTAAAGGCTTATAATAGGCTATACAGTATTTCCCTTATTAAGAGTGTGTTTCTTTGTGAAAGACAAAGAGTGAGAGTGAGTAACTGGGGTGACAACCAATCACCGTCTTCAAAAGAATGCGTCATACCCAGCAACCAGGTCAACCCCGCCTCCTTATTGAGATAAAAGTTTATGAATCACTCTCAAGCTAAAACTTGTAGGTAGGAAGTTTTTAAGCTAAGTTAGGACCTCTCTAAGTGGATTCTTAGAATCTTTATGAATACGGCTCCAGATCTTCAGGCAAAAATGCAAAACAAATAAAAATAAATATTCCACAAACATATGGACCGACAGTGAAGTCCAGTTTTTACTGAGCCTATATGCGACAGGGGAGGTACAATGCAATATTGAATAAAACGTTGGGAACTACTGCCCTAAAGTTAGAAGAAAAATATTTGTATTATTATTATTATTATAACTGATTCAAGTGGTGACTCCCACACCGTAGTTGGTGGCCTGTTGTGGGGTTGTTTTGGAGCCAATTTGCTTCTTTCAGCCTTGTTTCCATCAATCTGGTTGCTTAAATCTCTGGCAGGATCTGGCAACCCTGTCTGAGACGCTGTATTGTTTGTCACTGTTGCGTGCTTGCAGTGTCTGTTTTTGCTTGGTTTATAAAAAGCATCTCACTTCCTCTGGAATAAAACAACATCGTGAAACATCACGACTTAATCTACCGCGCATTTTAATTGGGGGATTTTGAAACAAATGTCCGCCTGCCATGACAAAATCCCATAACAGCATATATCAGTCAGCTGCACAGGTAGCTGGCGCTAACGTTACATTGCAATAATGAATGGCAGCTGGGCTCCGTATCAAAACAGCACGGACAGTTCAGAAGCAATTCAGAACAACTTAGCCAGTAATAAGGAGATGACGTAAGTAGATGTGTTTGTTTTGAACGTGGCGGCTGCACTCCCCTCTGAATCTTTTACTGAAACTTTCACCCCCGGTTTTGTTTTGAGCCTGTTCTGCTGCAGTCATTGCATCACTTCCATAACTTTAACTCAACAGACAACGTTTGGGTGGATTGGCATTCACTACATACGCTTACCCCTAAATGTAGGCCACCATAGGTTGATATAGGGGAGGTTCTGGAAAGAGCCAGACTTGCTAAAAGCACATGATTATTCACACAAAACGGGAGAGACTCTGACATTGCATACACTATTTATACAGTGATATCTATTTTTAAATAGAGTGCAGCCAGTGGAACAGAAGGCTGAGAGTCTATAATCTTGTGGATTTGCATGATCTTGCTCTCATGTTTTATCCAAGCCTTTTAACGTCCATGACGGCTTCATTGCTCGCACACGTGTGGATGGGAAGCACAGGTAGTGCATGTTTTATTGATTAAGCGTTGATAAGGAGAGCGTGGCAGCAACCGGGATGCATTATTGATCAAACGAGTTGAGCGTAGTGACGGAGCCGGCAAGGGAACGGGGCATGAGATAACAAGAGAGAGTAAGAGAGCGAGAAGGGACGAGGGCAAGCGAGACACGGATTTACAGGGGACTCCATCCATCCTCCCCCTCAAATCAGTATTCACCCAGTATGACTTTCGTCGAGCCGGGTGCCGCCGCCATCATGAATTTTTCAAATTGAAATGTCACTTTGATAGAGAAGGCCCGAGTATCGAGCGCGCAGCTCTGCGTCGCCGCTGAAACCGGAGGCACAGTCGGGTTCATTTGTCTTTATGCAAATCCCACAGGCTATGAAGTGTTTGTTGAGTATCATTCAGTTGATAATTGCTGTAAGCTTCAACTTCAGATTGGCTCCGAAACGGCGACCTGAAATTACTCACAAAGGAACACGCAAAGGGGGAATCAAGAAAAATGAATATGGATGTTGTCTTAAAGTGGAACACTGAAGCTCTTGATGTTAATAAAAATCCTGTGAATATGAACTAGTTATATAGCTGACATCTGGTACTGAAATAGTGGTAAAAATGTTGATAAAATCTATTTCAGTCTCTTCTGTTCTACCCATCTTGTATTTGCACACGTATTTGCTATAAGGGGGGGATCTGCAAAGTGTCTTTCTACACTCATTGACAATAAAAATAATGCACCAAGAAGTAGTGAATGGATAAGTTTATTGGGGAAAACTGTACAGCTGAAAGGATCTATTACCTTAATCCTTTATCCTTACAATTGCAAGGCCCTAGTGCCCTGTTGGGCCAGGTGTAGCCTGGATACAAGATGAGATACAGTAGGGCATTGCAAGAAACCAGGTTTCACATGATGTCCTGTGGCACGTTTACCCACAGATGTTGCAGCTGGCCTGTAGGTCCTGCACACTCAAAGGTTGCCGAAGCTGGCATCCCGATAAATCTGGCGACAGGGCAGGCTAAGGAAGTGTTGCAATCTGGTGGAGACATTCCTGGGAAACCTATTTGTGGGTGAGCATTATCCTGACGAAAAATGTCAGTTTGAAGCCCTGCCATGAGCGGCAACATGTGGCTGCAGGATGTCCCACACATATCGCTGAGTTGTTAGTGTCCCTCGTATCACTACTAGGGGTGACCGACTGTCATATGCAAAGACCCCCCAGATCATCACACCAGCAGTTGGAGCTGTGTGTCGCTCCACAGCAAAGCCAGGATTGAAGCGCTCACCATGAGACCTCCATACTCAGATGACCATCTTCGGATCCCAAACAGAACCTGGATTCGTCGCTAAAGACGATATGGTTCCACTTCATAACAGACCAGGTTTCTCATTCATGACACCACCGCAAACAAAAGTGATAGTGGCTGGCTGTCAATGGCAGGACATGTAATGAGAGTTGTGACAACTAATTTTCTTCTGCTAAATACCTGGAAATGGTTCGGACAGAGACGGGGGTGTGTAGTGAATGTAATTGTTGGCAGATCAAACGATCCTCTCTTCTGATGATCTTATCCTAACACTTAAGTGATAATGGCCTAGATGGAGGGCAATTTGTCAAAACGACCATCCTGCTTCTCTCAGTCCAATAATGTGCTCCCTCTCAACGTCTGTCAACTAGTATTGACAAAATGTTTTCGAGTGCGTCGTAGGTACACTACCCAAAAGTAGCATCTGAGGGCCTTTTACAGGGCAGCTGAGGAAGCAATTTTACACCATTGTGGCAAGACCCTGCGTCTAATCAGACCATATTTGTAATTATTTACATATTTGGCTGTGACTTAACTGTCTGCCGAGTTTTGCAGTAATCTGACATTTTTATCTGGGTGCGTTTATTTTTTGTCAGTGACACTCTTTACTGTTTGTATTGCTAATATTGTGGTAGAAATGATTTTATTTCTGATTTAATACTTTTAATATACCTATTTTATAATGTATAATGATCCTTAAAACTGGATCTTTTCTTGGTTTGTTCATGACTATTTGTAGTTGTACAAGCAGACTTTGTCTGGAGGACATAAGTATTATTAGAACCAGCATAAAGCATCACTAGATCACTTTGGTATGTTAAGGACAGACTCTCTGATGCTATTCAGTGCAACACTGTTGATACAGACATGGATGATGTCATCAAGGACTCTCAGTATTTGTTTGTCATAGTGGATATAAAGTTTTGATGATTCTTATGAGTTTGTGCCATTCTCATGTTTGTGTAATTTAGATAATTAGTTCCCAATCAGCATGAAATCTAGTTTACTTGTAGTTGTTGTTAATGAGTAAACAAATAGATCTAGAGTGCTCGTTTCATTATTACAAATGAGTCATGTTCTGAAACTTGGAGAAAGGCCTTTGTTTTAAGCTTTTTGAAGGTCAGTGATAAGCCAGAATTCCAGAGAGAACTATAGTGGAGCAAGAGTGTCCTCTAGCTTCCCTTTTATGGAGCATCTTCACATTGAATCGTCCAATAAGAACTTTGTTCAGTGATACTCTGTCCAATCAGGTATCATTCTGTTATCTTTTTGTTAAACTGAACGTGTTTATAAGCCAGTGTGTGCTTGATTTCCGGGGAGTGTCGCGAGGTAAGGTATTTTGGTAAAGTAACGTAAGGGTGCTACCTGAGCTCGTTAAAACTTTCATATTCAATGACTGTTGAGCAACTTGTCAGGGTGGTCTTTTGAATTGTTTCTGAATTTTACAGATGAAATTTCCACCACAATATCTAAGATTCATCAGGGATCTAAAACTATAAAATCAAAATCGTTGGTCTGGGCAATGGGATATTCTTTAGTGTTTATTTGTTCTTTATTTCACATCCAGTGTGGAGTAATGTCCACTTTAGTGTTAAATCACTTCATCTAGTTAGTGTTTAACAGCATTATTTTTTATGCACAGTTGTGCCCCTATGACTGATTACATTCGGATGGCAGGGTCAGGATTTGAGGTAATCTACATGAAAGCCATCCTTCCTTGTATCAACATTTCAGGCTCCTGCTGGTGGTGTAATGGTTTGGGGGACATTTTTTGGCCCACTTTGGGCACCTTTAATACCAACTGTATCATTTAAACACCGCAGCCTGGTATTATTGCTGACCATGTGCAGCCCTTTAGACCACGGTGTACCATCTTGTATGTGTCATTTCACAGGGCTGAAGTCATCTCAAACTGGTTTCTTAAACATGACAATGAGTTCGCTGTACTCAAAATGGGGCACTAGCAAGGTGTACCTTATATAAAGTGGCCAGGGAGCGTATATAGTAGATGAACCAAATAAACTTATCACTGAGCGTACATTCACAAAATACTGGGCTAAACGCTATACGCCGTGTGTACAGTCGCCTATGATGGCATACATGCAGGGGCATTTTGCAGAAAGCTTCAGCTGGGGCCTCTTAACATGCAGCAAGTGTCCAAGAACCGCACATAAACACAAACGCTGGCCTTCACAGCCTCTCAGATTAAAACGCTGCATGTGTTTGGGAGTGATACAGTGCTGGGGTGAGAATGCTAACATTGTGTCTCTAAAGACCGATGTGTAGTTTAATCATTTACTAAAGTTTGTTTTTGTTTTGCCTTGAATATTTTATAACTTGAGAAATTGGATTTGCGTATTTTACCATAATTAAGGATGCTAGCTTGCAGTAGTAGGAGGATGGCTTTTGTATAAACCTAGGATTCTGACTGGCGCTTCATTAGATGCCATACTAGATTTGCCTAAAAAAGAAAAAAATACAGTAGATCAGGGTAGCACTCGGTGGGTAGCACTGTCGCCTCAGCAAAAAGGTTCCAGGTTTGATCCCAAGTGGAACGGTCTGGGTGCTTTCTGTGTGGAGTCTGCATGTCCTCCCCAAGTCCGTGTGGGTTTACTCCAGACACTCGGATTTCCTCCCACAGTCCAAAGACATGCTTTAGGTTAATTGATTATGAAAGTGGCCCAAGTGTTTAAGTGTGTGTATGAGTGTGTGATTGCATGTTCCCTGCGATGGATTGGCATCCTGTCTAGGGTTGTTGCACCCTGTGCCGCCGGCTGGTCACCGGGGCTCCCATGACCCTTTTCAGGATGAAGCAGACAAGAAAGTGAATGAATGAAATCATCTTAACCCTAAAAGAGCTCCTAAGGTGAAAAACTGTTAGGAGTAGGGAGGATGAGTTTTAGGAGGCTTAGGAGTTCTCTTAAGCAGAGGAGAAAATGGAGGAAACACGATGAGGCGGAGATGAGGCGGAGGTTAGGGGCTCTCGTAATATTTTTTCTTTATGAATAGGGTCCCAGATATCTAAAAAAAATACACTTAAGTACAGTAACCAAGAACGTTGTTACTTTCCACCTCTACCCTTATTCTATAATAATAACTGGCCTATTTTATACTTATTAAAATAAACCATCCCACAACCAGTCTGAATTTGTAACTGAAACTACCATACTAAAGATCTGTACTTTTGATGGTGACAAATATACAGTCTGGTGCAAAAGTTTGGGCACTTCTGATAAAATTACACGCTTTGCTGAGTTTCTAAATGCAGCAAGCACATTCTCATGAGGGAACGAGCTTCAATATGACTTGCACATTCTGTAAACGATTAGCACGTCAATTAAGCTCTGAGACCTCATAAATGCTAGTGGATCATCTGGAAAGACAGCATGGTTTAACCCTGCATGCTGGGTCTCTTATTTTTTTTACTTCTATTTCCAATTATTCATTTAGCAGACGTCCTTATCCAGAACAAAGTACAGTTGATACAATCTTACAATCCAAGCATTTGTTGGTTAAGAGCCTTTGCTGAAGGACCCTACAGTGGCAGTTTGGCAGAGGTGGGACTTGATCCCTGGACCTTCTGGTCGCTAGGTTACATCCATGATACGAATCTTCCGTACCACCACATTCCATAGGTGCTTCATTGGATTGAGATCTGGTGACTGTGGAGGCCATTAGAGTACAGTGAACTCATTGTCATGTTTAACAAACCAGCCTGAGTTGATTTGAGCTTTGTGTCATGGAGTGTTACCCTGCTGGAAGTAGCCAACAGAAAATGGTATGCTGTGGTCACAAAGGGATGCACATGGTCAGCAACAATACTTAGGTAGGCTGTGGTGTTTAAACCATGCTCAGGTGGGATTACGGGGCGTAAAGTGTGCCAAGAAAATGTGCCCCACACCATTACACCACCATCAGCCTGAACTGTTGATACAAGGCAGGATGGATCCATGCTTTTATGTTATTTACGCCAAATTCTGACATTCAATTGTCGCAGGAGAAATCTTCTATTGTCCAATTTTGGTGAGCCTGTGCAAATTATTAGCCTCAGTTTTCCTGTTCTAGTTTGACAGGAGGTGGCACTCCGTGTAGTCTTCTGCTTCAAGGTTTGATGTGTTGTATGTTCAGAGATGCTCTTCTGCATACCTTAATTGTAACTATTGGTTATTCGAGTTATTACTGACATCAACAAGGCATTTTCTCTATTTTTTGGATTATCACATGCTCAACTGATGAATTGTTACCAGATTTTTGGGATATTATTCCATAGTTGGCTTTTTGAACAGAAATGCATATGCAAACTGGAACAGGACATTTACATAATCTGAATGAGCCAGCACCATCCTCGACCAACTCTGGCTTCAACCTATTGCAAGTAGAGATTAAATACACAGCCGCTTATTTGTAAAGGTTTATTCGATCTTATGTTTAATAAACATGGTGATTGAAAGAATCCAAAGGAAATATATACATATATATATACATAACACACACACTGTTACTGCGTTTACAATGATTATAATGATAACAATGTATTATGATCCTTTTGTCAAGTCTTAATATCTAATCAGTTTGTTACACCAGAAACTTCAGTGGCTGCACAATTACAGAATATCGATGTCTCTCTGGAATGTGTAAAATTACCTAGAGCTTCTAGCTGGTGATACACCTGCCTATGCATCGCCAGTGTGTCTAGTAATGTGACCAGTAAGTGTACAATGTGTTTCCAGTAATGCTGATACTACCATATGTGCTGAATATGGACCAATGTACCCAAACTACACTCATTGTCCATTTTTACCATCCACTTGCCCTATAAGAAACACTTTGTAGTTCTACAATTACAGACTGTAGCCCATCTGTTTCTCTACATACTTTGTTCCCTTTACTTTGTTCTGTCATGGCAGGACCACCACAGATCAGGCACTATTGGGTGGTGGATCATTCTCAGAACTGCAGTGACATCATTAGCCCTACAACTCATACCAGTTGCTGCTTCTGTCTGTCTTGAAACATATCTGTGAGCAATGCCCTTTTTTCAATGACCTTGTTTCTTTTCTTACCAATCTTCACTGAAGCTTATTGTTATGGTTTTTATGTGTCTGATCCAATCGTACCAACACAATGCACACTATCACACCACCACCACATCAGAGTCACAGAGTGCTGAGAATGATCCACCACCCAAACAGGACCTGATCATTACAGAACAGAGTGAAGGAGACTAGCAACGTATGTAGAGAAACAGATGGACTACAGACTGTAATTGTAGAACTACAAAGTGCCTCTATATGGTAGGTGGAACTGATAAAATGGACAGTGAGAAAAGGATGTGTATCTCATAAAGTGGCCGGCGAGTGTACGTGGCTGCTGGGTGTCTGGTAGGGGTAGACGGGGGGCTGATAAATGTGTACTGAAACAGATAAGTTACAGTCAGTATTCATATTAATTACAAATTCACATATATGGTAGGGTGTAGCTGAGAAAGATGGCCACTGAGTTGTAGTTGTAATGGGACCGTATGTGCATGTTAAGTGGAATGTATCTGATCTGTATGTAAGGCATGGCTTCGCTATATAGCAACGTAAGCATCTGACAGAGGACAGCATCCATCAGCACTTTGCTCCCGCTTTTGTTCTGTGCTGTCAGACATGAATCCATAATGAAGCGATGCGAGTTCATGTAACACAATAGGTCTTAAACATTATGCATTTAATAAAACAGTAGACATTTTGTCCTGTTAGAAACAAGTATGATAGGCATACAGTCCGTTTTGTCCTCTTCGTAGTTTCAAAACATATCAGGAAATCACAATAGATGCGTTTGTCAGATAAATATGAATAAAACGTCCCACCAATCATTTCAGGAAAAAAAAAAAAATCCTTTTTCTCTTACGAGATTGTTTTTGAATTTTTTCAGGTATCAGAAAAATGTGAAAAGCTCTCCGAGTATGACAGTCACTCTGGCAAAAGGAAAAGAAAAGTCTCGAGATGGTTCAAATCCATTTCTCGGGTTCCCTAGGCGTAGAACGTGTCGACTTTCACAGCCTGACAGAACATCGTCATGGAGAACACCAGTCCTAAAATCTACAACACACACACAGATATGTATATACAGTGGTGTCACTAATCCAGTGTGGATCAAAGGCATTGATGTGCTCTCATGAAAAAAAATCCGTGCACAGCTCCATGGCGGAACACGATCGAGCAGTGCGTACCTGCATTAGGGCCGTGCACAGTGCGAAAATCCACAGCGCCACCAGATTCTCCTGCAGCCAGCCTTTCACTCGCTCGTAGCACGGCTGTGAACACACACATACACACACATTGAATTACGCAGAAGATCGAGTTTTGTTTTTATATCAGTTTTACATTTAATAAGCCTTAACAAAGGATAAAACAGTGGTACCTCGGTTCTTGACCACCTTGGAACTTGTCAAATTCGGTTCTTGAACCATTTTGACTAGAACAATTTGTCTCGATTCTCGTCGTTTGCTCAGTACTCGGCACACTTGCTTAAACTTGTATGAGTTGAGCTGCGCGACTCATTTCAGCCGAATCGACCCGATTCATGATTCACGAGTCAGTACTCAGTGATTCAGGTTCACAATAGCCTTGGTTAGTGAAGATCTCCTTTGTGTTTATTGTGTTTTTCTTCATTTTTTACATCTACACTATTGTATTTAGTGCAAGTACGTGTCCATGGGTCCTAAAAAGGTTGAAGAGCCAACCGAAACTAAATCGGGAACTGAATCCTCCAGAACACAGACTGCAGTTAGCTTAGCAGCTTTGCTAGCACTCAGAGTTCACCAATAGAGTAAGTGTTTTCTTTTACTTTTCACTTTCAATGCATTACTCACTAAATTATGAAATTTTTCAACACTTTACTATTAAAATAAGCTCGTGTTAATGATTTTAGCCAACGTAGTGTTAAATGTTATTAAATGTCAAGGATACACTTATAGACTCATCGGTTCATGTTACATTTAACTTATGATGGATTTTTCGGCACATACCCCCAATCATAAATCAGAGAGGCACCTGTACAATAAACTCCTTAATGCCATATTAATTCCTTATACAGTGGTGGATTTTCTGGGGGTCTTTAATGGATTATTCATTTTACACTATTCCTTATGGGAAAAATTTTTCTCGTACTCATTTCTGGTACAAGCCTTCTGGAACGACATCAATGACGAGAACTGAGGAGCCACTTGTATGTGCACATTCTATACCCTAGATTGCCACTTCTGTGTTTTCTATGCATAATAGCTCACCCATGATTTCACCCACCCAGCATTGAAAGCAACTCTACAAAGCCACCACTGACCACATACATTTTTTGGCTATGTCTGTGCAGATGACATAGAAATAGAAGTTGAATGCTTGCTATCAGTGTATCAATGCACCAAGTACCATATTCATACACTTTGAGACACCCTGGTGGTGGAATCAACTTACACTATGGGTGTACAAATGGATTTGTATGGCGACAGCAGCATCTCTTAATTCAGCGCTTCAGCAAAGCACTGTCATTGGATTTACTTTTCATTACCTTTGTTTATTTTTCACAGATACAGGTTCCTTGTTTTTTTTCCCCATTTGTTTTTGTTTTTTGCACCAGCTCTTTCCTACAATGGCTCATTCTCAGTGAAGATCTCTGCTTTGTTTACTGTTTGCTTTATTTTTACATCTATAGTACTGTATTCTTTGTGCAAAATAAGTCTCCATGGTCCCGAAAAAGGTTGATGATTACAGCCCATCCGAAGAAAATTCAAGGACGGAACAGATGGCATCAATGGAGTTCATCAATAGAGTAAGTGTTTTTGCTTTGACGTTTCAATCCATTAGTCACTAAATTACATGCGTTTTGAACACTTTATTTTAAAATAAGCTTGTTAACAGTTAGAGTAGATATTAGGTTAATGTAAACATAACTTACTTATTATTACGTATCTTAGGCTCCGTTATTGTACATTATAGAGAGGGCTCTACCAAACCTAATGTACCCTCCTCAGTTCCAGATGCATTTAACTCTATGATGGATTTGTCGGGACATAATGCCACACTAAAATCACTCAAATGCCAGTGAAATAAAACCTAAGCTATTTTGCTGCAATCACAAAAAGTATGTTTTAAGAAAAAAAATAAGGCTAATCTCAGTAAAGACACTTGTTTACTTAAGTAAGCCACTGACTCAAAATATACCATGGTATTAAACCTCCAAAGAAAGGGCTTGGAATGACCTTCATAGTCCCTAGGCTTAGATATCACTGAAAATGTGTGGATAGGTCAAACATGTCGTGCCTGCAAGACAAACTAAGAATGTTAATGAACTGGAAGCATCCTGCAAGAAAGAGTGGGAGAACATCGCTAAAGCAAAAACACAAAGATTGTTGGCTGGTACGTGAAATGACCACGTACTCTCATACCACAACCATATTGGCATCAGTTCAGTCCTGAAGTAGTGAGCACAAAAAATATCTGGTCCCTTTACATTAATGGACACAGTAAGGAGGTAGGAAAATTGTGCTTCTGTATACTTACAGTGCAGCTCTATGGCTGAAATGAGTGTAGGTTAGCTTACCTAATGAACTGCTCAGGCTATGTGGGTGATACTGAAGTCTGTTTGTTGCTGCTACAAAGTCGATGCTATTTTTATGCGAGTTGTGACGAACGTCTGATTGTCAATCATTCAGTCTGAGCTGTCACCTGTATTGTGCATCACCAGATCAGTGACTCAGCTAATGTTAGCGTATTCAAATTGCAGCGTGTCAACTAGGCGAAAAATCAGTCGATAAATAAACCTGTCAGGCCGAGCAACAGACTGATGATCTGGTTTGGTTTGGTTTGGTTTGGTTTGGTTGATGGGAATGTCTTGCAACTATACGAGTTGGAACTTTCTCCTGTAACTTTCTGGGTAACTCCTAACTCCTACATTTTAACTGCGACCCACATCAGGAAAAGTGAAAGAAAAGTGACGTGACAGAATTTGAAGACAAAGCCCAAATCAGAAAATGTTGAAAATGCATTGGTGTATTTCAGACCTGCATCACATTCCTAAAAAAGTAGGGATGGGAACAGTTTATGGCTAGTAATTAGGTAAAACAAATGCATTATGGTGTGATTTCAAAGAGGTTATGTCAAGAGGTGATTGTAATCATGATTTGGTTCAAGTCGGTACAGGCTTTGAGGAGTAAAGATGGGCAGAGGATCTCCAGCTTGTCAAGAAATGTGTGAGAAGATTTGTCACATCTCCACAGAAATACTGGAGGGGATTTAAATATTTCTGTCCTAACTTGTCCTGATCTGACTTGTTTTGCATTGCCTTGTTGAAAAATGCAGGACGTCCCTGGAAGAGATGTCGTCTTGAAGGTAGCTTATGCTACTCTAAAATCTGTGTACTTTTATGCATTAATGCTGCCATCACAGAAGTGTAAATGACCTTTGCCAAGGGCACTGATTCAACCCCATACCATGACGGACCCTGGCTTTTGAACTCATTGCTTGTCGACTTCAGGCTTGGGCACATGGTGTCCATTTCTTCCAAAAAAGATCCGCAATACTGATTCATCTGGCCATAATACACGTTTCCACTGTGTGATGGTTAATATGAGGCTTCTTTTTTGCACAGTAAGGTTTTCAGTGGCATTTGTGAAGGTAGCTCCCCTATATGTAACTCCCTATGTGCTCCCTATCAGCTATTGATGAATGACTGTTGTTGATGCAGTGCTGTCTGAGCGATCGGAGATCAAAGGAGTTCAGTTTAGGCTTGCCTTTTTGCCCTTAAACTAAAACTTCTCCATATTCCTTGAATTGTGTAAAGATACTGTAGACTGTAGGGGGAATCGTTCTTTGAGGAACATTGTTTTTAGACGTTTCAATAATTTTCTCACACATTCATTGACAAACTGGAGGTCTAGACAACATCCTAAAACATGCCAGTAGATGGACTGGTTAGACTTAATTACCCCTAATAATGAGCATACAATTAGACTGAATGTTAAGGGCCTTGTTCAAGGTCTCAACCGTGCCAGCTTGGCAGAGCCAGGATTTGAACTGGCAGCCTTCTGATTATCAGTCCATAACCTTAAATCTCCATTCCATGTTAGTTCATCGAACATATCTTTTCTGGTTGGTAAAAATCATGGGTTGATGCTAATACAAGGTCTCCATGCCACTGCGAAATGAGTGCGCGTTCCCCCGATGGAACGCTGTACTGCAATCAGTCGGACATAAACTGTTATGACACAGTTTGCTTGGCCAACCTGAATTATTCATGCTCTGCTTTGACCAGCAAGGACCTAGGCATGTTAGAGAAACTTGCTCTAGGCGTCACTTTACACTGCTGCGGTACACATGGGTCAGCTCTCCAGATGGCAAGGATGCAATCCGTCTTCCATGCTAACCCTCCCTCTCTCAGATCACTCGCTTCATTGTATGGAGGGTCGCTGAACCACATGTTCAGCCAATGCTGTCACAGAACCGAGCTTCAGAAGTCGCTCGGGGCAAAGACAGTGCTGTCAGAGGGAGAAATTCAACTTGGCAAAACTGGAATGGCTAAATGAAGCTTTTCACGCTGATTTGCCAAGGGATTTGCAATTTCTTTTCCCAAACTTTGCATAAGTGAAGCCTTGACAGCAGCCTCTATGAAGGAGCGGGGTGTGCCCATCAGGATAAACTTCCAGCCCAGGGATGTAGTACCACGACCTGTACGATGGGAGATTGTCATAAGGGAATCTGGAATTAGTGTGAAGACAAAAGTGTGGCGCATGACTTACAATCAGGGGTGGACAGTAATGAAGTGACTGTTACTTGAGTACATGGTGCTTGAAAGTTGGTGAACCCTTTAGAATTATTTCTTATATTTCTGCAGTAAATATGGACCTAAAACATCATCATCAGATTTTCAGATAAGTCCTAAAAGTAGATAAAGAGAACCCAGTTTAAAACAAATGAGACAAAAATATTATAAGGAGGGGGGAGTCATTTATTTATTGAGGAAAATGATCCAATATTAGATATTAGTGAGTGGCAAAAGTATGTGAACCTCTAGGATTAGCATACCATTTGGAAGGTGAAATTAGAATAGGGGTTAGAATCAGGAGTTTTCAATCAATGGAATGACAATCAGATGTGAGTGCACACCCGTTTTTATTTAAGGAACATGGATCTATCAAAGTCTGCTCTTCACAACACGTGTCTGTGGAAGTGTATCATGGGACGAACAAAGGAGATTGCTGAGGACCTCAGAAAAAAAGAGTTGCTGATGCTCATCATCAGGCCTTAAAAAGGTTTCAAAACCATCTAGATTCCACCAATCCACAGTAAGAACAGATTGTGTTGAAATGGAGGAAATTCAAGACCATTGTTACCCTCCCCAGGATTGGCTTGCCATCATTGATGGAACATGAATTCTGAATCATATCAGAGAATTCTAAAGGAAAATGTCAGGACATCTGTCCATGAACGGAATCTCAACAGAAGGTGGGTCATTCAACAAGACAACGACCCTAAGCACACAAGTTTCATTCTGCCAAAGAATGGTTAAAAGAAGAATAAAGTCCATGGTTTGGGAATGGCCAAGTTAAAGTCCTGACCTTAATTGAATCTAAATGTTGTGGAAGGACCTGAAACGAGCAGCTAATGTTGAGGAAACCCACCAACATCCCAGAGTTTGAAGCTGTTCTGTACGAGAGGAATGGGCTGAAATTCCTCAAAGCCGGTGTGCAAGACTGATCAACAGCTACAGGAAACGTTTAGTTGCGGTTATTGCTGCACAGGGAGGGTCACACCACATACTGAAAGCAAAGGTTCAACATACTTTTGCCACTCACTAATATGTAATATGGATCATTTTCCTCAATAAATTAATGACCAAGTATAATATTTTTGTCTCATTTGTTTAACTGGGTTCTCTTTATCTACTATAGGACTTATGTGGAAAATCTGATGTTTTAGGTCATATTTATGCAGAAATATAAAAAATTCTAAAGGGTTCACAAACGTTCAAGCACCACTGTATACTTGTTGAGTATGCCATTGCATTAATATATTAATATTTCATTTTAATTAGATAACTTGGTTCATTCTTACACATAACATCTAGATCACCCAAGAAATTGGGTCCCTTGTCGAGTCTTGATCCTCCCATGGTTTCTGCTTTATAACGTTTAGGGAGTTTTTCCTTGCCACTGTTGCCCTAGGCTTGCTCAGTTTGTGTATATAAAATTGTAAAGCTGCTTTGAGACGACGCTCCGTGGTAAAAAGCGCTATAGAAGTAAAGCTGACTTTGACTTGGTTTGTAAAGCAGGTTGGATGATTACTTTTTCTTTTATTTATTTATTTTCCTGAACAAGCAGCATTTACAGCAGCTCCACTGGGTAGGAGTATAAAATCAAATTACATAAATAAATAAACTGACTACTGACTAAATCTCCAAGTCCTTTATTATTAGGGGTGTTAAATATTATAAGCGCAACATTACAACAATGCAATGGCCAAAAATCTGAAAATGCAACTTTCACTTGTATGGAAGTAACATTTGACCAGTGGTATATGCAGTTTGATTTAAGCAATGAAGTTGTGTACTTTGTCCACCTCTGTTTAACAAAGTAAGCTATTTGGGGCAACAAGTGTGGGAACTGTATCTCTACGCCATGGCTTGAAAAGCCTCACTGTAATCCAATTCACTTTCTAGAGCACTTCTAACAATAGATACTGTCACAAAGCAGCTTTACATAGGGCTGACTGTAGACCTCAAATGAGCAGCCAGTACGAGAGGCCAGAAAGAACCCATAAGAGGCCCTTGTATAGCATAACATCATGGAATCCAATGTCCGACACCCTTGTATAGCAATTATAATGGAAATTGCGCAGTATTGTCTTGAACGTAAACGATAATAAGCTTATGAGCATGTTATGAATAAGCGTGTTGATGTATTGTAACAGTTCAGTCACTGATGCAGTTCTAGGAAGGTTCTAGGTTTTCAGGTCAGATGATTCACTGGAGGGTTTATATCTGATGACTAAGAGTCTCCTTTATGCAAGTCCAGAGAAAGTAAGTCTAGCAGTTTCTCTGTTCATGTACTTCTTGCACATTTGTGGTCGGTTAATGCAAGCATGTTCAACCTTTTCGCACTTTTTCTCTTCTGTTAACCAAAGACATACAGTACTGTGTAAAAGTCTTAGGGCACCATTAGATTTGTTGTTTTAGGAATGCTATAATAACCATAACCCTATAAAGCATATTGCCAACGATTGGACCCAAATATTTAACTTGGATATAGTACTACATAATCCTCTTTTCCACTGATTTTCTTTCCAGTCTTTGTAAGCTTTAGCATATTTTAGTCGTTTCCCTGTTCCCCTTGTGAAAAAGTGGTTTCTTGGCTGCTACCCTTCCAAAATGACCATTCCTGATCAAGCTCCTTCTGACTGTACAAGGTATTGCTGTAGAAAAGATCACTAGAGCCGAGTCCAAGTCAAGACCAAGACCACTCGTTTATGGACTTTAGTACAACACTAGTAGAAGGTCAACTTGCCGGCCCGATGAAGCTGCCATATGGTGCTATTGCTCAAGTCAGTGTAGCCAGTGTGGCCTACAGAATCTGTATATTCTGTCATTATACCATTGTTAACCATGGTATGTCTAATGTATTGGTGACCTAAAACCTTTGCACAGTACTATATACTTTACCCAATAACAGAAAACCTCTTTTTGACTGTACATTAAGGTGCCAATGGGGAAATATAATAGAAATCAACATTTTTGCAGTCTCCACCAAAATCTTTTTAGAGTTCTTGTCTCCTTGCCCCCCACCCTGAAGGATAAATTACTCCTGTTCCTCTTGGTTGCTCAGTATTGAATCAGATGTCTCCGAATGAGCACAAAACCCTGTTCTGCAGAGTCGTTCACCATCTTCAGTCCAGTGACTTTCAATGTTGCTTCGATGTAATTATCATTTGTTTGCCACATACTATGTTCTAGAAGAAGTAAGTCTTGGTTTATGCCCCAAACAACATTTTTTTTCCTTTTTGTGTGTGTGTGTGTTGAAAGAACTTTTCCAACAATTATTTATTCGTCTATTTAACATCATGTATATGTAGCTATATTCATGATTGGGGAGCGTGGATACAACTGCTTACTAAACGCTTGGGCAATTTAGAGAGACCAATTAACCTATAAAGCACATGTCTTTTGGATTGCTGGACCGCCCAGTGAAAAACCACATGACATGAGGAGAACATACAAACTGTGGATCTTTGGAGCTGTTCAGGGACTGTATTAATCATGGGCACCACCATGCCACCTTTTTCCAACAGGTACAAATTCACAAGTATTAAAAAGTAACACCGAGTGAGCTTTTAGACAAGTGATATCATGATGATTTTTAGTGGTGATAAAGCTTGTTATATGGAACAGTTTGAGGGGGTGTGGCCTGATAGACTAGTACATTTAATTTTTTTCCATATATCTCACTGGAACCCTACTGTAGAGCCTATGAAACTGTGGCCATAAATCTATATGTTTCCATTTATTCCAAAAATAATTGGTTGCTTCACCCATTATTTTAATAGTTCTGTCTATAATCTGTTCTTTCATTTTAGGCTCAAATTCAGCAGACTGAATCATATATTGTATTTCCTTCGTCACTGTGTGGTTTTGACAGTGTCCTGATAAAAGTGTCAGGTTGTTCCGAACCAGTGTAAACTGTTTTGTTTGCCCAGAAACCCAAAGAAATGAGAAGCTAATTAAACACATGAGGCAAAATTATTATGTTTGGAAATTAAGTTTTATTTATCTGTGAGGGGCTTTTGCTTTCAGTATCTGGTGTGGCTGCTTTTTGTGACGGTAACTGCAACTAAACAGTCAGTCCTGCAATTGGTTCTGAGGAAATGTAGCCCATTCCTCTGTACAGAACAGCTTCAACTCTTGGTTGTTGGTCAGTTTCCTCACCTGAACTGCTCACTTCAGGTCCTTCATTTCTATTGGTGTTAAGGTCAGGAATTTGACTTGTCCATTCCAAAACATTAAATATTCTTCTTGAACCATTCTTTAGTATAATTAGAGTGGTTGTCTGTCTACATGACCCAGGTTCTTTTGAGAGTCAGTCCATGGACATATATCCTGACATTTTTCTTTTAGGATTTGCTGGTATACTTTTGAATTTATTGTTCCATCAATACGGCAAGCTATTCTTGCCCAGATGCAGCAAAACAAGCCCAAACCATATAATACAGTCACTGTTTCTTCCATCATTACTGAGGAGCTCTGTTACTCCATCTATAGACGGTAAACAATGGTCTTGAATTTCTTGCATCTGTACACAGTCTGTCTGACTTTGGTTTTGTAACCCTTCCTTCTTAATTAGTGTCAACAGGTCTTTTTTCAGAGGGCATTGGAAATCTCCATGAAGTGCCATGAAACACTCCAACAAGCGTGTATTGTGAAGATCAGACTTTTTATAGATCTCCTGGCATCATCGCCTGGCAAGTCCTGGAGTTGTTGACAGTTGTTTTTCACCACACAAATTGTGAGTTCCTGGCACTCCATGTGGAGCTCCATGTGGTTTCTGGATGCATGTTTCCTGGTGCTACATAGTGCTACATTACAATAACCATATTCCTATTCGATAAGTTCAAGTGCTCTTTAGTTTTATTAGGCTATACTGGGTGTTTCTCATCAACCCAATCCTTTAGTCTGCAAGAAGTCTAATGCATAATTATTTTATGGTATAACTCAGGATACAGAAATATTTCCCAAAAGAAAAGGGTGAGCAAGCATTCTGACAGGCACTTTATCCAAATTGACTTACAATTTAAGTAAGAGCAAAGAGTTCAGGGTTAAGCTTGGCTGAGCTTGGATTTGTACTCAAAACTTGCAATTAGTAGCCTAGTGTCAGAACTGCTCAGCCATCACTGAATGAGAAGAGGCAAGTTTACTGAAGTCCTTATTTGGAATACGTGAATTTTGAAATAAAGCACCCAGAAATGTCGGATTGCTGCAAAAAAGTATTGCAGGTGTGGTCTGATTAAACGCTGGGTCTTGCCACAAGAGGGTGTAAAAGTACTTCCCCCACTGTCTACAAAAAGGCTCTCAGAGGCTACTTTTGGGTAGTGTACCTCTTGGTGAGAGCTTGTGTACTGCTAGACATGCCTCTACGACAGACATTTTGCCCAGACTTTGAGAGGGGGCACATCATTGCACTGAGAGAGGCAGGATGGTTGTTTCAATGAACTGCCTGCCAACTCGGCCATTCTGATCTAGCTGCTAGGATATGTTTGGAGCACAGGTGAACAGTGAACAGGCTGTGGAAGGCCCAGACAGACCACCAGAAGAGAGGATCGTTTGATCCGCCGACAAGCATGAGCAGCTCCCACAGGTTCATTGTGCACCATCCAGGCACAGGTTAGCACCTTCACTACACACCCTCTGCCTGGACCATTTCCAGGGGCTTAGCAGAAGGACTTTGTTGTCACGGTGCCCATTACATGTCCTGCCATTGACAGCCAGCCACCGTGTTGTAAACGAGAAACCTGAACTGCTATGGACTGGAACTGTATTGTCTTTAGCAACAAATCCATATTCTGTTCGAGATCTAACAACAGTCAGGTTTGAGTATGGAGGTCTCATGGTGAGCGCGTCAATCCAGCCTTTACTGTGGAGCAACACACTGGCCCAACTGCTGGGGTGATGATCTGTGGATCCATTGCATATGATAGTCAGTCATCCCTAATAGTGACAAGAGGGACACTAACAGATCAGTGATATGTGCAGGACATCCTGCGGCCATGTGTTGCCTCTCATGGCAGGGCTTTCAACTGGCATTTTTCAGCAGGATAAAACTCACCCACACACAGCAAGGGTCTCCCAGGCATGTCTCCAACAGATTGCAACACTTCCTTGGCCTGCCCGGTTGCCAGATTTATCGCCAATCAAGCATTTATGTGACCAGCTGAGACACCAGCTTTAGCATTTACATTTACATTTACAGCATTTAGCAGACCTTATCCAGAGCGACTTGATACAATCTTACAATCCAATCCTTGCTCAAGGACCCAACAGTGGCCGTTTGGCAGAGGTGGGATTTGAACCCTAGACCTTCTGGTCCATAGTCCAGTACCTTACCCGCTAGGCTACCACAGTCCTCGAATGTGCCTACGAGTGTGCACAATGTACAGGAACAGCTGCAACATCTTTGGGCAAATATGTCATAGAGGCATGTCTAGCAGTCAGTGATCTCTCTCAGTCAGTGATCCGACATTTCTATTTGGATGCTTTATTTGTCAATGAGTGTCTGCTGAAAACTGCAGATATCAGAATTAGGTTGACACAGTAATTAAAACTGTCACCTCACAGTTATAGATCAGCCAGAGACATGGGTTCAAATCCTGGCCTCTGTGTGATGTGTGTATGATTCACAATGTCTGCGTGAGTTTCCTCCAGGTTCTCCAGTTTCCTCTCACAGTCAAATGCATCCGTTGGGTCAATCAGTGTCCTAGTGTGAGTGCCCTGAGATTAATTGGTGACTTGTCTGGGCCTGTTTTCCTGTTAGCCACTGGGCCCCCTGCGACCCTGAATTGGATTGTGTAGGGAAAGTGAATGAGAGGGTGCAAGCTATGGGAAGAAAGACCGGAACCCAGATGTATAAGTGAAGACCAGAGGACTCAATAGAAAGGTACTGAACCTCGGTCCTTATTTAGATAACAATAATAATACAATGATCTATACAGCTCGGTCTGCCATAGACTTGGAGACTTTCATCAAGTCTTAGTCAAGACAAGTGTTCTGAGTTTACAAGTGCAGCCAAACTAAAAAAAAAACCCAAATCAATTAAAGACAGTATGGAAAATACAAATAAAAAAATACTGCTTCTTACATTTAATTTTAATTTCAGTGCAGACAGTATGAACCCAAGGTATTTCATATTTTTTTTATTAATTTCATTTGTAAAGAAACATCTATTACTGCATTTCAGCCCTGCATCACATTCTAAAAAAAAAAAAAAAAAAAACAGTTGTGATGGTAAAGCCTTTATCACATTGTAATGTTGCCATACCTTCTCACAACCTGTAGAAGACGTTTTGGTCTATGAAATGAAGTTGGCCAGACAAAACATGGAAAATCTCATGTTCATACTGTGCAATGCACTGAAAGTCAAAGTAAATTTTTACACTGTCTGATTTATGGTTGTATTTCTAAAAACCATGTAGCTATACAGTGTATGTAAGACGTCATATGAGCAACACTTAGGCTGCATGTGTCATTTTCAGAGTTTGTAAATGGCTGCTGTGCTGTAGAGCCACAGGCATTGTGTTTGTTCTGCTTGTAAATCTGAGCCTTTATGTGTGTAATTTCAAAATGGCCTCTCAAAGAGCAGAGTGTGAGACAACACTGAGAATAGGCTTCAGCTCAGGCTTAGCTTACAGATGTGCTAAAACCAGTAGCATTTATCAAGACAGATGTTACTCGAAAGCAAAATGAAGCAGTTTTGGGACACGGACCTTGGAGATACAGGTTGGTGAATCAAAACACACATCCTGTAACCTGTCCGGATCCACAGCAGCCACATTTTCTGAGGATAACCACATGGTCTTAATGAATGTGAGCACTGGGTAAATCTAAATCTTTTATCTCTAGTCTAGGTTCTTGAAGAAGACCTGGCTGACATTAAAATGTAGAGTGGTACCTCGGTTCTCGACCTCCTCGGAATTTGTTTCTTGATGAATTTTGACTAGAAAAAATTGTCTCGGCACCCTTGCTTAAACTTTAATGAGTCGAACCAGTGATTCAGTGCTTCAGATTCACAGTAACTCTTCCTCAGTGAATATCTCCACTGTGCTTATAATTTTCTTTATTTTTACATCGACAGTACTGTATTCATAGCCCAATAAAGTCCCCATGGGTCCTAAAGTGGTTAGTAATGACAGTAAACTGAAAGGAAAACTGAATCCTTTTGGCTTTCAGGCTGAGCAGTTAGCATTAGCAGCTAGTGCCCTGAGTTCACCGATAGAGTAAGTGTTTTGCTTTTACTTTTCACTTTCAATCCATTATTCACTAAATTACATGAGGTTTTTCAACACTATTACAAAATACGCTTTGTGTTAAAGATTTTGGCCACCTGTAGGTGTTAATGTGTAATAGGCTCTGCTGTGATACAGTACAGACTACATTAAACTCATCGGTTCATATTACATTTAACTTATGATGGATTTGTCGCAGTGTATCCCCGCCGAACATCAGGGAGCACCTGTACAATACAACTGCATTAATGAATATACTACATTATTTAGTCCAGGGCTCTGGTGTCCTCCAGCAGGACAGTTTTGTTAGCATCCTCTGACAAGCTGCTGTGTGATGAAGCATGAGCTTTATTAACCCTGTGGTATTCTTCCCAGCTGCTGTGTTATGAACTGTGGCAACAGTTGGCAAAGAAACCAAAAAAAATCCATTTAACGGAGTGTGTGGTTACAGTAAGTCACTGAGAGAGACATGAGACCACTGGAAATGTGAAGTCAATAAGTGCAGGCGTGATGGACGCAGCAGGAAGTCATAGCTTCTCGCGGTACCTTGTGAGACGGAGTCAGAATCGATACTGGATCTTTAGCTCTGTCGTGTGTGTGCATGTAGGTCTGTGATAGAGAGACGGAGAGTGTGTGGGTTGTACTCACAGCGGTCCACCATGTTCCGGGGTTTTCTAGGCCGCAGTTGTCACTATATTCCAAGCAGCAGGAGTCAGGCACCCTGGTGGCATTGTACACCTCAAACCAGTCGGTGTGATTAGTTACACCGCAGCAGCGGAACTGTGACAGAGAGAGCATTGAAGTGATGTCAGATCAAATTAGAAGGCTGAGCTTGGTTAATTAAGCCTCGGTTTAAGGTCACCAAAAGAATTTTTTTGCAGTCCTGTCTGAGGCAGGAGGCACACTTCCATCATTTCACTCTATGATCTTCCCGCGGTGTCGCAGCTGTTGTGAACCCATCACCAGAAGGAACGTCTCGGTACATCCAGGTGAAAGGCGACATAATTCAGAGTCTAAAAATTCCCCATCCATGATTCATGCGCTCCAATCAGTGGGCACACACAGATGATCATTTACATGTCATCTTTTATTCAGGAGCACCTTTTGGCATCTCGATATTCCTCCCTACTGAGAAACGTCGTATGTTAACACCAGCGCTGTGTTCAGTATTTAACAAACTATGGCTCATTGACTAAGATCATTACTAGCAATATGGCTCAATGCATCTTCATTACAGTGATTAGTGTCAGATATGCAGTAAGCAATGGATATACATGAACATATTGACAGGCTCAAGGACCTGCTTCATGGCAGATAAGAGCTCGGATCACTTTATGTACCCTCCTTGTTTCTACACTCAGTGTCCATTTTATCGGTTCCACTTACCATATAGACGCACTTTGCAGTACAATTACAGACTGTAGTCCATTTTTCTCTATGATGAATAATCAGGACACAGTAGTGCTGCTGGAGTTTTTAAACACTTTGTTCACTCACTGTGCACTTCTGTAGACAACATCTACCTACTGCTCCACCTGTAGATTGTAAAGCAGAAGACATTAGCTCATCTGTGTGGCCACAGTTTGTGTTAGTCATCCGCAATTCTTTGCAACCCATTTTATTTTTGCTCAGCAGCAGTTCCCACTACCTTGCTGTCCAGGCAGTCTCTTGCACCTGTGTGAACTCAGTTTCAACACCGTGAGGCTCCAGTTCTACAACATGTGAGCTAGTTCAAAGTGTTGTCAGTTAATTAAGTAGTACTTGGACAGAATGATCATCATTTCAGTAGAAATAACGTATAACTATAAATAACTTTATCTACAACTTAATGTGTTTCTCTCGTTTTACTCTGTTTCTTTTTTCCCCAATTTGTTTTTTTCCCATTCCCCACCAACCCAAATGGTGGCTTTAGAAGTGAGCCAAGATGTTTTTTTTTTTTTTTTTTTTTTTTTCCTCGAACACATAATCAACAACGAAGACAAATGCTTACCAGAGGGTGGCTTCTAGAGCAGGACCATGGGCTTCAATATATGAATGTCTTTCCAAAACACACACACCACACAATATATATATATATATTATAATATATATATATATATAATATATATATATATATATATAATATAATATCTTATATATATATATATTATTATATATATATACGTCATGTGTGTGGAAAGACATGCAATATATTAGTATATACGTATGTGTGTTGGAAAGACATGCATATATTAGTATAGTATGTATGTATGTGTATATATATATATATATATATATATATATATATATATATATATATATATATATATATATAGTCGTGATTAGAGTCAGATGTTTTCAATCAATGGGATGGCAATCAGGTGTGAGTGGGCACCCTGTTTTCTTTAAAGAACAGGGATCTATCAAAGTCTGCTCTTCACAATGCATGTTTGTGGAAGTGTATCATGACACGAACAAAGGAGAATTCTGAGGACCTCAGAAAAAGAGTTGTTGATGCTCATCAGGCTGGAAAAGGTTCCAAAACCATCTCAAATGAGTTTGGACTCTTGGAAAACACTACATTCCAGCATAAGAACCTTATCCTTATTTACCTTATTGATCTACAGGGTCACACCAAATACTGAAAGCAAAGGTTCACATACTTTTGCCACTCACTAATAAGTAATATTGGATCATTTTTCTCACTAAATAAATGACCAAGTATAATATTTTTGTCTCATTTGTTTAACTGGGTTCTCTTTATCTACTTTTAGGACTTGTGTGAAAATCTCATGATGTTTTAGGTCATATTTATGCAGAAATAATAACAAAATATTGTTATTTTGCAGCCTTGTGCTAAAATAAAGAAAATTTTTAAATTCTGCAATCAATACCCCATAATGAAGTGACAACAGAATTCTAGAAATCTTTGCAGTTTATTGAAAATATTGCATTGACATAAGTATTCAGACCCTTTACTCAGTACTTACTTGAAGCACCTTAGGCAGTGATTATAGCCTCCAGTCTTCTTGGGTTTGATGCCCCAAGGTTTGCACACCTGGATTTGGGGATTTTCTGCCATTCTTCTCTACAGATCTTTTCAAGCTCTGTCAGGTCAGACAGCCATTTTCAGGTCTCTCCAGAGATGTTCGATTGGGTTCAAGTCAGGACTCTGGCTGGGCCACTCAAGGACATTCACAGAGGGGATGAATTGGCTGTGTGCTTAGGGTCATTGTCTTGTTGGAAGATGAACCTTCGGCTCAGTCTGAGGTCCTGACCACTCTGGATCATGTTTTCATAAAGAATATCTCTGTGCTTTGCTCCATTCAGTTTTCCCTCAACCCTGACCAGTCTCCTTGTCCCAGATGTTGAAAAACACCCCCACAGCATGATGCTTCCACCACCATGCTTCACTGTAGGGATGGTATTCTGCGGATGAGCAGTGCCTGGTTTTTTCCAGACATGATGCTGTGTTTCTTGTTTCTTACAGGTTGAGAATCATTTAAGTGCTGCAGTGATGGTTGACCTTCTGGAAGGTTCTCCCATCTGCACACAGGATCTTTGCCAGAGTGACCATTGGGTTCCTCTCTTACCAAGGCTCTTCTCCCACAGTTACTTAGTTTGAAGGGCCAGCCAGCTCTACGAAGAGTCCTGGTTGTTCCAAACTTCTTCCATTTAAGAATTATAGTGGCCACTGTGCTCTTGGGAACTTTCAGTGCAGCAGAATTGTTTGTAGCCTTCTCCAGACCTGTCTCTGAGCTCTACAGGCAGCTCTTTCCTCCTCATGGCTTGGTTTGTGCTCTGATATGCATTGTTAGCTGTGAGACCTTATATATACAGGACTGAGGTGTGTCTTTCCAAATCATGTCCAATCAAATGAATTTACCTCAGGTGGACTCCAATCAATGTGTAGAAACATCTCAAAGATGGTCATGAAAAATGGGAGGCTCCAGGGCTAAATTTCAAGTATAATAGCAAAGGGTCTGAATACTAATGTTCATGAGAAATTTTAGTTTTTCCCTTTCTAATAAATTTGCATTAATAGAATGTTAAAAATTCTGTTTTCACCTTCTCATTATGGGGTATTGAGTGCAGATTGATTTGGGGGACTTGAGAATTTTATTTTAGCACAAGGCCTCACTTAACAAAATATGAAAAAATAAAAAAAATATATAATGACCCAAAACAGGCCTCAGAGCTGTGCAACAGCTTCTCGAAGCCCAATGGAGTTCAAGTTGTGGACAGTCACATGACCTACATTCCATTGAGCATTTATGGATGAAGCTTGAGACATGGACTCCAAATGTTACAGAATTCTTGGCTTCCTATGTTAGCTCGAGCACATGCAGGATTAAAATACTAATAAATAGTGATAGTCACTCCAATTGTTAGGCTGATTATACGACTTATAATGACGGTCATTATGTTGTGATAAATGCAAAATAGAAGAAATTTTTCTAGTGGTCTCAGACTTTCGAAGCCCATTGTACATTTACTGACTCGCATATAACTGGCATAAGAAACCAGATTTAATAATAGTTTTTTTTATGTTCACTCTCTGCCTTTGTGCTCTCTTTTGTTCTATTTATACCAGCTTATTACAGTTGTTATATCCCTTTGTGTACTAATGTACCTTAATTTCACACTGAAGAAGCCTAGTCTGTGACGGGTCATTATGCAGTACAAGTGTTAGACAGTGGAATCTGCACACACACACACACACACACACACAGGGCGTCATGATCTGCTCCAGCATTAAATATGATCAAAGTTGATCTTGTGACGCAAGGCGAACCCTGCAGAATAGAAAGCAGCATGTGCCATGCTGTATCCTACACAGATGAGCAATGATGCCATCTGTTCCTCTTTATGGGTGATATAAATGGGGCACCATATTTACCATAGTCATTTTCAGTTGCAGAGTGAATTTGGCGATATAAAATGCGATTGTTTCATGACTAAACTCAAGAACACCTGACTGCATTTTGTCATCAGGATGAAAAAAAGAATAAATTCTATCTATATAAATGTGACATGGGTGCAGAAGGAATTATTCATGACTTGCCGATACATTTTGGACAAAAGATATATAATTTTTCATCCGGTACATGAAAGGAACTCATTTTTTTTTTATTCACACAGAAATAGATCTCATGTGTCAGTGAATGAATAATGTATCAATCTGTCATTCAGGGCTACCGAGTTCTTACTTTTTAATAATGGTTTGCTGAACCCAAAATGAATTTGTGTCTCACCATTATATTGGTTACAAATAGTACCTGTAGTGCACCGTACATCTCAATTTGTCTTGGTGCATGCTCAATAATACAGGTCAGAAAATCCCAGAGAAGTTGAATCAGGTCATCTGGACATAAGGTTTTGCAGGAGAAACATTCACCGGTCCCATTGTTATGTAATGGTGCTGGTATCGGTCATTATGCAAATGTACTGTATATAAGATTGGGGAAGAAGTCACTTGGATGTCCAGATGAACTGGTTCAACTACTGTTGTACACCTAGTTCTTACAAGTAGCACCTTCTGAATACCTGGGTTACCAATACAGCATTGTGCTGACAGATACAATCAATGTATATCCCGAATTAGCCCATTATTCATAATTGGGTCGATGGCTTAGGTAATTTGCTTCTTTTAACATCATCTTAGTGATTTAACACATCGCTAACATGCCTAACTAGTGTTATCTGCCAGTGACAGTCGACACCCAAAGCTGCTTCACACATTCACATACTTTTGGCCTGGGTTATGACCTAATATTATTATCTAATTATCAGTTATTCCTGAATATAAACAGTGATTTTCCCTCCATCACAAGTGTGGAAATCATAAACAAGTAATTCAATCCAGAAGCATAAGCTATTGCCCTTCAGGATTCTCATAAAGGTAAGCTTATGTGCTTAGACTGAGCAAAGTCATAGATAACATGATAAGGATGCATGTCCATGCAGCTCTGTGTGTTATATTAAAAATCTTTATCATACCTGCACTCGAGATAAACAAACAAAGGGTCTAGGTTATGCTACTGAACATGACTTTGTTAATAAATAAAACAGAAATGGATATGTGACTGCCTTTCTGCCATCAGGATGATCCTCAAACATGTTTCTTTGTTATTATTATACAGTATTGTGCACAAGTCTTAGGCCACTATTAGATTAGATATATCATTATTTTAAGGAATGCTATAATGGCCATGTATAATTATTTCTCAGTGTCTTTATCAGAATATAACTAGAAAACACTAGATAACTAGAATTCAGAAAAACAGCTTCTGTAGGCTACATTGGCATATGTGGGACTGTGGTAGCCTAGCGGTTAAGGTACTGGACTTTTGACCAGAAGGTCCAGGGTTCAAATCCCACATCTGCCAAGCTGCCACTGTTGGGTCCTTGAGCAAGACCCTTAACCCACAATTGCTTGGACTGTAAGATTGTACCAATTGTAAGATGCTCTGGATAAGGGCGTCTGCTAAATGCTGTAAATGTAAATGTATTTAGCATGACCTCCCCTTACACCTGCGCTTCACTGGGATGCCCTTCTAACATCCAAATAAGCTAAGATGTGCTAAAGCTCACAAAGATTGGAATGCAAGTCAGTGGAAAGGAGTATTATAGAGTGACGAATCCAAGTTTAAAATTTTAAAGTAAAAAAAAATCGTCGACAATAATGTTATATATGGTCATTATACCATTGCTGAAACAACAAATCTAACGATGGCTTAAGTCTTTTGCACAGTACTGTATATTATTCACATTGCTAATAGATACTTACATCAGTCTGGACGATGCTCCAGGCATTGGTCAGGCCAATGTTTCCCTCTGTACCAAAGAGCTGCAGACCTTTTTTCAGGTCGTTTTGTGCGTAGCGGTCAATCTTGAAATAAAGAAAACAGGACACTGATGTCAGAAAATGTTATCTGAATAGATAAACAGAGCAAGGAGAATCATATTCAGTGGTACCTTGGTTCTTGACCACCTCAGACTCATTTTGACTAGTCCCGGTTCTCATTGTTTGCTCGGTACTTGGCGCACTTGCTTAAACTTGTATGAGTCGAGCCACGTGACTCGTTCCAGTACTGTGATTCAGTCTCACAATAGCTCTTTCTAAGTGAAAATCCACTGTGTTTATTGTGTTTTTCTTAATTTTTACATCTACCGTACTGTATTCTTAATGCAAATACGTCTCCATGGGTCCTAAAATGGTTGATGATTACAGCCAAAAAGGAAATCAAGGACTGATTCTTCTGGATCACTTTCAGGCTGAGCAGTTAGCATTAGAAGCTAGCGCCCTGAGTTCACCAAAAGAGTAAGTGTTTTGCTTTTACTTTCACTTTCAATCCATTACTCACTAAATTACATTATATTTTTCAAGACTTTATTAAAAAATAAACTTAGTGGTAATGATTTTGGCCAACTGTAGGTTACTGTTTAAGTGTTCTAAACAATAAGGTCAGTATAGACTATATTAAACTCATTGGTTTAAGGAGCACCTGTACACTACAACTCCATTAATTCATAAATGCCTTATACAGTGTGGATTTTTGTGGTGTCTGGAACGGATTCATTCAGTTTACATTATTCCTTATGGGAAAAATTTGCCATGGTACCACTATTTGCCGAGGTGGTGAGGATCAAAGTACCACTATTACGCAATATCCAGCAATAATGATGGCATATCAAACCAAATTCTTGAAGTATTTCGCAATTGATCATGTTTGTAATGAAATATCATACTAGGTTTGTCATGATCCCATGTTCACACTGTTAAATGTACTTCACATTGTAACATTGTGTTTGGTAAATAAAAAATAATGTCATAAATATCTCTTCTCAAATGTAATATGCCTCCATGTACCGTCATGAAAATCTCTGCTCAGTCATACATTATTTGTAATAGTTCTGATGTCTTACATTTTACATGAAGCAAAAGCAGTTGCAGTACAAAAATTACGACAACACAAATGTCATAAAGTACACAATATGGCCGAAAGCATGAAGACACCCCTTTTTATTAGTGTTCTCTGTTATTTCGGTCGCAAATATGTTCATAATCTGAAGCGCACAGGCATAGAGTCTCCGAAGGCAAACAGTGACAGAATAATGGGTTATACTGAACATCTCAGAGACTCTCAATATGATGATTTCATAGGTTTCCACCTTCACAACAAGTCAGTTCATCAACTTCCTGCCCTGCAATCGTAAAGCAGTCTATAAAGAAATGGTTTGCCAAACCGTTGTAGTGCATTCCTGGGCTGGGAAGACTGAATAAGAGAGAGAGAGAGAGATAAAGTGCAGTCAAGCTTTCACAAATAGATGAGTAAACCATCAGTCAGTGTAATGGGAAGAGGGCAGACGCTGATAGAGGTAAAGGCAGGATGGTCTGCTGGCGATGGTACAATTAATCATAGAATATGAGACCCAGGTGACGTCTGTCTGCCAGGACTAATCACTGAGCGCTTTTTGCTATCTTTTCATACACACCGGCATCAGCCACTGAGCAACTTTAGGGGTAGCCATTCATTCCAGTGATAAACTTTTAAATAAGTAGCAGACATAACAGGACTAGACAGTAACAGGACTGGAAGAAACAATGTGAAAATAAAATAGAGTTGCCTGACCAATACTGGGACTGTGGTAGCCTAGCGGTTAAGGTACCGGACTATGGACCAGAAGGTCCAGGGTTCAAATCCCACCTCTGCCAAGCTGCCACTGTTGGGTCCTTGAGAAAGGCCCTTAATTCACAATTGCTTGGATTGTAAGACTGTACCAATTGTAAGTCGCTCTGGATAAGGGCGTCTGCTAAATGCTGTAAATGTTTCAGCATTCAGTGTTGAAAAAACAGTAGAAAATCAAGTTACAATTACTCACTGACAAAAAACGTACCCAGATAGAAATGGTCGGATTACTGCAAAACTGCATGTTGTTATGTCTCAGGTAGATACTGTATGTAAATGATTACAAGTGTGATCGGATTTGGTCTTTCCACAAGAGGGCATAAAATTACTTCCCCCACTGCCCTATAAAAAGGCTCTCAGAGTCTACTTTTGGGTTGTGTACCTCTTGGTGAGAGATGGTTGACTGCTAGACATGGCTCTATGACACACTAACACATTTGGCTCAGTAGACAAACTTTGAAAGAGGGTGCATGACTGCCCACCTCTCGGTCGCTCTGACCTGGCTGTTGGAGGTGTTGGGAGCAGTGGTTCTGTGAGGCCATGCACACATGGTGAGCAGACAGACCAACAGTTTGATTCGCCGACAAGCGCAAGCAGCTCCCACAGTTTTGTTGTCTACCATCCACACAGCTGTGGCAGCTTCCCTACACATCCCTGTCTTTGCCTGGACTATTTCAGACGATAAGCAGAAGGAAATCTGGTGCTGATATTGGATCATTTTTCCTCAATAAATAAATGACCGAGTGTGGCAAATTTTTCCCATAAGGAATAATATAAACTGAATGAATCCGTTCCAGACGCCCCAAAAATCCACACTGTATAAGGCATTATATGCATTAATGGAGTTGTATTGTACAGGTGCTCCTTGAACCAATGAGTTTAATATAGTCTATACTGACCTTATTGTTTAAAACACTTGTACATTAACCTACAGTTGGCCAAAATCATTAACACAAAGTTTATTTTATAATAAAGTGTTGAAAAATCTCATGTAATTTAGTGAGTAATGGATTGAAAGTGAAATGTAAGAGCAAAACACTGCTTTGACTTGTGTGATCCAGAACTACCTAAAAGGTTTGCAAACTTTCAAGCTCCACTGTTTACCCATAAATATACCAAGTCGTCCCTCAATATCAACGGGGCTTCCAGGACCCCTGCATTTACACAAAATTGAATATGCAAAACTAAATACACAATATACAAAGAAAAAAGACGTCTCTGATTCCCTCTCTCAGTGCAAGAGACCTCTGGAGCACCAGCTGAAATGCTGCTAACCTGATCTGATTAAGAGGATGTGACTTTTGCCCCCCACTGAGGCCACTCGGTTGCTTGTTCAGTCTGTTGTCATTTCAAGACCGGTCTACTGCTACACACTCCAGGGTGATGCGTACCCTCAGATGCCTGCAGCTGATTCGGAATGCGGCAGCACGTCTGGTTTTCAATCTAATCAAGTTTTCCCACATCTGCACGCTGCTGCTTTTGCTTTACTGGCTCCCTGAAGCTGCCAAAATCAGATTTACCAATCGTGTTTCGCTACAGGCTAAAAATGGCTCCTACCTGAAGGTATTACTGAAATCCTTCTGTACCTAGTAGCCTTAGAACCTCAAACATGACCTGAGTGGAGCCATGTTTGAATAATCAAGTCGTTGCTCTGTACTGCCTATTGGCACTGGAACTGCGGGGGGCTTGGTGTCTAAGGTACCAGATGGTCCAGGTTTCCAAGTCCACCTCTGCAAAGCTGCCACTGATGAGTCCTTAACCCACAGCTGATTGGATTGAAAGATTACTACTCTAGATATGGTTGTCTATTCAATGGTTACTGAATTGCTAAATGAAATGGCTAAGTCTGTCTTTGAACAAGAATTCAGTCAGTCAGTGCAGGTATGTGCCATTACAGTCTGTGAAGCAAGACGTGCCCAGGATGTTGACTGGGCATTACCGTTAAACATATTGTTTTATTTCCAACAATAATATTAATTGAAACGATCACGTTATGAAAACATTTAGTACAGTACTGTGGTAGCCTAGGGGTTAAGGTGCTGGACTATAGACCAGAAGGTCCAAGGTTGATATCCCACCTCTGCTGAGGTCTTGTCTTGGTCTAGTCCCGGTCTCAACCACTCCTGATCTCAGTCTTCACTTGGACACGACTAATAAAAGTCTTGGTCTTGACTACAACACTAAAACAGATGTTGATCGGCTGGACAAAGCAATCACAAACATTGCATTAACTTATTTATATTTGCATTTCTTTACTATTTCTTTACAGTATGTCTGCTGAGAACAACCTTTAGCATTTCTTTGAATGAGGGCATTTGGATCAGACACAGCAGTGCTGCTGGAGTTTTTGAACATTGTGTTCAATCACTATTTGCTCTATTAGACACATCTACCATATTGCTCCACCTTGTAGATGTAAAGTCAGATGCCGGTGGCTCTACACTTTAGGCTGGTGGACTATTCTCAGCCCAGCAGTGACACTGGGGTGTTTAAAAACTCCAGCAGCACTGCTATGTCTGATCCGCTCATACCAGCACCACATCAGTGTCGGTGCAGTGCTGAGAATGATCCACCACCCATATAGGACCTGGTCTGTGGGGGTCCTGACCATTAGAGGACAGAGTAAAGGGAACAAACAAAGGATGTAGAGAAACAGATGGACTTCAGCCTCTAATTGTAGAACTACAGAGTGCTTCTATATGGTAAGTCGATAAACTGGACAGTGAGTGTAGAATCAAGGAGGCATGTATATTTATTTATTTTGCCAGTCAAGTCGTGCAATAAATAATGCGTGAAGCACGAGCCAGCTTTGATGTGTTCGTGTAGCATCTAGTAGCAGAGAGCTGCAGGATCTCCACTCCACGAAACAGATCCCCACCTTCATTATTTATTTAGGACCACAGGAAAGCAGAGGAAGATGGGGGAGAGCTAACGCTATGTCTTTTAAACCCACAAATAAAAGCCCTATCCTCTGAGGGTTGGCCTTCCCCTCCAAAAGCACATCACGAATGCAGCTCGCACACCCCGCTCGTTCTATGCCTAAGCAGCTCTTGTGTGGACCAACTTTTTGCCGACTCAAAGGACATTAAGTAAGTGTGAAGTGAGGTTTGCTCTCTCTTTCCCCCTTTTGCTGTCTCTCTCTGTGATGCCTCTTATCAGCTTTCATTATGCCATGCTGCACACGTGGAGCTGAGTGCCATTTTTCATATTTGAAGCGCCATCTCACGCCATCCATCACGTCTTTTATCTCGGTGATAGCCGTGTGATCTTCAACGCGGCCGAGAACAGACACAGTTTTGAGGGAAACCAGTAAACTCAATGCTTAGCACCTCCCCAAAAAAGATAACGACGTATGATGAAAGGCACATAGCAAAAGAAATCTATTACTGTACAAGCGAAATAAGGCTTTTTCATACTCGACAATGAAGGAAGAGAGAAAGCAGGGGAAAATATTTTTCTAAACAAGCCTCAACTTGCTTTGCTTTTATCTGGCCTTGAGTTGTTTTGTACAGCACAACCGACATTCATTTATATTGCATGGAAGTATTGCTACTTTGAAAACTATTTCCACAGATTCCTATTTAAGCCACACCCATTGCTAACAGGCACAAAATATAACCATAGAATCCCCATAGACTCTACATGAATCATACTGAAGAGTCCACAGCTGAAGGGCCCCAGCTTTGAGTCCTGGAGGTACCTTTCAGCCAGGTCAGGTGTCTCATCCCATGACTGTCTGAGGGAAAGGAGGCAGATTCATTCCCTGTTATAACAAGATATTCTTGTCTCTTATACAGCTTTGTTTGGTCTGGAGTCTATCATGTATCTATTAGTATGAATTAGAATGTGGGAGGAAACCTGTGCCAGACATCCCATAGTGAGTACAATAGTGAGTACACTCCTCACATTTCTGCAAATATTTTATTATATCTTTTGATGTGACAACAGTATAGAAATGAAACTTGGATATAACTTAGAGTAGTCAGTGTACAGCTAGTATAGCAATATAGAGTTACTGTTTTCTGAAAATAACTCAACACACAGCCACTAATGTCCAAATAGCTGGCAACACAAGTGAGTACACTCACTATAGTGTCAATATATTGTGTGACCATCATTATTATCTAGCGCTGCCTTAACCCTCTTGGGCAAGGCATTTACTAGAGCTGCACAAGTTTACATTACAACTTATACAATCTTACTGACAGTGGTGGCTTGGCAGAGGTGGGATTTGAGCCCTGGACCTTCTGGTCCAAAGTTTGGTACCTCAGCCACTAGTCTACCACAATCCCACAATATTAAAAGTTGCTACTGAAATCCTTTTAAACCCTTCAAGATGACCTCACGGAGCTGGTGGATGTTAGACACCTTGCACTCCTCCACCTTCCCCTTGAGGATGCCCTACATGTGGTCAAAAAGTGCTGAGAATAATCCTCCACCCAAATATAAAGTATGTAGAGAAACAGATGGACTACAGCCTGTAACTGTAGAACTACAAAGTGCAGTAACCATTAAAACTTAAATAGAGAAGGAGCAGAATTTAAACTGAAAAATCTAAATTTAAACTAAGACTTTTGCATAGCACTGTAATTTATATTATATTATATTATATTATATAGTTTGCAAAAAATCCATTAGTAGCAAGACTGCCAAATGGTTAAAAAAGATGTATGTGTTTTTGTATATATATGGACAGCCTGGTAGTTTTTTAACCTGTTCTGGTTAGCCCCAACGTCCTATTAATTTTATTGGTCTGTTAACCTATTTGTTAGTTTGTTTTGCTTGTTCCCCTCTTTTGCCTGTAACCCTCCTTACCCTGTACAGCCTGGTTTCATCATTCATCAGTAGCCCATCTTCTGTCTTAGCCCTATGTTTGCTGTTAGCTCTGTCTAGCCTTAATCTTGACAGTTTGTCTTTGATTAATGTGTTCCACTGTTTTCAAGTCCACTTGCACTTACAACCTGCCACTTACCCTTTACTTAGAGAACAGCAGCCTAACATTGCCTCCTGCACCACTATGTCGTTCTGTCGTATGATACATAGAGGTAAATGACCATAAACTTGTTCACATTCACTTGAGTCTCTGTTTCATTTGGCTAATTTTCCATGTTCTTCGTCATAGTATCTATCAATGCATTGTAGGCTTCCGTTAAACAAAAGTATCGGGTCCATCATACCATCCTTTTAAATGTTACAACTTACCCACTCAGGAGAGTAACAGTACATTACTGTTATTTTCTATAATCACTGTGAATGTCCATAAATTAAAAATGCAGTGGCATTAGAGATGCTGTGTAGATGATACGGCTGGACGATTAATGGAAAATTACTCAAAACCAACATTCAGAACCGTTAACCCACCTAATCTTGCCCATGTTGATTATTTCAGTTTACTTTTTAAAAAATTCTCCTAATACATTCCCCACTGTGTGTTCACAAACGCAATATGAAAAAAAACTCAAGAAGATGGAAAGAAATAGCCGATGCCACATCCTGCTTAAATCATGAAGGGTTTCAATTGGTTGAAATATTCAATAAATAACCATAAATAGTTTGTCTGTGTGTTTCCTTCAGTTATTTTAAAATCGCAATGATATTCACTCCTTCATTGGATAAAATATACCACTTTTAATAGTTGAGCATATTTACAGTACAAAGTAGAGATGCACCGACTGCAGTTATTCCGATTTCCAATATTTGAAATATATGACCGGCCAATTCCAAATTTCTTTCTATGTAAGAATTAGAAATGACAGCATACAGGAACATTTGTCAAAGAAAGGTAACAGGAGCCGTTGGCTTTTACCCGACTCTATTCTCTCACTATCTTTATTTTTGTAGCTTTACTTTTGTATTTTTGGCCACACAAATATCAGTCACTGCAAACTTGCTCAAATTGTACTGTATTACAGCCTTGATAAGAGCCTTTTACCAGTTAGGGTACAAGTACAAGCAAAGTCCCTGAATTGCAAATCCCCCCACAGGTAACAGCATACAACCAACCAATACAGGAAGTCATACAAAGTCACTGAATGTAGTAAATACACACTCTTACGCTAAATTTCGGGCATAAAACACAATTAAAAACACGCACTGTGAGATTTTATCAGCTAATAAAAAGACATATTCACATAATACAGATAACTATCGCAGAAGAACCCTTTAATAAACAGACCCTCGAGCACTGATGTTGAATCCTCCAAAATTCCATACCCTTGACTTGCACCAGATGGTACAATCGGAATTCTTTAAAGGACTATTTTTAAACAAAAGTATGATTTAATGACTATTTTACTGAACTGGAAAATGAATGCATGAAACAGTATTAAAAAAATGATATTTCATCATAACATAGTTAATTCATTTCATACTGGTGCATAAAGTAAAATGTTATCCAGACATTACAGAGCGCAATTTAAAGTCTGTTTGGAGAAAGAATAATGAAATAATGGGACCAAAGCTGTGGTTTGAAGGTTTAGCCTGCACAGAAATGTACACTTCCATCTATGCTGTAGTACATTTGATATGTTTCATTACAGTGCACCTTAATATGCCAGCTATTTTAGGGTGCATTTTAACATCTGACAGGGAGCACAGATGGCCTTTTGGACCAACTATTTCTCATATACAGATGAAACTGTATTAATGAGCACTGTCCCTGACAGATACTGCAGTAAAAAAAAATTAATAACGAATCACAGGTGGTGAGTGGAGAGCAGAATGTGCACTTAAATAGCAATCAGTACTTGGATTCCTGACCCTACTCTGTGTGATAGTTTGATTACTACAGTGGTGCTGGTTTGTGAACGCCTTAGGAGTTTTCCATAATTCTGCATAAATATGACCAACATCATTGGATTGCCACACAAGTCCTAAAAGTAGATATTGTGACAAATGTGACAAAAGTACTATACTTGGTAATTCATTTTCTTGTATTCATTTATTATTCTCAGACATTTTTAAGCAAAACACACAACTGAGTGTAGCTGAGAAAAGGAAAGCAAGAAGCCTGCTTAGATATTGCTTCGTGGTGAGTGGAAATCAAAAGTACCTGTTAGTATTCTGGCAAATCAGACTGCCCACGGCACTTTGCAATGCCAGACTCAGTAGAAGCTGTAATTTTCAAGTTTGGAACTTCATTAACTGCCTAAATATTCTGTGGGTTTTTTTTTGTGTTTCAGACTTATTTTGTTATTTTCTTATGTCATAGGAGGAAAGATTAGGAACCAGGACGGAAATGCTAAGTAATATTTATTATAAAACAGAGGAATAAACAGTAGAAGACTAACAGAAATAAGCAGGATTTCTTGGAAAATACGAACCATCTGACCACATCTCTAGTGTGCAATGGTCCATCCTAGATACCTCCGAGCCCAGAGAAATCGATACAGCTTCTGGACATGGTTAACATGAGGCTTCTTTTTTGCAAAGTAAAGTTTTAAGTGGCATTTGTGAATGTAACTCTGTATTGTACTGCTTGAAAGGTTTGCCAAAGTAATTCCTTGCCCATGTGGTTATTGTTATTAAACATTTCAATAAGTTTCTCATGCATTTGTTGACAAACTGGAGATCCTCTGCCCCGTCTTTGTTCATCAAAGACTCTTTAATGGATGCGGTTTTGTACCAAATCATGATTACCATCACCTTTTGACATCACATCATTATTTAGTCTTTTAAATTCATTACTAGCTCCAAATTGCCCCTGTCCCAACTTTTTTGGAATGTGTTGCAGGTCTGAAATGCAGGAATGGATGTTGGATGTAACAAATGAAAAGAAGTTGACCAGAAGAAAACATTAAATATCTTGGGTTCATACTGTCTGCAATGAAAGAAAAGTCAAAGTAAATGTAAGAAACACTGTGTTTTCTTAAATGCAGTTTCCATACCGTCCCAACTTGATCTGGGGTTGTAAATGCAAAGTAGTATTTATTGTAGAACAGAGAAATAAACAATAGAAGACTAACAGAAATAAGCTGGATGAATCGAGAATACAAACTACAACTATGTTTAGTTATTTAGGCAGATTAGCGTATCCAGAGCAACTTACACCTGATACAATTTTACAATCCAAGCAACTGTGGTTTAATTGTGCCTTGCTCAAGGGCCCAACAGAGGCAGCTTGGCAGTCCTAGGGCTTGAAACACTGGAGCTTCTGGTTCATGATCTAGTACCTTAACTGCTACTTCCACTCCACTACACCCCAACTAAATAGGATGTGCAACACAGCTAACAGGCAGAAACAGGCTAAATGGCTATAGGCCTACAAATGCATGTGATCCAATCCTAAACACTTTTTTGAGGTTCTGATATAAATATACACGAGTACAAACCAGGACAGAACAAACAAGTGTGTGAAGGTAGCAAAAGTAGTGAAGCAAACGTGACTCACTGGAATGTTTGAAGCATTTATACAGTGGGACGCACAATGCACACAAATATGGAGGGCATAAAAGCAGGACAAAGGCTATGTACTTCACATTCTTGGTTTCATAACAGGCACAGTCACAATCAGAAATGAGACATTAATTTGGGTCAGCAGGAGTTTTACAGTGGCTGCATAACGTGAATCATCTCATTTATGAAAGGCACACAATGTTATGGAAGTTCAGGAGCCCTAGAGTTTCATTTCATATTTCATTTTCGAAATGAAAAGAAAGAAAATTTAATGAAGGAGTAACAAGCCAATTATAAAGCCAATTATCTTTTGAAACCTTACACCTTCTATTTACGATAAAATAACAATAGTTAGGCTGTCTTGTGTTAGGTTCTCAGGACATGCCCTCCTTCTCCTTCTGAAGCATCAGGGGGCCATTAGCCAACTGCGCATATGTAAAATGCATGATGTGTCAGCAGAGAGGTCAGTGGACTTTTTATACACTATTCCCATCAGCACTTTGTGACCCTGCTCTTTATTTTCTTTCAATGGCACCTAATCATTGAAAAATTTTTTTTTTACTATAGATGTACGCACACAACAACATACATATATCACACCACAACACCACCACACCACCTACAAAAACACAATTTCTACTTAACTCTGAAAGGTCTAGGGTCACGATTGATGTGTGCTCATGTGCTCATCCTGCATAGCAAATTCTCTGACCCTTTTTGGCTCCCACAGGAGGCTGCTCAATTACAGCACCGCAACTATTTTAAAGCCATCACTCCTCTGTGCCTCCATTTCTGGAATTTCATGTCCACACCCAGTTTCTCCTGGCCTGCAGTTCCCAGGGTTTGTTGACTGATTTCTTCCCTTATCTCTGGTGATTCATTTTCTAGTGTTTTCCATGGTTATTTGTAGTTCTGTGTTGGAATTGTCTGTTCGTATAGCAACACAGTCTTGTTGTTATTGTTTGTTAGCCATACCCTGTTTGGCTCAATGTCTGTTGTATTAGATTTAGTACTGACCTCTTAGCATTCTCAGTCTGTATTAGCACTTTGGACTTGTTAGCACATTGTCTGTAAGCATTAGCCGTTAGTCTCACTGTCTATCTAGCCGTTTAGACTATTTGTTTGTTGTTAGCTCTTTGACTGTTTGCATTAGTGGCTGTCTTGATAGTAGTTAGCACTTAGTCTGTTGGTAGTTATAGGCTGCTTAGTTACAGTCTGCTATGCCACACCTATTTAAGCCTTCACTCTTCTGCGCCTCCATTTCTGACATTTTACTCCACACATCTCGTTTCTCTTGGCTCCAGTTTCCAGGTTTGCTAATTGATTTCTTCTCCTTATTTCTGTGTGCTTGGTTCTAGCATGTTCCATGATTATTGTAGTTCTGTGTTGGATTGCCTGCTTGTATAGCAAACAATCTTGCTGTATTGTTTGTTAGGCATACCCTGTTAGCTCACCATCTGTCAGTTAGCTTTAACACTGTCTGTTAGCATTCTCATTTGGTATTAGCACTTTGTTTAGACTTGTTAGCACATTGTCTGTAAGCATTAGTTTTTAGTTTCACTGTCTTTCTAGTGTTAGCACTGTTTGTTTGTGTTAGCACTGTCTGTTAGTATTGTTAGCACTTAGTCTTTTGGATGTAGTTTGTTAGTTTGTGCTTGTATCATAGCTTCGTCTGTGTCTATTAGCATTAGCCCACTGTTTGTTGTATGTATATTAGTTTTTTTATTGTTAGCCTTGTGTTCTTTCAATTTAACAATTTGACGTGTTCACTGTAAATAAATGTCTCACACTTGCTCGTACATCTGCCTCCAAATCCCATCCTGGTCCTAAGCATTAAAGCTAGTGACTGACTACAATGCGGTGCCATGATTAGAATGGGTTGATAATGAATTACACTATCCACTCATCTTTTAAACATATAAATTAAAGGTTGTATGGTTGGCTCTGCCACATGATGAGAATACAAGAACAAATTTTTGGAATATAGTTAAATCCCACTATCACAACCCCCTCTGTTTGAATTCCTTCTGTATCCTATGGGTATTTTAAAAAGTGGTCGATCGATATGGGTTTTTTAGTTGCCGATACCGGTATTTAGAGAGCAGCATTGACGTCGTTTGACCTGTTTCAGGGGGGAACAAAAATGTTCCGTAGCCATCCCTTCCACCCCCAAATAAACATGCATTATTACTTTAAATCATCAATACTTTTTCTTATTTATTGTCATGTATACAACTGTGCTATCTGGGTCTGTCTTGATATTGACAATGTAATAAGGTTTAATGCACTAGGACCTGGGGAACCTGCCCCATAATATCCCTGAAACCTGAAACAAGGGTTAATCTGTGAAACCGCTCTCCATGGCTTTACAAAATCTCAAATTAGAGCTAACACATCTAAGATCTCATCATATATTTATGATTTGTTGTTATATATTTATTATGATTACTCAACCTGTTTTAATTTTAGTTCTAATCATTAAAATCAAATAGATCTAGAATAGTTTTCTCGTAAGGAAAGTTATTTGATGTGTTTTGTTACTGGTTTTAAGAAGAGTTTTACTTGCATTTAAAAAGCTATTTTGGCTGGTACTGTCACTTTGTATTCCTTTTTGTTGGGGTTTTACCAATAGCCCTTTGTCCTCTGGCTGGGGATGTAGTGGACTTTGAGTTGTTAATAAAAATGTTATTGAGAAACTACTTTTTTCTGCTGTCAAATATCATGTTGTCCTAAAAATTCAGTTATCCAGTTTGTTAAACACGAATGCAGCTACAGACAAGCACATTTGATTGTACCAGTCTATATTCTCAGTAATTGAGTAGAGTATTTAGGACTTGCTACTGCAATAAGAGTGTGTCTTTGTTTGATCTGTACCTCTTGTTAGTGGATGATTGGTAGTTAAGTCATATAAGATTTGTACCTAATACAACTACATTACATGTCTTTTCAAAAAAAATTGCTGCTATGATGCAATTTGTCTAAAAAGCTGTATGTAGTCCCAGTTAAAAGCAGTAAATTATAATCCTGGAAATAAAGTTTTAATTTTCTCATAAATGGCCCCACCATCACTTAATCAGCTTCTCTTTGTTTTCAGTCATTCAGTAGTCCAAGTTTATGAGCTGCAAGTTCTAATGCAGAAAACAAAGTATAACTGCATTTCCCACATTATTTTTGAACATCGGCTTCATAAGTAAATGCCGATTGTTTCAAAATATCATTAATCGGTTCGATTGATTGGTCGATCCCTAATTTTAATCCGCTAACCTACACTCTGTACTACTAACCCACTAGATCAAATGACAAATTCGACAATAGCAGATGTAAAGTGTTCTGAATAACCTCTTGCATATACCAAAACATTTTTTTAATTCAGTGGTTAATTATTATGTAACATCTTTATTTTCCACTGTAGTATTTGTTACAAGAACAAAGTGCTGTGAGACAGCAGAAAATGAGTGTTGGTAGTTGTGGCGGTATACATTCTGAACGAGCTCCTTCCCATGAGGCCATGCTTAAGTTGCAGATAACCAGCAGGAAGGACAATCAGTCCTCTGCACTGAAATTAGGTAGGTTTTTGAATATACAGGATACAGATAGGGATTATCATATGCACTATCCAAACCAGCATATACAACAATGTACATTCTGAAAGCAATAACATGGTACAAATGCCTGTTTTTTGAAACATCATTTTCATATATTGTATTTATAAATATGCATGACTTTATATACGCTCACCGGACACTTTATTAGGTACAGCTGTTCTAATCAGCCGATCACATGCATTTAGACATGTAAACATGCCCAAGATGACCTGCTGAGGTTCAAACCGAGCATCAGAATTTAGAAGAAAGTTGATGGCATGATTGTTGGTACTGGACAGACTAATCTGAATATTTCAGATCTGCTGGGATTTTCACACAGTCATCTCTAGGGTTTCTAGAGTGGTTTGAAAAAGAGAAAATAACAAGTGAGAGGCGGTTCTCTGGGCGAAAATGCCTTGTCAGAGGAGAATGGCCAGATTGGTATGTGAGAAAAGGAAACTAACCCAAATAGCAAGTTGATTCAACCAAGGTATGCATAAGAGCATCTCTGAATGCACATGTCAAAACTTGAAGCAGATGGGCTACAGTAGCAGAAACGAATTAGGCAAAAGTGGTTAAAACCCAGTACTAGGAAGGTGTTCCTAATGAATTATATATGATTTATGTGATGCTATTTATACTTGCTTTTCTTCCACGCTTAACAAACTTGACAAGCTGCGAATTTGAAAAGTAAATCTTAGGCAAAGTAATTAACACCATTATCACTGTCGTCTTGTTTCTTTCGTCACACCGTTTTCGCACCATTGTGTTGTTAGGTCCAGCTGTACACAAATTAGCAGCATACATGCCATGGCTCTGTAATTACCAGAACAGAAGTGGGAAAGGCAGATGGCATACAGTGAAAGAGGAGCTGCACACAATTACACAAGGAATGGCAAACAGTGTTAACTCAAGCATGGCAAAAAATCCCTTTTGTCAATATTTTCAAACCGGCCAGGATCTTGGAATTCGGATTCTGATATTGTATGCCAAAGACAGTGCATGCTGTTGGATTGAAATTTCTGTAGAGCCCATTTTTCTTCTTCTTTTATCAGTAATTAACCCAGTGGGGCATGTAGCACGGACTTTCCAGCTTAAACCTTTAGCACCGTCACTTCACTCTGTTAAACCTTTAGTCTGTAGGCATACACCTTATTGCGAAGCTCTTCCAGAAAACTCAAGGTAGTAGAGGAAATGGCACTCTTGCGCATTTTATGTTCTCATAAGCTTGGCTGCATAGTAAAAGACTGAAGAGTCATGACATCCTGCCACAAAATCAATTCTGATAGCGCCGTCGTAGCACGTGAGCTCTGTCAGCAGGTTGGTTTATCCCTGTCAGCAGTCTGATATGAGTATGTCTGATAGGGAATGATGGACTGCTAAAATGATTAGGCTGCAAGAGAGTGCTTGTATTTTAGTAAGACAAAATACCCCTACAGAGGAACATTAGTCATGTGTGCATTACAATCCATTATGACTGATGTGTAACAATATACAGTGGTACCTCGGTGAGAGAATGGAGAATTTTTCCCATAAGGAATAATGTAAATTGAATGAATATGTTCCAGACATCCATAAAATCCACACTGTATAAGGCATTACATGCATTAATGGAGATGTGTACTTAAACACTAGATACACACACAGACAAAAATAATAAAACAATAAGTAGAATAAATACAAGAGCTATCGTTTATTATAAATGCGATGAGCTGCGAAGTAGTCGAGTGGTTGACCACCTCTGAACTCGTCAAATTCGGTTCCTGACGCATTTTTAGACTAGAAAACTTTCTCCATTCTCGTTGTTTGCTCGGTACTCGGCGCAGTTGCTCGAACTTAGGTGAATCGTTTCAGCTGAAACTCGATTCACGATTCAGTACACAGTGAACTGGTGATTCAGATTCACAATAGCCTTGCTCAGTGAAGATCTCTGCTGTGTTTATCTGTATTTTAACATCTAGAGTATTGTATTTTTAGTTCAGATATGTCCCCATGGCTCCTAAAAAGGTTAGTAACGACAGTCAACCAAAAGGAAAACAGGAACTGAATCCTCTTGGCTTTCAGGCAAAAAGTTCACCAATAGAGTAAGTGTTTTGCTTTCACTTTCAATCCATTATTCACTAAATTTACATGACATTTTATTACAGAACGAGCATTGCGCTCATGATTTGGCCATCTATAGGATAATGCAAGTGGTTGTGTGCAAGGCTCCGCTATGATACAATATAGACTATATTAAACTCATCTGTTCATGGTCCATTTAACTTATCTCCCTTAACTTTGATATATCTCCATCGTAAATCAGGGAACACGGACAACTCCATTAATGCATATAATGCCTTATACAGTGTGGATTTTCTGGGGATCTGGAACGGATTAAATTCACATGATTCACATTTGGGAAAAATTTACTTGGTTCTCGTTGTTTGCAGTACTCAGTCTTCTGGAATGAATTAACGTCAAGAACTGAGGTACCACTGTATAATAAAATATTGTAAAAGGTATACGTGATGGGCACTCATGGTCTACTTGTGCTACCACAGACTCGGGCCCCTAGATGTGGAGAAATCTGAAAGGTGGAAGCCCCTGGCTAGACGGAGCACAAGCAAAGGTGAGACAAGTGGTACTGGAACTTAAACCGGACCCAGAATGCTGATAGGAAGTCAACCTTTAGACATGCAGACAGAACTGGACTCAACCAGAGACCATAAGACATGAACAGGGAACTCCAGCCTGGTTGAACAGGGCTGCTTTGCCCTTTAATCGAGGACTTGCATTGCACCCTGTGAAACTAATGCACAATCTGACTGACAGACAATTATCACCTTGCCAAAGGCAGGATACAAACCAGAGTAGCTCAGATTGTGACTGATGTTGGATGCTGTCACATTAGGTGTTTTATTCCTAGCCTCCGGGGGGCATAAGGGAGTACCAGAATGGTGTTTCAAGCAGGTGAAGGAGACAGGTAGGGCCTAGTGGAGGGTTGTTTGAATGCTACTACCCATCCTGTTCACCCTGACCAAGGAACTGGAAAGTTCTATGGCTTGATGGAAGTGTTTCTGCCTTGTATTAGTAAGTTTTAATGTATACAGTAAAAAACAGTGGTAGCTACCTCGGTTCTCGAGCAACTCAGAACTTGTCAAATTCGGTTCTCAACATATTTTGAGTAGAAAATTTCTCGGTTCTTGTCGGTTGCTCTGTACTCGCCACACGACTCATTTCAGGTGAAACATAGACTGCTTTGCCAAACACTCAAGCTACTTGGTTCATGATGCATTTAATTTAGTAAGGATTTTTTCGGGAACATATCCCCATCGTAAATAAGTGAGCACCTTTGCAGTACAACTCCATTAATGCATATAATGACTTATACAGTGTGGATTTTCTGGGGTTCTGGAATGAATTAATTCAGTGTACATTATTCTTTATGTTAAGAGTTTACTTGGTACTCTTTGTTTTTGGTTCTTCACAAGCCTTCTGGAACAAATTAATGATGAGATCCAAGGCACCACTGTATGTTTGAATTGGCAGATCTGGCAGAAGATGGTATACCACTCTCCTATTTCTTAACACCTCCAAAGTTCATAGAGCAAGTGTTATAAGTTGGTTCCCAATGCTGAGCTTCCCCAGTGCATACGCGCTCCCTGCCAGTTAACCCCTTTTCAGCTTTGCCGCTCTGGAATAGGGTTGAGCTCCGATACAGTCTGTCTAGTGCATGTCCATGTTCCATTTCTGTGGAATGCCGTTTGAGCAATTATTAGATATTCTTGATATTTTTTCTACTAGTTCAGTACTTGTCAGCAATAGTAGGACATTCTGATCCATTGTGTAAATATTGTACATTAGGGGTTGGTTTAAAAAAATCGATTTTTAGATTCAAATCGATCTTCTCTTGAATGACCTGATATCGATTAACATATACCTGAGATTGATTTTCCCCTATTTTCCCCTGTGTATGCATAAATATTTAACCTCATTTGTTTTTTTCATGCACTGAGATCTAGCCTGCATCGGTTAAGCATCTCTGTGGTCTCCGTTATGGCTTTAATTTAATGTAGTTCTGCCAAAATGTGGCGCAATGATAAACTGAACATGGCGCGGAGTCATGAATTGCCGGCGTGATCGTTCCCGGTGCCGGTTATGTTACACTGTGAATGTTCTTTTGAACTGTAAAATCTGTTTAATCTTTGCTATAGTTAATCTACCTTTCTCTCTTCTCTTCTCATTCTACCATCATTCTCTTTTTCGCTTTTTATCTGTCATTTCAACTTGGAAGCCTTCTGCAGAGTTTTGCGGGGTTTTTTTTGAAGGTTTTGAAGCAATGGAAACACTGGAATTTGTGACTAAATTACCTTCAAGTTCTCCCTGTGCCAAAAAAATAGCTCTGGTAACTTTTTTATATGAGATATGTACGTCCATACAGCATAGTTGAAAACGATGGCTTCTGAAGCCTTATTAATGTTCTGGAACCAGGATATGTTAGATTTGAGTGAAGTATCCATTCCAGTTGCAGATGCAGGTTCTTTGTTCATGTAAACACCAATAATTTTAATAATGAGACACTGTGTTATTTGTATAATTACAAAATTATATATGAAAATTCTCTTCATATCCAAACAAAACCCTGGTATTGTAATGGGAGAGTATATCCCTAACGGAATCGATATGAATCGAATCGAGACCTTGCGAATCAAATTGATTCAGGATATCAGTGGGAGATACCCAGGCCCTATTGTAGATGTACAGTGGGGCAAAAAAGTATTTAGTCAAGCCACTGATTGTGCAAGTTCTCCGACTTAGAAAGATGAGAGAGGTCTGTAATTTTCATTCATAGGTACACTTCAATAGGTACACTTCAACTATGAGAAAACAAAATGAGGAAAAAAAAATCCAGGAAATGACATGTAGGATGTTTTAAAGAACATAATTGTAAATCATGGTGGGAAAATAAGTATTTGGTCACCCACTAACAAGCAGATTTCTGGCTCTCACAGACCTGAATCTTCTTCTTTAAGAAAGCTCTTTTGTCCTCCACTTGTTACCTGTATTTAATGGCACCTGTTTGACCTCGTTATCTGTCTAAAAGAACCTGTCCACAGCCTCAAAACAGTCAGACTCCAAACTCAACCATGGCCAAGACCAAAGAGCTGTTGAAGGACACAGGAAGAAAAATTGTACACCTGCACCCAGGCTGGGGGGGAAGAGTGAATCTACAATAGGCAAGCAGGTGGGGTGTGAATATAAATCAACTGTGGGCCCCCGGGAGGCAATTGGAAGAAAAGGAAGACATACAAGACCATTGATTAATCTTCCCTCGATCTGGGGGGGGCTCCACGCAAGATCCCCATCCGAGGGGGGTCAAAATGATCATGAGAACAGTGCGGCAAAAACTCCCAGAACTACATGGAAGGACCTTAAGAATGAACCTGCAGAGAGCTGGGACCAAAGTAAACAAAGGCTACCATCAGTAACATACTACAAAAATTTGCGGAGGGGAGTTGAAAGTCCTTGTTTCCCAGCGACCTCCCCAAAAACATCACTGCTCTAGAGGAGATCTGCATGGGAGGAATGGCCAAAAAATACCAGCTATAGTGTGTGCTTGCTAACCGGGTGAAGACTTTTGAACCTCTGTCATTGCCAACAAAAGGTTATGTTACCAAAGTATTGAGTAGAACTTTTGTTTATTTGTTATTGACCAAATACTTTTTTTCCACCATAATTTACAATTAAGTTCTTTAAAAATGTGGTTTCCTGGATTTTTTTTTTTCTCATTTTGTGTCTCATAGTTGAAGTGTACCTATGATGAAAATTACAGACCTCTCTCATCTTTCTAAGTAGGAGAACTTGCACAATCAGTGGCTGACTAAATACTTTTTTGCCCCACTGTATATCACTATATTCTCTATTTACACTGTGTATATTTTAATTTGTTTTATTTTTCTTTTTACACCTTGTATTTACTACTGAGTGGACTACTAACTACCGTTACTGCTGTAAACTATAATTTCCATACTTGTGGGACTAATAAAGGTTTATCTTATCGTGAATCTTTTTGCACTAGTTTGGCGTTTTGCCATACCAGTTGGACAAAGACTCTTACAATGTACACTTTTTTGCAGCTAGTGGGCACTAGTAACTGCATAAGCCTTACTCGTAGTGCCAACGTTTCAACTAGTAATCTTTTTGAGGAACTAGTGGCCGTCTGGACTGAACTAGTGGCCGCCAAATTGCAGTCAGCTTTCTGGTACTGCAGTATTTATAACCTTCAGTTTCTGGGCTGTTTTGTCACGTCTCATCATTGTATTCCTGTCTGAATGCCTGCCCCCTGGCTTCCTTCAGCTTGTTCTGTTACGTTTTTGTCCTTGTTTGTGCATTTTGCTCCATGTGCTTCTTGTGCATGTTCTTGTCTGCTCTGTTCACCTATAGGCCAGGTAGCAGTTCTTTTTGTATTGTTTAATTTCCTTGCTTTATCCTTGCCCTCTGTTTGCCCTACCCTGATTGTTGTGATTGTCCCTTGTGTCTTACCTACCCTGGGTTGGTGTGCCTGTTTTGTACCTTATCTTTACTTGTGTGTTTGTGCAGCCCTCATTTACTCTGCAGTACATCCCACACTTTGAATGGCATTTCCTGCACCTTGCAACTGAACTAGACATCAATGATTTGCATGGGCGAATATTCCAATAAATGGGAGGCACTGAATTTAGCTAAAATTATTTATTCAGTCTTTTGAAGCTGCCAGTTTCCTCACGAGGCAGTGAAATGACTTGCACAAGCTTAGTGAACTACGATAATTCTCTCTTTACATTGCTTACACATTTATGCTGCCTACATAATTTCGCTCCAATAAAAGCCGGTGTTTACCTATGGAGAGAGAGCTCTTGCACTTGAACTCAGGTGGTGCTCATGGTTTCATGCTGTGCTGCGGCAATTAAAGTTCAGTCTGATTCAGAGTGAACCCGTTTCCCGTGGACTTGAATGTTGCGCCTGACGAGGTAAAATACTGCATGTGGTAAGAAGGTGATTCACTTTATACTGGCACATACTAATACTTTAGGAGACTGGGTAATGTGCTAGACCAACACACCATGATGTAAAGATTGAATAATTATTGACTGGGAGCAATATAAATATGTATGTATGTAGGCTAAAAGTATGTAGACATCCCATCCACTTAGCAAGCTCTGGTATTGTAGTCGAAATGACTGCTTCAGAAGAGTATTGTAACATGCAGGCATGGAATCTCCACAGACAAACAGTGGTATTAGAATGGGTTCTACTGAACACTTCAGGGATTCATGACATTTTCATAGTTTTCTACCTCCCCAACAAGTCGGTCCATTGACATTTTCTTCTGCCCTTCTAAAACGCAGTCCATATAGAAGTAGTTGAATAAAAAATGCGGTGGGGAGATGGGGGAGGTGGTGCTCCCTTGGCAGAGAGTTTGATATGACAAGGAATACAGAGACTACAATTGGCCAGGAACAAATTGGGAATAAAAAATAGAGGGAAAAATATTTAACTGACAGCATTGATCGAATGATGATTAATTTAATGGTTGTTGGTTAAATCGTGAACCATCACTAAGGCAGTATAGATGGTTGTACTTGCAATACTTGCCATATGGTTCTATAACGAGAGTTTCATTTGGTACTTCTTATCAGAAGACACTTTATTCCATTTAATTGGGTGTCGTACAGATGTCCCCATGACATAAGGGATCATCCTCGGCGTCTACTGAACCAGCTTTAATTAATGCCTTATTTCTATCACATTGGCACACGTGAAGTAAAAGTGAATCATAGGCTAATCAAATCAAACTAAGCATGAATGTTCTCATTTACTTGGAATGGATGTTACGTAAGATTGACTGAAACCAAGGTTAGTTGAAGTTTATCAGTGGCATGCGAGACGGATCGTCTACGATAATAACTTGATTGTTGTTCAACAGTGGAAAAACATTGCTTAAGAGTTCACATATTCAAAATCCAGTCCTAAACCAACCAAAGTAGCAGCACAAAAACTCCAGCAGGTCTGCTGTATCTGATCCACTCGTACCAGCGCAACACACACTAACAAACCACCACCACCACATCAGTGGCACTGCAGCGCTGAGAATGATCCTCCACCCAAATAGGACCTGATCTGTGGCGACAACCCTTCTGTCCATCTACCTATCCATCTAGTGTGTGTGTGTGTGTGTGTGTGTGTGTGTGTGTGTGTGTGTGTGTGTGTGTGTGTGTGTGTGTGTGTGTGTATATATATATATATATATATATATATATATATATATATATATATATACACACGCATACATATTAGATGGATAGGTAGATGGATAGAAGGGTTGTCGATATTTATGAAAAGTGTGTGTATGTGTCCAATATCCCTTGCAGTGTGTGTGTGTGTGTATAAAGAAACAAACAGAATTTCTTTCTCTATTTTAAAAACCACCAGCCACCATCTCTGCCTTCTTTGCACTCAATTCTATGCAAGTTTGATGAAAACAGGCCGATGCATCTTATTAACAATGACACCAAAGCAAAGTGACTTGCCATTGAGCGCCACAACGCCAGTGATAAATAAGCATGGCTCGCAGAGCCTTAAACATAATAGCTTTAGCTTGTAACCATGTGACCTTGAGCTTGTTACCCAGGGCTAAGAAGGAACTTATGCATTAAACATCACGCCAGTGTATCAGAAGAAGCCCAGCAAGGAATCTGATTCCCAGCTAGATTGTTTTTTTCAAACTGCTGAGGAATTGATCAGAGTCTCTGGGGGCTTTTGGCATGCCTTTGATAACAGAGACCATCCATTTGAGGCGGAGTCTTGTGAGAGACATGGAGTAAAGCTGTGTTTATCTGGCTTGTTCACAGTCAGTTTTCCTTTGTCAGAGAAGACAGGATGCAGGATTTCCAACAAAGTTAATTTGAGTTCACACAGCTCCAGAGTAAAAGAGTCATCTATTTGCGGTGACAAGCAGAAAGCACACAGCATGTTCAAGTTTGTACAAACACACTGCAGGGCAAATTGCAGACGCAGGCAGTGTATCATGATCTGGCAGCGGAGAAACCTGCACCTAAGGGTGCGGGAAACTGAGCGGCCACATAAAGTGAGGCACACCGAGAAGCAAATACGGACGGTGTACGGGAGAAAGTTGATTCATGAAATAAAAACACAAATACAGGAGGACATCCATGCCACTGAGTGGTTGACCGAGGTACAGTGGTCCTTGGTTCTTGACCACCGCAAAACTCGCAAATTTGATTCCGAAGCATTTTGAATTGAAGAATTTGCATCTGTCTCGTCATTTGCTTGGTTACAAAGCAAACTTGCTTAACTTGTAAGCCACTGTACAGTTAAAAATCCATTAATGCATATAATGTCTTCCTTGGGGTCTGGAACGGATTCATTCAATTGACATTATTCCTTTTGGTAAATATGCTCGGTATTTCATTGTTTTGGTTCTCGACAAGCCTTCTGGAAAAAGTATTTAACAACGAGGAACCGAGGTATCACGATACTGTGTGCCTTGAAGTTTGTAGAACCTTTAGAATTTTCAAGATTTCTGCAAAAATGACCCTAAAATACCATCGATTTCACAAAAAGGCCGAAAAGTAGATTAGAGAACCCAAGTTAAAACAAAAATGAGACAAAAAATTATACTTGGTATTATTTATTGAGCCAATATACATATTAGTGAGTGGCAAAAAAAAAAAGTATGTGAACCTCCAGGTGATAGCAGTTAATAGGAAAAAATTGAATTAGTCAGGTGTTTTCATTCAATTGGGATGACAAATCAGGTGGGCGTGAGCACACTGTTTTATTAAGAACAGGGATCTATCAAAGTCTGCCTCTTCAAGAAAAGTTTATGGAGAGTGTATCGTGGCACGCAAACAAAGAAGATCCGAGGACCTCAGAAAAAGAGTTTGTTGATGCTCATTGAGCTGGAAAAAGTTAACAAAAACCATCTGTAAAGAGTTTGGGATCCAAGAGCAAGGCGTGTAATAATTGGGGAGTCACAAAGGGACCCCAGGGGGAATTCTAAGCAGTGAAGGCCTCTTCACATTGGCTAATGTTACTGTTCATGAGTCCACCATCAGAAAAACACTGAAACACAATAGTGCTGATGGCCGCAGGTTGCACCAGTAGAAAGCCATGATCCCAAAAAGACATTGTGCTTGTGTTAGCAGTTTGCTAAAGAGCACGTGCAAGCCAGAAGCTATGGAAGAAGGTTTTGGGACGGATGAGACCAATCGAACTTTTTGGTTTAAAAGAAAAGCGTATGTTTGGGAGAAAGAAAGGAAAACACTGCCTTCAGCATAACAAACCTTTCTCCCATCTGTGAAAAATGTGGTGGTAGTTATCCTGGTTAGGACCTGTTTTGCTGCAATCTGGGCCAGGACGGCTGGCCATCATTGATGGAAAAATGAATTCGAATGATATCGAGAATTCTAAAGGAAAATGTCAGGACATCTTTCCATGAACTGAATCTCAAGAGAAGGTCGGTCATACAGCAAGACAACAACCCTAAGCACATAAGTTGTTCTTCCGAAGCATAAAGTTAATGTTTTGGAATGGGCAAGTCAAAGTCCTGACCTTAATCCAATCGAAATGTTGTGGAAGGACCTGAAGTGAGCAGCTAATGTGAAGAAACCCACCAACATCCCAGAGCTGAAGCTGTTCTGTATGGAGGAATGGGCTAAAATTCCTCCAAGCCGGTGTGCAGGACTGATCAACAGTTACAGGAAACGTTTAGTTGCAGTGTAATATGTCTGTCTCATTTGTTTAACTGGGTTCTCTTTATCTACTTTTAGGACTTGTGTGAAAATCTGATGGTTTTAGGTCATATTTATGTAGAAATGCAGAAAATTCTAAAGCGTCCACAAATTTTCAAGCACTACCATTATTTCATATATAATTCATTATATTGAAAGTTTCTAAGACACTAACAGAAAATCTAGGCTATAGGTACATAAATAAAATAAAAAAAAATCAGAACAATATGGCTTCTATAGGAAAAACTATTTAACCTGCATAACTTGAACTCTTTTTGGGAGATCGTCCTGAAGTTTTCTGAAGTCTTCTGGCATATTATACCAGGCTTCTTTCAGCACTTCTCGGAGTTCTTTTTAGATTTCTTGAAGTCCATCTTTTATTTCTTTCTCTTTACAAAATGATCCCACACTGCCTCTGTAATATTCAGGTCTATACTCTATGTAGGCCAGTCCATGACTGTCAGTGCTTTTCTCCCCCAAATGTGATTTCACCATGATTTCCAGAAGCTTTCCAGAAGGAATGTCATGAAAAATTTAAATCTCTCTAACTTCCAGCACTCCTCTCAGTTAGAACAATTAACATGTACATACATTTATATCATTTTTATATCAGACTCTTTTCCAGAGCGACTTACAATTGATACAGTCTTACAATCCAAGCAATTGTGTGTTAAGGACCTTGCTCAAGGACCCAACGGTGGCGTCTTGGCTGAGTTGGGATTTGAACCCTAGACCTTCTGGTCCATAGTCCTGCACCTTAACCACTAGTCCACCACAGTCCCAACACCACTGGCAGAAATGCAGCCCCAAACCAGGACCGAGCCTCTACTATGTTTCACTGAAGTTTGCAAATACACATTGTTCCCTCTGTCTACAACTCGTCTTATTAAACATTGTGGATGATTGGGCCTGAAAATTTCAAACTTGGGTTCATCACTCCATAATACTTTTTCCCACTGATCTTCATTCCAAAGTTTGTGAGCTTTGGCATGTCTTGGCCTTTTCACCCTGTTCCCCTTCCAAAAAAAGTGGTTTCTTGGCTGCTACACTTCCAAGACCATTCCTGATCAAGCTTGTAGAATGGTCAACTTGGCATCTCGACGAAGCTGCCAGATGCTGAGCCAGGCCAGCCAAGAAGAAACAGATTTTGAAAGTTTTCTTGGCTTTTACAGTCCTTTTTCTGTCCTTGACCTCCCCTAATTCTTCAAATGCTTTTATCACAGCTTGACTACCACATCCCCACATATCCGGTTGTTTCTGATTTCTCTTTGAGAGTGGCCTTGCTGATGTACAATTATGGATTTTATGTCTAGCCAAATTCTGTTGATCTTTGTATTTTAGTCAGCTCAGCATGTCTCACATCATGCTGTAATGTAATCATAGACCTTTTCACTCTGCAGTCTTTTGACAGGACATAGAGGGGAAAATACAAGGTTACCAATGACATATTAGGGTTTCCTTCTATTTAGCTTAAGAGAGCCAGGTTCCTGCTTTTTTCAGTCGTGTGTGTGTGTGTGTGTCTTCATACCCTTTCACTTTTTCACATTGTTGCAGACTTGGGGAAGGTGGAGGGGGCAGTTGTTTCCTCATGGCTTGGTTTTTGCTCTATGTATTGTTAGCTGTGTGACCTTATATAGACAGGTGTGTCTCCTTCAAAATTATATACAATCAACTGAACTTAACACAGAGCTAGATTGCACTGCTAGTACCATGGTGCGGTACCTGGACCCTACAGATGCTGCACAGGTAGTCCAACTCCTGCAGGATGGCACATCAATACGTGCCATTGCCAGAAGGTTTGCTGTGTCTCCCAGTACAGTCTTAAGAGTATGGAAAAGAGAGGCAGTTACTGCATGGGAGCTGGACAAGACCATAGAAGGTCCTTAACCAGTCAGCAGGGCTGGTATCTGCTCTTTTTTGCAAGGAGGAACAGGTTGAGCACTGCCAGAGTCCTACAAGCCCTACTGGTGTGAATGTGTCTGACAGGCTTCATGAGGATGGCCTAAGGGCCTGATGTCCTGTAGTGGGCCATGTGCTCACTGCCCAGCACCGTAGAGCTCGACTGGCATTTCCGATAGAACACCATAATTGGCATATCTGCCACTGGCACTTTTCACAGATGAGAGCAGGTTTCACCTGAGCACATGTGACAGACATTGACAGGGTCTGGAGATACCTGGACAATGTTATGCATGACCGGCTTGGTGGTGGGTCAGTGATGGTCTGGGGATGCATATCCCTGGAAGGACACACGGACATCTACAGGCTAAACAATGCCACCCTGACTGCTGTTTGTTATTGGGATGAAATCCTTGGACCCATTGTCAGACCCCATGCTGGTGCAGTGGGTCCTGGGTTCCTCCTGGTGCACGCCAATGCCTGACATCATGTGGCGAGAGTATGTAGGCAGTTGTTGGAGGATGAAGGAACCGATACCACTGATTGCCCATCCCCATCTACTGAATACCGTTTAAAGTTGCTGCAATGGAATTTCGCCTAAATGGACTAGCCTGCTGCACCATTTTTTCGCTTTGATTTTCAGGGTGTCTTTGAATTCTACCCTCTGTAGGGTGATCATTTCCATTTCCATCAAATGATGTGGCATCCTTTCATTCCTAACACATTACCCAGTGCACATCAGGAAAGATATTCTGCATGATTTTTTCCCCCCATTGAGATCTGATGTGCTTTCAAAGTGTTCCTTTAATTTTTTGAGAGGTGTGTGTGTGTGTGTGTGTGTGTGTGTGTGTGTGTGTGTGTGTGTGTGTGTGTGTGTGTGTGTGTGTAATTTCATGAACAGTACTGTATAATATGAAACAGTACTTGATCTCTTTCTTTTTAAAGTGTGTGGCTAATTAACTCACTAACTTTATTAACTTTATTAAAGTGTGTGGCTAATTAACTCACTGACTTTATTCATTAACTGTTTCTCACTGCCAAATCAGCATTTTGCATCTGCCCCATGGATATTTGCTATTTTAGTAGTTTTCAAGATCCTCCTATGCTTCCCCTTCAGAAATACACTTTGATCAAGACCTTCATCTTTTATGCCATAGCCAAAGTATGAAGGTCGTCATGTTTCACCTACAGCCTGGCTTCGATCGAGAAAATCTGACCTGAAGCCTCGTCGGTGCTCAAAAATGTAGGCTTTGTTTAAACTCCTGGTTGATATCGACTCTTGTTTCCTACTTTCGTCAGTCATAAAGCAAGTATAAAGCAGCTGCTAGTGTCTAGCCAAGGGTGCTGGAACATATTTTTAGTAAAGGTGCAGCTGGCAACTGAAAGAAAATGCACTGAATATAGAAATCCAATAAGGGAGAAAAATAAGACCTCCACCATTTACGTCAGGAACCCCAAACCATCTACACATCATGAATTATGAAATATCAGTGAGAAGCACTGGACTCACCAAGATACCGCAGCAGCAAAAAACCCAGTACCCAAAATGGAGAGGCTTTCATGAACCCCCAGAATGAGGGGGTGCCTACTACAAAATTGAAAACAACACAATCTATAGTACGGAATATACACAGAATGGCCACTTTATTAGAGACAGCCATCTATTAGTGCGTTGGCCTTCCATTGGCTTTCAGCAGATTATAATGGCAAAAATTCCACTAAATGTTTCTTCAGGAATATTGACCCATGTGGACAGGATAGCTTCTTGCAGTTTGGCAGATTAGATCCAGATCCTCGCATGCTGTTAACAGCCTGTTCTACTTCTTCCCAGAGCTGCTCTTCAGGATTAAGATCTAGATACTGTGAAGGCCAGGGAAGCAAAGATATTTTGTTGTCATGTTCCTGGAACTAATCCATGACTATACAACCCTTTTGGCATAGTGGGTTGTCCTGCTGAAAGTGTTCTTCTGCCATAGGGTCAGTGGTTCTCAAACTGTGGTATGTGAAAGAGCACATGGTGATTTGCCAGATGACATCAGAAAATGTACTTATTGTTTAATAAAAAAGGTATTATTTGGTAAATTACATTTCAGACTTTTCATGATTTTGCTTTTATAATTAATTTCTGTTCTTGTTTATAAAATACTACATGGGCTATGCAGACACTGGTAGTTTATTAGGTCTACGTCACGCTAACTGCCTCTCGAATTACAAACTTTCCAAGATGTTATAAGTAAGTATTTTTGCATTTGTCACAAACAATAGTTAAAAATGAATGTTAAAATTTATGTCATGGCTGAAGGTAGGAGATGCCAGGAGTAATGAGCCCAAACTGCTAAGTCAAACACACCTGTTGAATGTGTTGAAGGTAAAGTTAATTCATTGCCTGCCCTTGCATCAGCCGATGCTAATTTAGACACAGCACTGCTAGTGATGGCAGGCTTGAAAAAACACAATGAGACAGTACGACAAGTTTTGGGATTGACCTGTAGTGGGACAGAAGACGTGAGCACTAAACATGTGCATGTGTTTCTGTGTTGAGACTCCTAGGTGGTACCTGGAAGTTTTGGTTTTATAATGGGTGGTACTTGGTCTAAACTGTTTGAGAACCACTGGCTTAGATTGTACATTGTAGGAATGCATTAGTAGTAATTAGGTCTGAATAAGGGCATCTGATAAATGGTAAATCATAAATGAGGATGTACTTAACCAGCGACATCATTTACTGGTAGTCCCTGTTCACTATGATCTTGGTTATGATTGTTTCCAACTTTCTTTGATTGGAATCCAATAATGCACAACACACATCAGCAAAAAACTGTACATTGAGTTTTCCCCAGGCAAAGCCGCAATCCTGTGCTAAATAAGGAAGTTGGCAGTGTGTACTGTAGGGATCGGTGGAAGGAGTGATGCACGGCTGGAATGTAGTGGGGAAAAAAATGTTAGTGAGTCATTTTTGTTTTCACTTTCAATTACATGAAATGACATACGTGTTCGTTTTTTATGATAAAGGTAAGCAGATGTTTATATATGTTACAGGATAGTATAGCTCGTTATTCATCCCTCCTGTTATCTCGCCAATCTCATCTTCACAACCTGTGATGGCATTTGACTTAGTTTTTTAAGGTTACAGCCTGTAGCAGACGCCCTGATTCCAGAGCGACTACCATTGATACATCGTGACAATCAGCAATGTTTGTTAAGGGCCTTGCTCAAGGAACCAAAAGTGGCCAGTTGGCAGTGGTGGGATTTGAAACCCTGGACCTTTGGTCCATAGTCCAGTACCTTAAACGTAGGCTACCATCAGGTCCCACACTTAAAGGACCTCACCAAGCTTAAAAGTGATGCATTTCCAGCCAGTAGTAATGAAATTTTACGCTGCTAAACCACCATGTTTAAGACCGTCAAAGGTGGAAGTTTAATCAACTTTTAGCTTGCAAGCAGATGATGTACAGCCACTGTCTGTTATAAGAGACGGTTATATAAGAGGGGAGGACTGGTTAACTGTTGAAAATATGATGGGGACTGTGGTACAGAAGCCCCGCATCATCATTAGAAAGAACCAATCAAGGCAAATTACGAAAATTATATAGGAGAGGGGCGGTAATCTTGGCCCTTTGTAGTACGGGGGATGCGCATGCACAGTAGCCAGAAGAAAGCTTTTAAAAATTATAATATATTTTTTGGTGTGTTATTCGAAACCAACAACACAAGTACGTTTATATCATTTTTGTCAGATTAGACCAACGATTCTAAATAGCCATTTTAAACGTTAATTTTCTTTTTTCACTGCCTCTGTAAAACCTTTGTCAGCAGAGGTATGTCACTTTGCTAATTTTTTTGTAATCTTATTAAGTTGGCAAAACACGCCTCTTGCCAAAAATAGCATGAAAAAGACAGGGCGATGGACATATTTAGGACTGATATACATTAAACTCCTAATTGTACGATAAAATTAAAATTCCTGGATGGATTTGTGGAAGGTATCCCTCTCGTAAATCGAGGACCACCTGTGGGGAATGATCAGTCAACAACTATGTAGAATGGTCACTGCTATTACACTGTAGAGACAAAATTTTAATAAGGACATTAGTATGGATTATGGAGCTTGCTCTTCTCTCCTCTGCTGTGTTCAGCCTTCAGAGACTTATGTTGGGCAATAAGCCCTGACTCACAGTTGGCATTACAATTCATCTCAATGTGTCTGATGGAGTTAATGTCATGGGTCTGGGTAAGCCAAGCAAGTTCCCCAACAAATTTGGCAACCCATTTCTCTAAAGCACGTTGGTAGGAGAGCAGAACGACCTTGATGGGGAGGTACAAACCTATGAAAGTGTCATATTATGAGTCACTGAGGTGTTCAGTTCAGCTCATTCTGTTGGCACTGTTTGTCTATGGAGATTTCATGCCTGTGCACTTCATATTATGAACCTGTTAGCTGAGAGTGTGACTAAACTAACAGAGAGGAGGCTCGTCTACATACTTTTGTTCCTATAGTGTATGGAGCATACTAGTCATGACAGTTCGATTTACCAGCGAACAATAATGCAAATTACAATATCACACACAGCTGTGTTCTCATAAATCTTTACACAGAGCAGCAGATTTAAATCCTCTGTGGCAAAATGACATTCTCAAATGACATTCCAAAGTTTCGGTGTATATTTTGTACTGGTCTAGAACATGGTGTGGAGTCCATATATTGTCAAGCAGTGTAGCTAATGGAGCTTATTAAAACTGCTGTACGTTCAAATCAGTTTTTGTGATATATTATATCATATTATATATTACCGGTTCTCCACGCATTTTGACTAGAAGAATGTCTCGATTCTCGTCGTTTGCTTGGTACGCTAAACAACTCGTTTCAGCAGAAACTCGATTCACGATTCAGTACACAGTGATTCAGATTCACAATAGCTCTTGCTCAGTGTGTTGCTCAGCCCTTACTCTGCTGTGTTTATCGTGTTCTACAGTGCTGTATTCTTAGTGCAAGTAGGTCCCCATGGGTCCTAAAAAGATTAGGGATTACAGCCAACCAAAAGGAAACTGAGTGCCCTGAGTTCATCAAAAGATTTTTCAACACTATTATGAAATAAGCTTTGTGCCAATGATTTTTAATGCCTTATAGAGTGTGGATTTTCTGGGGGTCTGGAACAGGTTAATTCAATTTACATTATTCCTTATGGGAAAAATTTGCTCTGTACTTGTCATTTTCGGTTCTCGACAAGACTTCTGGATCGAATTAATGACAAGAACCGAAGTATCACTGTGACTTATAGTGCTTATTAGTGAAGGGCAACGCTGTGATACAGTGCCTAGCATTGTCAACTCACAGCTCCCGAGCCCCAGATTTGAGTCTCGGCCTGTGTTTAGTTGGCATGTTCTCCCCATGTCTGTCTGGGATTTCTATACAGGCAACCGCCCAGCTCTGGTTGGTTCCTGCCTTGTTCCCTGTACTCCTGGAAAATCTCTATTCACCACCACCCCTCACCCCACCCAAACCCTGAATTAAGTAAATATATTGGATTTGAGTAAGTCAGTAAATATATGTCTGACATGAAGTGCTTGGATTGTTACCAACATCTGGTGACATGAAACTTTCACCAGATGTTGGTAACAATCCAAGCACTCCACAATATAAAGCAGTCAAAACAAGTCCAAAAATTAAGTTGTGTGTAATAAAGTGAAATGACACAGGGGAAAAAGTATTGAACACATGAGGTGCAAAAAGGCATGCAAAGCCAAAACACCAGCTGAAATCTGTCAGTGTTTAGAAAGCAATCCTGCCCCTATCAGTGCAAATTAATATCAGCTGGTTTAGTCCTGATTGATGGCCTACAAAAATGGTTTCTAATTAACAAGGTCTCACACAAGAAACATCTCGTGATGGGTAAAGGCAAAGAGCTCTCTCAAGACCTTCACAACCTTATCGTTGCAAAACATACTGATGGTATTGGTTACAGATGTATTTCTAAACTTCTGAATGTTCCAATGAGTACCATTGGGGCCATTATCCAGAAGTGGAAAGAACATCATTTCACAATAAACTGGCCATGACCAAGTGCTCCTCGCAAGATTCCTGACAAAGGAGTCAAAAGAATAATCAGGAAAGTTGTCCAAGAGCCAAGGACCACTCGTGGAGAGCTTCAGAAAGACCTGGATTTAGCATTTACATGTTCAGCATTTAGCAGACGCCCTTATCCAGAGCGACTTACAATTGGTACAGTCTTACAATCCAAGCAATTGTGGGTTAAGGGCCTTGTTCAAGGACCCAACACTGGCAGCTTGGCAGAGGTGGGATTTGAACCCTGGACCTTCTGGTCCATACTCCTGTACCTTATCCGCTAGGCTACCACAGTCCATAGCAGGTACAACATTGCTCAAGAAAAACCATGTTGAAGCTTGTTTAAAGTTTGCTCCACAGCATTTGGACAAGCCTATAAAATACTGGGAGAATATAGTCTGGTCAGATGAGACAAATTGAACATCACCCCATAAACACCATACCAACAGTGAAGTTTGGAGGTGGAAACATCATGGTGTAGGCTGTTTCTCAGCATATGGTACTGGCAGACATCATATAATTGAAGAAAGGATGAATGGAGAAATGTACTGAGACATTCTTGACAAGAATCTGCTGCCATCTACCAGGATGCTAAAGGTGAAATGAGGGTGGACATTTCAGCAATGATCCCAAACACACAGTTAAGAAAACTCTCAAGTGGTTTCAGAAAAAGAAAATAAAGCTGCTAGAATGGCCCAGTCAAACACCTGACTTGAATCCAATTGAAAATCTATGGAAAGCACTGAAAATCAGAGCTCATAGAAGAGGCCCTCGGAGCCTTCATGATCTGAAGACAGTTTGTGTCTAAGAACGGGCCAAAATCACACCTGAACAATGCATGCGACTATTTCTCCATACAGAAGGCGTCTTGAAGCTGTCATTACCAACAAAGGCTTTTCTACTAAATATTAAATACATTTCAGCAAGCGTGTTCAATACTTTTTCCCTGTGTCATTTCTCGTTATTACACAAGTTTTGAACTTATTTGTTTTGACTGCTTTATATTTGTGGAGTACTTGGGTTGTTACCAACATCTGGTAAAGATTTCATGTCAATAGTCCCATCGGAAATTTATTTACTGAGAAAAAATTTGATGCGTTCCTTAATTATTTTTCCTGCTATATGTGTGTGTGTGTGTGTGTGTGTGTGTGTGTGTGTGTAGTCTTTTTTTAAGTGCATCTTTCTTTTAGTTTTGAACAGGAACAGGTTGAGTGTTATTTATAGATGAAAAACATGAATACATTCTGCACACTGTAGCTAGCTGACAAGACAGCAAGTCATTACCTGAGGCACTGAGGGGGGCCCTGAAGACCGATCTCCACAGAAATGGCATATATCAAATGTAAAAAAAAAAAAGACATTTCGTTTTATAGTTTGTGACCATTATGATGGTAGGGAGTCAAATAAGGCTTCTGGGTAACATTATAGCAATGGATATTGGTGAGGGAATAAATATTGGTTAAAAGGCCCACATTTCACAGCCTGGAGCCACCGCAGTCTGTAGAATCAACTCTGCACACCTAACATCACACACTCCTGCTCTGCCTGTATTACAACCCAAACTACAACTGAAAAAACATTTTATTAAGGTACATTCGAAAACTGTTTTCGTGCGTTGTCAGTTCAGTCTGTTTATTTATTTTCCCTTTTCGGTTTATTATGCTGCTTTAAGTTACAGGTGTGTGCCGTTTAACAATCTCGTTACATCCTGTGAAACAGGAAATTGACCAAACTGGTTCTTGACTGGACATTACAGTAGTCACATAGTCATTTAATGCTACTGTAATGCAAATATATTGATATTCAAAGATTCATTAACAGTATTGCAAACAACACTGAAGATCAGGCAGATGAAACCGATTCAACAAGGGAATGTGAACCAGGTTAACAGTTAGAATATACATGCAGTGGTGGGACAAACCAAGGAGTACTACTGACAATAGGACAGGCACATACACTTATGAACACCATTTGCAGCTTGTTACAAAATAAGTAGCAGAATGTCATCCATACAAACTTGAACAAAAGTCTCTAAACACATCAACCGAGTTAGAACAGTCTCTAGTCCAAATGTGAGCTAACAAAGCAAACATGTGACTGTGCAGACCATGGACTGTGGTAGCCTAGCGGTTAAGATACTGGACTATGGTCCAGAAGGTCCAGGGTTCAAATCCCGCTCTGCCAAGCTGCCACTGTTGAGCAATCCACAATTGATTGGATTGTAAAACTGCATCAATTGTAAGTTGCTCTGGATAAATGCTGTAAATGTTAACCACATGTCCATGTGCAAATCAAAGCAGCCCAAAAATGCCAGTCGGGGCAGCAGGGTTCAAGACTTCAACGGATACAGGCAGAGGTACACACTGGACAACATCATCAGAGCAGCTGGCTCTTACCCCCAAACCACAGGTGGTGCAGCAGTAGTTTGCAATATTTACTGAATGTTTTACTGACACAATCAACTCTTCTGATACATTTTCATCTATTTCCAGCATCTAATACGTGAATCCCCCCCCCCCCCCAATGTTCCTTGTGTGTACACAACCCGAGCCAAGCCCCTGGCCTCCAACAGTCCCGTTCACCCACATTCTGATTCCTCTCATCTGTATTCCCTTGTAGCAGCCACTGTGTATACAGTTTGCCTGTTCGTATCACACGGTGTGACATCACATAGCCTTGTCTTTGTATGTACTTTGTATATTCTCCATGAACAAACAGTGGCAGTCGAGTGTTTCGTACCGACACCCCAGTAACTGTCAATATTGACACATTTCTAGGTTTCAGCTTCCAACAAGTTCAACTTCAGTTCATCAACTTTCTGCCTCTAAAGTCCATAGAGAACACCAACTTTGAATGAGAACTTGGCTGGTTTGCACCTCAAATCCATCAGACACATTTGAAAATGCACTACAATGCCAAAAGTGAGCCAGGGCTTATTGTCTAACATCAGAAGTCGATCTCACAGTCATGTTCCAAAATCTAAAAATCTGAAATGCCCTCTTTGAAGAACAAAAACTGTTGTATAAACTAATACCCATGTTTTGGATGTAATTTTTGGGATGTCCAAACTTTTGTAGATGTAATATGTTAGTGGTTGCTTCATCACAGCAGTTAGCCAAGTCTGATACTCCGTAGTCTGTAGCTTTTGTGCGTTCTCCCTTTCCTATTTTTGCCCTGCTTTAGTTCTTTTGTATTTTTGTAAGTGTTGTGGTACTCTAGTCTGGTCTCCTCTCGATCTTGACCTCATTTAGACTTGTCTCAGGGTAAGGTGGACTCAGACTTTGTTGTAGAGGCCAGTCATGTCCAATTCATCTGTCTGAGGTAATGTTAACTATAAAGTAATTATTTCCGTCGTTATTGAATATCAACAATCCATCCAAACAGAATAAATCGGTCCTTTCTCTGCGTGCCTAAATAAAATCTGCACTCAGACTAACAGGGAAAGACAAGTTGTTTGTCATCTTGTTTAGTATCCAATCAATGAACATGTTTTATTTTGAATAGTCTGACCTTAACATTGCAAGTGTGCATTTTCGCTCTCTCGCTCTACCATGTTCCCGAAATTTGGAATTATGTTTTCACATTTAATTGACAAAGTCAACTGAATAAAGCCAACAACGTCCATTCTATACACTTTTATTATGACTTCTGATGAAGTCTGAGAGAAAAAGTGAAACTGAATCATCTCCATTATTTGCTTCTAAAAGTCACATTGCCTTTGTTTGACTAAGACCAATGAGGATGGGTCCAAGGTTTCTTCCTTATAAGATATAGGGAGTTTTTTTCCTTGCCCCTGTTACCTATGGCTTACTCAGTTAAGGCTGTGGGTATAGATGGTTGTAAAGCTGCTTTGAGACGATGATCCACTGTTAAAAACACTATATAAATAAAATTGGCTTTGACTTGAGCAGTAAACGCTTAAGTTGTCTAATAATTAACCTGAGGCAAAGAGCAGGTTGATGAAGAGAATCTCCTACAGGACAATAATAATAATAATAATAATGATTTGATTACATTTGACCACTTTTTGTATGCAAGTGGCTTCATATTTGCCAAATAATGAGGAAATTGGGGAGAATTTTACAATTAATTAATACATTTCAAGCATGTATTATTAGCGTTTTTTGTTTTTTTGTCTTCACATTTTATCACTGCATGTTCCCTGAAGATCACAAGCAACAGTATGCCAGTTGTGTGTATCTAGGCACCACCAAAAGTCGAAACTCAAACAATTTAGACTAGCCCATTAATTTATGAACATATTATTGGAATGTGGGAGAAAAGTACCCAGAAGAAACCAATGCAGACACGAGTTGTGCAACACTTATATATCTTCTATGAGAAATATCATACCTCATATAATCATGTCAGAACGTTGACGAGAATCCCGACACTAAATGGTTTAAGCTGTTAAATAATTAACGTACCTGATCCTGATAGGCAAAGAACAGGATGATGAAGAGAATCTCCAACAGGAAAATCAGAAGGAGCAGGATGAAGAACTGTAGAAGGAGAAAAAGAAGCAGGGATGAGATGGAGCACAGATAGATTGAGCATCACGATTTACAGTATTACTGACCGCATGAATGATGAGGCTCATGCACTGAAGGCGATTTAGCCCTGCTGCATTCAGTCGCATGTTCCAGTAACTGTATATCTAGTTCCTCCTGATATTCCTGAAGATCAGCTCTGCCATGTAATTTGTCTTATATCTGAACACTTTGCGAAAGAACCGAGGACCGGCTTGCGTTCCTTCTGAAAAATGTCCTAAGTTAGTCATACAGCTGCATCTGTCATCATTATTGGATCGTAGAAAGAGTGACTGTGAAGATCACAACGGGGGGTGGAGGCTATATAAACTGTGAACAAACTCATCATGGAGGATATACGATAGATGCACATGAAAGATCAGGGGTGTCAACTGCAGTCCTGGAGCACTGCACGGTTTAGTGTTTTCACCACTTTATCACATCTGAATGAATTATTTATGGAGCATTTTGAGGGCCGAATCAGATGTGGCAGCAGGGAAGCTGTGGAGGCAGACAGATGGAGGAACTGACTGAAGGTAGCTGAAAACAAACTGATGTACACCTTGTCATGTATCAAGCCATTCGTATGGATGGGTTACTAATAAAAGGAATAACCTGAATAATGGAAAATCCCTTCCAGTCTTTCTTTGAACATCATTTCCTCCTTCTTTGTTCTTTTTTTTAAGCATTTTGAATAATTTTCTCACACATTTGTTAACAAAGTGGAGATGCTCTGCCCAGCTTTGCTCTTCAAAGATGGATCACTTTCATGGATACTGTTTTGTACCAAATCGTGATTATAATCACCTAAATCACCCGTTTTGAATTATTTTTTATTTTATTTATTTTTTATTTTTACCTCATTACTAGTAAATTGCTAACTTCTTTTGGAATGCCTTTCAGACCTGACATGCAGGAGTGGATGTTTATTAAGAAATTACATTGACAAATAAAGCTGACCGAATAAAAGAAATGAAATAGCAGAGGCACTGCACAGTCTAAGAAGGCATCCTTGTGAACTACATTGCCCAGAAGCCATGACATGCTCACATGGGTTAAGTTGGGCTGCACTTATTAGTTTTGATGAGCTGCACCTGGCTGATGTGCTATTCAGGCTGGCTAAGACCCAGTACGGTTTCTTTATATGAGATGCTGCTGGTAAACAGTTTTTGTGCATGTGATAGAGAAGGACTAAATGAAAAAGAAAATGCACAGAATAAAAGTCCCAGAATCTGCTCACACTCCTTCCCTCATATGAACCCTTTACTTTTGTTTATTCTAAAGAAATATATTCAGTAAGTTAAGGTCCTTATTTCCTGGGACTTCCATAAGGCTGGTTTCGCATCTAGCACTCCCATAGGGCATCTGGGTCCAAATTGGCCACCTCATGACAGTTGGGGGGTATTAGGCAAGGGGTGTGTTTGAAATTCCACACTGTATAAGGCATTATATGCATTAAGGGACTTGTATTGTACAGGTGCTCCCTGATTTACGAAGAGGATATGTTCAGACAAATCCATTATAAGTTAAATGTATCATGAACCGATGATTTTAACGAGTGTTTGGTAGAGCGGTATATACTGCATCATAGCGGGGATATAGATAATTAATGATAAGTAAGTTGATGTTTAAAACACTTGCATTAATCTACAGTTGGATAAAATCCTTAACACAAAGCTTATTTTATAATACAGTATTGAAAAATCAAATGTAATTTAGTGAGTAATGGATTCACTTGCTCTTACAAACACTCTTGATGATCTCGCGGCACTACCATAGCTGCTAAGCTATCTGCAGCCTGTGTTCTGGAGCATTCAAGTCCTGTTGTGCTTTCGGTTGGTTCTTTAACCTTTTTAGGATCCATGGAGACTTATTTGCACTAAGAATACAATACTGCAGATGTAAAAGTAAAGAAAAACACGATAATAGCGGAGATCTATTGAGAACCTGAATCACTGTGTACTCGTGAATCAGCTGAAATGACTCACAAGGCTCGACTCGTACAAGTTTAAGCAAGTGCGCCGCATACTGAGCAAACAACGAGAACCGAGAAACATTTTTCTAGTCAAAATGTGACAACCAAATTTGACGAGTTCCAAGGTGATCGTGAACCGAGGTACCACTGTTTTTAGGACCCACTGAGTGCTCTTGGCCTCCATCATCAAAACACCAACTGAAAAATATTGGTGGAATGATATTCCATCTTGTGAGTGCAGTTTCAGAGGTTTAATTCCAAGGTTCCTGAAAAGTTCTGGCAGGCAACACACTTCTAAGGAACTTCAACTATTGTATCCTTCAGTCTGTACCTGTTATGTTTCTCTTGGTGCTGTCTTATACATCATTCATTTTGGAGTCACTTAATTCAATTCAGGGTCATGGAGAGCTGGGGTCTAATCAGCAGCACAGTGCATATGGAGTGAACTCTAGACAGGGCTAGGGCATCACAGGGCACACACTCAGCGCACGTCTTTGGAATGTGGGAGGAAATCGGTTTACCCTGAGGAAACTCGGTCAGACAAGGTGTGAAGCAAGCAAACGTAAACACAGCCCAGGAATCGACCCGGGGATATCTGGAGCTGTGAGATAACAGTACTTTCATATTTCATAATCCTGGCTAAATTCTGATATTACCTTAACTATACACTCACCGATCACTTTATTAGGTACACCACCCTGATTCTACACTCATTGTCCATTATACCATACAGAAGCACTTTCTACTTATACAATAACAGACTGTAGTCCAGCTGTTTCTCTACACGCTTTGTTCTCTAATGGTCAGGACCCTCACAGCTCAGGTACTATTTGGGTGGTGGATCATTCTCAGCACTGCAGTGACTTAGCGTGTGTTGTGCTGGGTTGATGGATCAGACACAGCAGTGCTGCTGGAGTTTTTAAACACACCACCACATCATTGTCAATGCAGTGCTGAGAATGATCCACCACCCAAATAATGCCTTATCTGTGGTGGTCCTGTGGGGGTCCTGACCATAAGAGAGCAAAGTAAAGAGGACTGTATGTAAGTATGTAGAGAGACCGATGGACTACAGTCTGTAATTGTAGAAGTAGGCTTTATCGTATTGATCCTACACTTTGCTATTTGCTACAACACTATTAAGCTTGATGGACCGCAAAATTCTCCTATAAAATGTATTGGTATAATTTAGTTCATGGTTCCCTCAGTGATTGCAAACTGTCCATTCCATGAGAAAGAAAAGCAGGCAAGGTCTGGTGGTATCCATCCACTAACACCAATTTGATCAGGGTTTTTTTCTTGGGAGGAATAAGACTCAAAGGGATCCATTCTCCTTGGGCGGCTTAGATATTATATGTAAGAATTAACTAAGTTATCTAATTAATAAGTTCATAGAAATAGTCTAAATAAACAGAAACTAAATGAATATTAACAGAGATCATATTTTAAAATATTATAGTTAAAACTAGAAAGTGCATTTCCTGCAGAAAGTGTGAGTGTGTTGCAGTGGTGTGTACCTGTGTGGCAGGTCTCAGTGTACCCAGGACCAAGTGTACCGAGTTCTGTGGCTGTAGATCGAAAACTGACTGAATTGCATCCAATGCCCTGCCCTGGACCTCAAGGGCCCCAAGGGCATTGCTTGTCACTTCAGGTTGTATCATGGCCAAGCCTGCCAAATTTTGTGACTGTAGGACGAAAATGGACTGAATTACAGTCAATGTCTGCCAGGGACCTTTGTGCCCTACCAGGGACGTTAGGGGCGCTCCAATGGCATTTTATAATGGGTCTTGGTGTGCCTGGGACCAAGCTTCACAAATTTCAAGGTTGTAGGTCGAAAACTGACTGAATTATAGTCAATGCAGTCAGGGACATGGGGAAATCAGGTGTAATAATAATATAATTGAAGAACAATAGTGTTGCTTGCTAACACACTAATAAATGAACAGGTAGACTGACATTTTAGAGAAGGGGTTCAGGGTGAAAATGCTATTAAGGAGTGAAACCCAAGCTTGAAACTTTGGGTCCAATCGTCGACAATATGTTGTATATGGTCATTATGCCATTGCTACAACAAAAAATCTACTAGTGGCCAAAGACTTTTGCACAGAATATAAAATTAAACAGACTTTCACCCTGGCTTTTAATTAAATCCTTACTTTGCAGGGGAAACTCATGATACACACACCCCTTCAACCTGTTGCATACTGGCAAATGGATGAGTTTGTGTGCACAGATGGAACTGCCAGTCTCACTGTGATCCCACTTGCAGATCATCTCTCTTTGTCTCAACAGAGTGAAGATGTCAAAATTACAAGGCAAATTTCCAGACATCTTTTCTTCCCTGCCGAGAAACACTGATTTCATAGAAAACCACATCGAAATGCCCCCTGTGGTTGGGCACAGACAGCTGCATGGATTACACTGGCAAGAAAGGAAAGTGGAAAGAAAAATGTGCAAAATGATGGAAAACAGAATAACAGGAGAACCCAACTGTGACTGGAATAGGTAAAGTAAACATCTGGGTAAAGTCTAGACGAATTTCAGCATGATGAAGGGTACATATCCAGTGCCTCATAATGCTGAATTCCGGATTAGTGGGACACGACTGGCTTCTCTATCTGGCAGTCTGATGGATGAGTCTGAGTTTAGTGAATGCTAGGAGAACATGACCTGCCAGACTGGATCATTTCAGCTGTAAAGTTTTGTGAGGGTTGGCCTAGAAGCAGGGATGAAAAGTTTTCATCGCTTCATATTGTTCATCACCCCTCGGCTTCATCCATCCTTGGAAAAAGAATTTGAAGCTTTTGGCATTGTGTTCATTTTCAGTTTCAGCATCTCTGACAATTTTCTTAAATGTTTGAATAGTTGTTCTGTGCGTTGTTCTTTTTGTGTGTTCTAGGCATTCTTTGCCAAAGGGCTAAGTGACTTTAGGCTTATTTTTATATAAGGTCACTTGCAAATACAGTGGTTCCTCGGCTCCTGTTGTTAATTCTATCCAGAAGGCAAAACACTTCCTCAAGGTGCTAGCTGCTAATGCTAACAGCTCAGCCTTGAAAGGGTTTTCCTTTTGGTTGGCTGTCATCAATAACCATTTTAGGATCCATGGGGACTTATTTGCATTAAGAATCTAGTACTGTACTTGTAAAAAAAACATGATAAACACAGCTGAGATCACTGTTGTGAGTCTGAATCAGTGTACTGAATCATGAATCGAGTTTCAGCTAAAAGTGATACAAAATACAAGTTTACCAAGTAAATGACTAGAACTGAGACTTTTTTATTTAGTCAAAATACATCAAGAACCGAATTTGAAAAGTTCTGAGGTGGTCAAGAACCGAGGTACCACTGTATCAGTCATTATGGGTTGCAGGTTTTTGGGGATTGTTTCTAAAGTATAGTTGCTTATGTGGGCTTGCTCCCTGATCTTGTCTCTCTCTCGTTGTTCTCCTATATTTCCTGCAGGCTGGTTTTGTTCAAACGTCTAGAGTGAAAAGAAAATATACATGGATATCTTAATTGTTATTGCTAATATTACTTTGTGTCACCTGGTAACTCCCTCACCTTGTAGTAGGTGGCCTGTTTTGAGGTTTTTTGTTTTCTGAGCCAATTTGGTCCTTTTGAGTTTGTTTTCCATAGACCTGGTTGCTTAATTCTCTTGTTCAGAAACAATTCAGAACAACGTAACAATTAATAAGGAGATGACATTAGTAGATGCGTTTTCTTACTGAAAGTCCGACTGGGACTTGTAGCAGATGCTCTATTTTTTTTTTCTGGTACAGCATACCACTGCTGAATCTTTTAGTGGTGCCGGCCCAATATGGCCTACTTTCACCCCTGCCTACAACCCTTCGTGCTGGAGAAGGGAAATCTTAAAGCCTCAGCATACCAAGCCATGTTGGACAATTGTGTGCTTCCAACTTTGTGGCAACAGTTTGGGGAAGACCATTTTCAGCATGACTTTGCCTCAGTGGACAAAGCAAGGTCCATAAAGGCATGGCTGGGTGAGTTTGGTGTGGGAGAACTTGACTGGCCTGCACAGAGCCCTGACCTCAAGCCCATCGAACACTTTTGGGATGGATTAGAACAGAAATTGCAAGACACACTCAATCTTGTAAAAGCTTTCCCCGAAGATTGGAACTGTTATAGATCCCAAGGAGAGAGACCCAAACATAACTCCATATTAACGCCTGTGGATTTAAAAGGGGAGATGCCACAAAAGCTCCTGTATGTATAATGTGTAGGTGTCCCAATACATTTGTCCATATAGTGTATGTTGTCCACTGTACACCATTTTCTCTCCTGCAGCCTACCCATGTACAATTTATCCAAGACAAACTAGTAATGTTTATTTGTCTTCTTAGTAAATCAGAGCCTCGCAGCTTGGAGGCATCTTGTTCTGAATTCTAAATCCGCCGAAACGTCAGGAGAAGAAAAATCGAATCGATAAGACACGACCTTTAAGTGTTTTGCTCAGTCGGCCCCTTCAGTATAGGAGATCAATGTGACAAAAGGTAGCAACAAATTGCATTAGTGCAGCTAATATGAGCCATTACCATAAAAATGCAACTATCATATGACTATCGGGCGCATGCAATGAAAGAAGAAAAGGAAGCTGAGTGAGAAATGTGCCATGTTCCAGGAATTGCGCTGTAATTGTTCTGTGTTCAACCATTCCAGCTGCTGCAGTTGTAACAGGATCTATTGATTCCTAACACCTTCTTGCTTCTGTTTTTCTCCTGTGACTTTCGTGACCCAAAGTGGCCATCGGATCATGTTTGGGTGCTTAATTTGAAGATTGCTGTCAGGGTGACTGAGATCCCTGGTTCGCCAAATTTTGCTAAGAAGACAGAAATTGCCAGTTGTACAGAGCTCTAAATATATAAGCTCACCAGACAAAATAGTCACCTGTGACTGAAACGTACGTACTAGCAAGTAATACCTCAATGAGCGCGAATAACATCTGCGATTCGATTCGGCATGGACAAGTTTCTGGATGTAGGCGACATCAATGTTCAGCCAGTCTTGCATCAAAGAATTGCGCAGTTTGGCCAGATAATGTGGATGCCACAGATTTACATTAGAATTCACATCTGGGGATCTTGCAACCCAGTCCAGATGTGACTGCTCCTGAATGTTCACCTTTTGCATCCCTGTGAACATGAGAATTGTCATCTTTGAATAGAGGGTTAGGAATGTTAATGAGCAAAACTCAAAACCTGGTTGTTCAGTAGCTCAATGCAGGATTGTGGTTCAAAGTGACTTTAACCTCAACCAAAGGACCCGAATTCTTCTAATCAAAGCACCCCCAAAACATCGCAGAACCTCCTTCAGCTTGAACCACACCTTGCATGCAGTCCTCATTGAAGGCTTCCTGAGGTCTTCAATGAACACGACACCTATCTTACTTAACATACAGGCAGAAACAAGATCTGACCAGATAACACATTTCCAGTCATGAAGTCCAATTTGTCTTTGTGAGCAGAAGTGAGCAAAGGCCTCTTGTGTGTCACTCTGCTCCGTATGTTCATGGTATGCAGATCCTTGAGGGGTGTTCTTTCAGAAATTGATGGTGAAGGATCTGTGTTGACTTGTAGAAGCCAGTCTTGCTTGCGGTCCCTGTCTGTCAGTTTGGCCTCTCGTCCACAATTCTGATGAGAATTTCTTGTAAACTGGGATTTTTGCCACTGCTGGTAGACCTGTATGACCATATGCTTTTCGATACTCCTGCATACATGGTTACTTCTTTCACACTATGGCCTTTGACACGCCCAAATGCAATCGCTCCTTTTGTTTGCTACCCATTTTCCACACATCAAACGAAACATTCACTGCACTGTACCACCTCTTCTCAGTCTATGAACCCTGTTGCAGACTGCCAAGGTATTTACAGCCTGATCATACTTGTGCATCGCCATCTGCATGTGATAGTTACTATCACCTTAAACATGCAAGGTGATTTTTTTTGTCTGGGGTCATAACTTATGCAAAGATTCAATGGCCATTTCTGATTACTGCTCCCTTTTCAAGAAAATGCTGTTTAGCCACAGCCATAGCCGTTCCTTTTCAATGGAAACATGTTTTAATACTGAGAGAAGGTGATTTCAAAGTGTCCTTGTATGCAATTACAGTATCTGAACATCATGTGAGACCACCATTTGCCTCCGTTGTCATGCTGACAAAAATTCTTATTCCAGTAGTAACGCATGGGTGCGTGCATGATGTAATAAGCCCATTGTGCCCATTTTCTCTCACAATTAGGCTGAATTCTGCCCTAAAACCCTTTGAGGTACGTTTCAAACTGCCGGACGTGCCAGAACGAACCACGTGGAAACACGCAGCGTGATCTTATCCATATGCAAATTCATACATTAAATGGCCGGTATTGGAAGTGTAGCTGTTGAACAGAATTGTGGCTCGAAAATTAGATGCAAATCAGAAGCAAGGTGCTTTGAGCAGCTGCCAATTCAGAGAGTTTCCTGCATAACCAGCTTACTGTTGATCAACTTTAGATTAATTATATTTACATAGTAAACATGCAGCCATGCCAGGTTATTCCGGCATGAGCCCCTCATGATGTACTGTATACAGATGTAGCTGCATGAGTTAACTCAATTTTAATTCACTTGCCCTGACACAGCTGCCTCTATTTAAACAAACTTACATCATTACTACTGTGAACTTGAATCTTCAGCTCTATGGTTGCTACCATTTTTATGTTGGCATTTAATCCCTGCAGTTTAACATAACACAAATAGTAGGCAGTCCAAGTCACAGTTTGCGTGATTCACCTGAAGTCGGAGGTTAGTGCCAGTACGATTTCAATATTTAAATATTCTTGTTGTGAGCTGAATTAACATGCACTCAGTGATCACCTCATTGGTTCTACACTCATTGTCCATTTTATCAATTCCACTTAGCATATAGAAGCGCTTTGTAGTTCTACAATTACAGATTGTAATCCATCTGTTAGTCACCTTTACTCTCCTGACCATTTTAGATCATTTCTCTTATATAATCAGGATCCCCCACAGGATCAGCACAGTTCAGGTACTATTGGGGTGGTGGATCATTCTTACACTGATGTGATGGTGGTGTGTTAGTGTGTGTTGTGCTGGTATGAGTGGATCAGACACAGCAGTGCTGCTGGTCTAAAAATAGTCCATCAACCAAAAATGTCCAGCCACCAGCATCATGTAGGCATCATCCTGTGAGTACGGATGACGGGTTAGAGGATGACTTACACAAACTGTCCATGAGCTACTGTCTCTGACTTTATATCTACAGGGTGGAGCAATATGGTAGACGTGTCTAATGGAGTGGACAGTGAGTGTTTAAAAACTCCAGCAGCACTGCTGTAACTGATCCACTCATACCAGCAAAACAAACAAACACACCTCCACCACATCAGTGTCACTGCCAGTGCTGAGAATGATCCACCACCCAAGTAGTACCAGATCTGTGGGGCTTTGACCAGTAGGGACCTGAGTATGTAGAGAAACAGATGGACTACAGTCTGTAATTGTAGAACTACAAAGTGCTTATGGTACATATGGTAAGTTGAACTGATAAAATGGGCTCGGTAAGAAGCAGCAAGAATCAATTATTTATAGGTATATACAAGTCCCTTGAAAACCCTCTTTCTCAACCATTTTATTGAGTATCATATGCTTGGTTATTCATGGTCTTTTAAACACCTTTCTCACTGTTGTTGAATTCAGCATTGTTTCTGGCTGTAGCATCCATGTGACGTCCCCGCATCTGGCTTTGAACAGGTTTGTTGTCATTTCAACCAGATGTGCCAATCTTGTCTTTGCATATTTTGCAAACAACTGTTGTTGTTCTGAACCAGTTCCGAATGACTGATGTTTTTCAGTATCCAGCTCCTGCATGTTATTGAGTTGCCAGATAAATAATTTTTACAAAGTGTCTATTTGCACCCGGGTGCGAATAGAGTTGGCCACACGGACATCTGTTTTCACCCCTTCTAGAAAAATGGCAAACAATCACTGTTGCACCTCTACCTACGGATGCAGTGCGAGAGGGAAGTTTGAAGCCTACAGAAGTGCATTTACAACACATTTTAAACAACGATTTGACATTTACAATACATTAATACTGGGTGTTAATGTTACCAGGGTGCAAATGTCATCTACCATAATTTTAAAGACTCAACCACTGGATTAATGGTTAATGGCACAAGTACAGGGGTACCTTGGTTTTTGTTGTTAATTAGTTCCAGAAGGCTTCCTGATTTAGGAAGGGGATATGCTCCATCATAAGTTAAATATATCATGAACTAACGAGTGTTTGGTAGAGCGGTCTATACTGTATAATAGTGAAAGGATACTATGATAAGTTGATGTTTAAACACTTACATGAACCTGCAGTTGGCCAAAATCATTAAATCAAAGCTTATTTTATAATAGTGTTGAAATACCTCATGTAAATTAGTTAGTAATGGGTTGAATGTGAAAGATAAAGCAAAACACTTACACTCTTGATGAACTCCGGGTGTTAGCATAGCTTCTAAGCTATCTGCAGCCTGCCTTCTGAGGCATTCAATTCCTGTTTTGCTTTTGGTTGGCTCTTATAAACTAACCTTATACCCATGGAGACTTATTTGCACTAAGAATACAGAACTGTAGATTTAAAAATAAAGAAAACCACGATAAAAACAGCGGAGATCCTCTCTGGGGGCTATCAGGGCTACCTGAATCACTGTGTACTGAATCATGAATAGAGTATCGGCTGAAACGAGTCGCATGGCTCGACTCATACTAGTTTAGGCAAGTGTCCCTCATACTAGAGTATCAAGCAAAAGACGAGAACCATGACACATTTTTATAGTCAAAATGGGCCGAGAACCAAATTCGACGATTTCCGAAGTGGTCGAAAACCAAGGCACCTGTACAGGTAAGCGCCATTTAACAACCATCCAAGTCTTAACAATTTTAACAAATTATACTAGGAAATAAACTGCAATCCCTAAGCTGCAACTGTAAACAACTGGTCAAAGAATTAAAAAAAAAAAAAACATGGCATGTCTAATTTTACTGCCATAAATGCGTTGTAATTCGTTTACATATTGCTTACATATTGTTTATTCAATTTATTTTCATTAATATTGATTTGAATCATCATATTTCTCACTCCCACTATTAATAGTTAATAATTAACCACTGATAAAAATGACACTAAGTTACTTACAGATTGAATGGAAGTGGAAGGCGTATGAAAGTCAAGTCAGATTAATTTATATAGCGCTTTTTACAATGGAGCATTGTTTCAAAGCAGCTTTAAAAATTTAGATCATCTTGTTTAAAAAAGCTATTCAGAACAGGATCTACTTTCCAGATTATCATAGTGCGTTAGTGGTTTGAATATTTATAGGGTTAAAATAAACAAGTTTATTTTATTAACAGCTCAGTTCAGATAGCATTCGAACTGTAATGGTTGCAGATGGAAAATACAGTCAAAGCCATACATGAACTGTCTGAACCCAGCAAACCCTATCACCTAATGGCAATCTGGGAGAGTGAGATATGAGTCTTAATGGGCAGCTTAACTCTCCTGAACTCCGAGTTACTCATGGCTATGACATCAACAGGACTCAAACTTGAGACCTTGAGGCAGGGGTGAAAGTAGTTTTCTTGCTGGTACTGCTACCAAAACCTTCATCACCTCCCCTCAGCTTCATGCATCCATGAAAAACGTCCAAAACAAAACCCCGTAACGCTGAATATTATTCAGCTGTAGCATTAACTTGCAGTACTGAACGGCAGTTGGACTCTGTCCTACATGGATCAAAATGGCAGGGACAACTCAGAACAACTCAGAACAACTTAGCACCTGATCAGGAGATGACTTTAGTGTTCTTGCTGAAAGTCCAACCATGACTTGTTTTGAATGTGGCAGCGGCTCCCGACTCTTCGTACTGCGTACCAGCGCTGGGTCTTTTAGCAGTATGCAATACTGGACTTTCACCCCTACCTATAGACTGCACAACTCAAGACAAGAGTAATTGTGCCTTAACATTGTTTACACATCCAACAGAATCGGTAAGAACAGCTTGGAGAAATCAGTCTTAAATGTATGAAAGGTGTCTGGAGAGCTGATTGCAAAGTCAAATCAAGCAGAAAGGATAACAGCTTTTATAACCACAGATGCTCTGTAAAGGGAAGTATGAAACAGAGATACACTTTCCTCTCAACAATTTCTCATTAGGCAATGACAAGTCACGTATAGTCAAATGGAAAAGTTTGGGCTCCACTGGTCAAAATTCACAACTTCTGCAGCGAAAAACTAATTTGGGAAAGTAACAAAATGTAATTTAAGCAGAGAGTTTCAAATTATTGCATCTGTGCACTAGCAATATGTTTTGTCTCATTAAAAACCATTGGCTGGTGACTTGGTGCTGCTTGAAAGTGGGTGAACCCTTTAGAATTTTCTATACTTCTGCATATGTGACCTAAACCTCATATTTTCAGGTCTTAAACTTTTAAGATATGGAGAAGCCATATAAACAATCGACGCAAAAATAATATACTTAGCAATTCATGTATTGAGAAAAGCAAAAACGTGTGAACATTTGTTTTCTGTATCAGCAATAAAACTTTAGTTAAAACTCTACTGACTGTTGATCAGTCCTGCACATTGGCTTGGAATAATTTTAGCCCATACCTCCATAAAGAAAAGCTTCAACTCAGATGTTGGTGGGCTAACTCGATTCAGTGATTCAAATTCACAATATAAAATAATCTTTGTGTTAATGATTTTGGAAAACTGTAGGATAATGTAAGTGTTTTAAACAGTGAGGTCATAAATCAGGGAGCACCTGTGCAATACAACTCCATTAATGCATATGATACCTCATATTATGGATTTTCTGGGGGTCTGGTAGGATTCATTCAATTTACATTATTCCTTATGGGAAAAAATTTGCTCGGTGCTCAACATTTTCAGTTCTCGACAAGCATTCTGGAACGAATAAACTACAAGAACTGAGGTATCACTGTAATCTTTTGTAACCATTCTTTGGTAGTAGATCTTGTTTTCCTGCTACGTGACTTGCATTCTCTTGAGACAGATGTCTTGACATTTTCCCTTAGAATTTGCTGTTAGAATTCAAGACATTTTGGCCCAGATGCAGCAACGCGGCCCCAAACCATGAATCTACCACCACCATGTTTCACAGATGGGATAAGGCTCTCATGTTATAATGCAGGGTTTTCACTTTTCCTCTAGACATGGTTCAGTTCTAATTTTGTCTAATTCATCCACACAATGTTTTCCAATAGCCTTCTGGTTTGTCCATGTGATCATTAGCAAACTGCAGTTCTTTTTGGATAGCAGTGGCTTTCTTCTTGCAACTCTTCCATGCACACTTGTTGCTCAGTGTTCTGCCAGTAGTGGACTCATCAAAATTAATATTATTTAATGTGAGATACCTTTAGTTGCATTGAGGTTACCCTGAGTTCCTGCATGACCTCAGTGACTATTACACATCTTGCTGTAGGGATGATCTTTGGTCAGTTTGTTGGGGAGGGTAACAACGGTCTTGGATTTCCTCCATTTGTACAGTCTGTCTGACTGTGGATTGGAGTACTCTAAATACTTTCGAGAGGGTTTTGTAACCTTTTCCAGCTTGATGAGTATCGACAACCCCTTAGAAATCTCCATTGTCCCAAATGCAATATAGATCAGACCTTTATAGAGTCCTGTTATAAATAAATAGACAAATGGTGCCCACTCACACTGGATTGTCATCCCATTGACTGATCTCTAGTTGTTCCTGCACAAAGTGGTCTGACAGATACTGAAAGCATAGGTTCACATACATTTGCCACTCCCAGATATGGATTACTGAATCATTTTCCCCAATAAATAATAACCCTGCATATGTTTCTCATTTGTTCAGTTAATTGCTGAATCTGTTTGTTTTAGATCAGATTTATGCAGAACGCAGAAAATTCTAAAGGTTTCACAAAGGTCCAAGCACCACTGCAGTTTGTCATTTGATTTAGATTATGGCTTCATTTGTCAGCTTTGTGAATCCTGCTTTATCCAATTTTAATGAGAAATCAATGACATTGCGGGCGGTGAGCGGCTGGGAAGACGCCGTTATGAATCCATTATTTGAATAAACTCACATTGGCTCGTTATGTACAGCAACCTTGAATGAAGTTACAGATCTAATTCAGTGCTTCAATACTCACAATTGTACCTCCCATTTTTTTTCTTCTGTTGACTGCACCGAGACAGTGATAAAGATATGAAATCTTGACTCGTAACTGAATTTTCGATTTAATTGTCATTTATAGAGTGTACAATCTGCTGTCTTGCTGGCTTGGCTCTTCTCTTTGTGGAGTTTTTGTCCCAAATGTATTTTCTTTATTGTGTTGGATATATGGTGTGAGTCTCAGATTATATCATTGTCTTCATCATAAATCATATCACAATCATCACGGCTATGATCACATTGAAGATAAAAATAGCTAGGATATTTTTCTCATAAATGACACACACTTTGTATTTTTTTGTACAACTAGGTGAACAGTAAGTTATATTATGTTCAAACTTTGTCATGTGATTCATGCAACTTAATATAAGGCAAGTCAATGTCCATTATAATTAAGACGTTCAAGTAGCTCTGAATTTGCACTTGAAGTCACCATACTATAAAGATTTAGTATTCAAAAGCAATTTAATATGTTTATATAATAAATACTCACCAGTCACTTTATTAGGTACACCTAACCAGGTTGAACCCCCTTTTTAGCCTTCAGAACTGCCTTCATTCTTCATGGCATAGATTCAACAAAGTGCTGGAAAGATTCCTCAGAGATTTTGGCATATTGACATGATATGGCTGCACATCCATGATGTGAATCTCTAGTTCCACCAAATCCCAAAGGTGCTCTATTGGATTGAGATCTGGTGACTACAGATTCCACTTTAGTGCAGTGAACACATTGTCATGTTCAAGAAACCAGTTGAAGATGATTTGTTACATGGTGCATTATCCTACCGGAAATAGCCATCAGAAAATGGTACACTGTGGTCATAAAGGGATGCACTCAGGTAGGTTGTGGTGTTTAAGCAGTGCTCAGTTGGTATTAAGGGACCCAGTGTGTGCCAAGAAATTATCTCCCACACAATTATACCAGCAGCTGCCTGAACCTGAACAGCAGGAATCGAGACTCCTCAGACCAGGCAATCAGCAGTTCCTGAAATACTCAGACCAGCCTGTCTAGCATCAACAACAATGCCATGTTCATACTCACTTAAATCACCATTTATTCCCCATTCTGATCCTTGGTTTGAACTTCATCAGTGCTCACAGGACGCTGCCTACAGGATGCTGGTGGTCGGACACTTTTGGTCTGTGGTCTATTTTCAGTCTAGCAGTGACCAGATATTTAAAAACTCCAGCAGCACTGCTATGTCTGATCCAGTCATACTAATGCGCAAACAGAGTAAACCGAGTAAAGGATCGGAGTAAAGGGGACTAACAAAGTATGTAGAGAAACAGATCGACTACAGTTCAGTAATTTCAGAACTACAAAGTCAAGTCAGATCTATTTATATAGTGCTTTTTACAATGGAGCATTGTCTCAAAGCAATTTTACAAGTTTAGATTATCTCCTAATATCTACGTCCAATCCCAAAGTGCGTCTATAATGTAAGTGGAACTGATAAAATGGACAATGAGTGTAGAAACATAGACATGTATCTATTAAAGTGATCAGTGAGTGTACTTACGCATTGTACTATAACATTTATTAGAGACCATAACGAACAAAATGTCCTAAGATGGATTACGTATGTATGAGGTACAGTTTAATTCAAAGTAAAATAACTGTGGAAAACATCATAAACCTCTGAAGCAATGGAGAATAAAATAAATCACATTGTTGTTTAATCAAAAGTTGACACATGATGAAATTGGGTTTTGCCTTTGCAGAGAAACCATTACCTTACGTCGTTCATGGGGAAAACTCATTTTGTCACTACGTGATAATGACCTAAATAATTCAAGATCTTGAGGAAGTGAATATAATTAACTCATTATTATGGGCAATAAGTGCTGTCATTTTAAGATGGCAAGGAAAAATAGCCTGTGATCTCGGAACAGCGGTTATGTAATGACAGTTATGTGAATTAATTGTTTGAGATCACGAGTAAATTAATTGAATTAACTCCTTATCAGGGCAATGCTGTCATAAATATGTCAAATCTTTAGATCTTAGAATCTTACATGAATTTCTACAGACTTTCTATAGACATTATGGTTCTTGTGTAAACCTAATCTGACAATGTTTTAGACCATATTTATGCAGAAATCTAGTAAATGTTTAAGGTCTCACATGCTTTTAAGCACCACTGTACCTTGCCAGAGGCAGTATATGAACCAGGGTGGATCATCACTCCAGAGTCACACTGGTTCATATTCTGCCTCTGGCGAGGTGAAGTTTGGCGTTTTGTAAGGCCTGGGGCATCGGGAACCACCTGGACCTGACGGTTGTCAGGAACAGAAATGCGCCATAACTCGCCATGTTGGAGGCGGGATATGAAGTGTTGTGGCTCAGCGGTAGAGTGCTGGTTCACAGTGCTGAGCCACTGAAATCTCTTGGCTCAGGAGATTTCTGACACCCCAAGTCCAGTTACTCCTGGCACCAGAGAGCAAGTCCAATTGTGGGTCAAGCACAATTGCCCTCAAAGCTTGGGCTCCACCTTGTACAGTTTCCGGATGCTCCTCATCAGGCGCCTCTGGGTCTCAGTTCCCCTTGGGGTTTCTCAGAAAGAAGGATCTCATGATGCCTAGTAGAGCTGACACTTAAAATGGCAGCTGAGCTCAAAGTTCCTCATTAGACTGATAATCATGCTGACTAGGAGCAGGTGGAAATGTCAGAGCGAATGCTGTTGCTCACACATCTCCAGTCCTGTCATACGTGTCTGCTTTTTCTAACAGTTAGTCTAACACATGGAGAGGGTTTTTGAACCTGCATGTCAGCATTACTCACTTAAGGACTTCATTAATCATAATAGCATGCCAAAACTAATAATATACAAGCAATTACACTTTTTCTCTTTATTGAAATCAGTCTCAGTCCACACTTGAGAAATATGTGAACTCGTGCATTTCCACTGACTCTTTTAACATTAATAACTTTCCTGTAGCTGCTGGAAGGATTTGTAGAAGGGTGCAGGAACTCAACTGATGTAATTGAGTATTAGAGTGTGGACTCTGACATGGTCTTAAAGTACTTAAAGTAAAAAAAAGTGAAACAAATTACTTTAAAAAGCTTTTCTAACTCAATTTTTGAAACAGGATGTCTTTTTTTTAGGGCAAGAGCTACTGATCCATGACACTCAGGATACATAATGGTTTGAACTATACACGAATCCTCTGCAAAAACATGTTCAGACATGAGGAACCAAAATACAATATATAAATACTTTGGATTTTTTACAAATGCTGTCACTGGATTTTAGTGAAACAAACTGCAGCTTCACCAATTTTTTTAGTAGAGATGTGTACTCGAGTAGCATGACTTGGACTCGAGTGCGACCCAAATTTGATGACTTGACTCGACAAAATAAAAAAAAAACTTGTGACTTGGACTTAAACTCGAGAGCCTCCACAAATCCATTTTAGCATTTATTTTTGAGTGTTAAACTAATATCAAATCATCTGAGTCGCTCATATTCATATTGCTTGCATGGTGCTAGATCGTTGTAATGCTAGGGAGCTGAGCGGAAATCCCAGAGGGATTGGGGGCCAGCTTTTCCTGTAAGAAAGTTTTCTCTTGAATATATTCATTCTAAACATGACTACATACTGTTAAATAATAAAGTAATATGCATTGAAAGGACTTTGATAATTATAGACTGGAAAAATTATCCCATTTAAACATATTTTAAATACAAAGCTTAATGTAATAATGATAACATTCCTTTTGGACCACAGGTTGGTCATTTCAGCAGTTGAGGTCACTCATGACCAGTAGTAATTGAGAGATGTTTGTTGTTTTAGGTGATTTAGTAGATCAAAGTCATGTTAAGCTTTTTACTTGCAATAGGGTTAAATGGGAAGAAAAAAAGCTTCTGGTAAAAATGATTACTCTCCCTTTGGACCACAGGTTCGTCATTTCAGCAATATATTACTGATGACCAGTAGTAAGTGAGAGAAGTTTGTTGCTCTTACGTCATTATTTTAGTACATTAAGCCACGTTAAGCTTTGTTCATGGTGAGCTTTTACATTTACAGCATTTAGCAGACGCCCTTATCCAGAGCGACTTACAGTTGATACAATCTTACAATCCAAGCAATTTTGGGTTAAGGGTTTTGCAAAAGGACCCAACAGTGGCAGCTTGGCAGAGGTGGGATTTGAACCCTGGACCTATTGGTCCAGAGTCCAGTACCTTAAACGCTAGGATACCACAGTCCCTTTTAGCCAGCTCCTGAGACAGTGTTGGCATCAGTACAGCCATATGCAGTACAGCCAGTCTGCAATACCTTTGTCATTAGCAATGGAAAGACTAAAATGAAAGACACAGTTTTAATATAAACAAATAAAGATGTTATTCATACCTACTACACCATTTGGCACATGCACCATTTTGGAATCAAAACTTGCAGTTAATAAGCAGAACTGGAATCAGAATTGGAATCGATAAAATACAAACGATACCCAGGCCTAGTCTATAGTTATTTTCTTTGCAGCAGCTTTAGCGGCTTTTTGGTAGAGCCATTTGCTGGAAAGAGCAGTTCCTGATGTACCTGTACATGAATTCATGGTCCAGATTGACCCTCCACTGTGGCCCTGACCAAGATAAGAGGGTGGTAAAGCATAATACATCACTTTGGCTTCTTGTTTGCCTAATATACTATCCTTTGTCTGCTGTTTGCTTTCGTAGACGCCTGCTACAAGCCATATTTCCCCAGAGAGCAATAAAGACCTAGACTGAAAGCAGCCTTTAATGTGAATTGAGCTTAAGTATGATTGTGCTTTAAATAGGATTGAAAGTATGTATCATTGATCGAGTTGGGAAGTGAAGATTAACCCTTAATGCTTTAAGCGCCGTCTTGCGGCTAACGCTACTGCGAGTCTCCAATAAATACACCTAATTAAAAAAAGACAGATGTCATTTGGAATTATCTGTTAGGATTCGGGGCGTTTCATTAAACAAAGACAGTAAGGCCAGTTTTATCGGACCTCGACTTGATTATGTTAGAGCACCATGGACACCCCCTACTGAAGCTGGCAACTGAGAGGTCATTGTCATTCATAAAACGTATACCATTGGCATTTTAAAGTCATTCGGCAATGTGTGTCAGTAGGGGTCAGGTCATGGTGTTTGTGTGTGAAATCGGTGTAGGCAGGTGGCTCGGATTGTGAACTAACGTACTATGCATGTTAATCAGACTAAAGCCCTCAAAGCAGTATGTGGAATGCAGCATGGGATACAACATGGATACAAGAGATAACCACAGATAACCACAGAGAGAACCAAACCACAGCGTAAAGCTTTGCAACAAGTTCTTGAAGACAGCAGAGTATCAAGGAGTGCTGGCTGTCATGCATTTTCCACTACAGTCACCTGATCAAACTCTACCAAGCGTTTAGGGGGCACTTGAAGAGAAAGACAATAGTCAGTAATAAGATGACATTATCCTTTTTGGAATATTGTGAAATCATGCTGAGATAGCATGGATCATCGGATTGTACACAAACTTGTAGAGTGCATTGTAGAGAGCTCGAGTGCATGCTGGTGTTACAATCAAAGGGGAAAACACAATGATTTTTTCAAACAATTTTTCTTCAAAGATTCATCTTGACTCCAATTGTAAGGCTGACTGAGTTGTAATGAAAAACAGTATTAAAGTCTAGAAAAATGTCCCTAGTGGTCTCAGACTTTTGGCCCCCACCACATGTAGCAAGATTCAGCTTTGTATATGTCCATACAATTCAAATAAACAAAGAAAAAACAAAAAAGTTGAACTTTTTCCACCTTTTACACAACATTTCATTTGATGACTATGAAATATATCTTAAATCAGCCGCCATAAAATAATCCACTATTCACTAGACACTATAATCATGTTCCCATTTCTAAGTTCCCGATGATTAAATTTTTCCTTGATTACTAATCAAGTAGCCATGGAAATCTTTGCAAGAGGTGATTAAAGCTGTACTTTATACACAGAAGCCCCTTCAGTGATTCATTTCCTTTGCCCACTGGCTTTGCATTGGTGAAAAATTCTCTCTACGTTTGTATTGTGAAGCAACCAGCAAAGAAAAACTGTGATCAGCTCTGAATGAACCTTTTTGGCCTTTCAGTATAACTGGTCCACTTCGGGTGCACTTGGAGATCAGTAAAAGCTGCGTCACTGTTACACCATTCTGTGAATTTCTACAGATTGGTCATTTGCATCAGCAGTTGTCACCTATTTGGGAATGGCATCAAGAGGTATTTAATAAACTCCACATTAACAGGGACTTACTGGTCGGATAAAGTCATCCAGTATGATAGTACAAATTTCAGCCCTAATACAAATTCCTAAACCACACATTACAGGGTGGAAAAACATGGGCAGCACTGACCTTACTTCATGCTCAGTCACAGTGGGGTGAAATAATTTAATTACACTGTTTGCTCATTACAGACCTAATAATATCTCCACCCAGCTTGCAGTATCATAAGATTTCTACATCCGAACAGTGTTGAGGATCCAGGTTGTAACTACTGCTTGTGATGGACAAATGCATGGCAGGATTCAGCATGTAGCTCAAATAGTTATGTACATTCATACTGTCTATCTGAAAGCACTCTTCTCGGTCAGTAATACACCATATTTACATTTACAGCATTTAGCAGACGCCCTTATCCAGAATGACTTACAATTGGTACAGTCTTACAATCCAAGCAATTGGGGTTAAGGGCCTTGCTCAAGGACCCAACAGTGGCAGCTTGGCAGAGGTGGGATTTGAACCCTGGACCTTTTGGTCCATAGTCCAGTACCTTAACCGCTAGGCTACCACAGTCCAAACACTTACTCTATTCACGAACTCAGGGCGCTAGCACAGCTTACATTTACAGCATTTAGCAGACTCCCTTATCCAGAGCGACTTACAATTGGTACAATCTTACAATCCAAGCAATTGTGGGTTAAGGGTCTTGCTCAAGGACCCAACAGTGGCAGCTTGGCAGAGGTGGCCAAATCTGTGTAGAAATACAGTGGTACTTTGTTCTCAACCACCTCGGAACTCATCAAATTCGGTTCTTGATGCATTTTGAATAGAAAAATCAGTCTTGGCCCTCGTCGTTTGCTCAGTACTTGCATGAGTCATGTGACTCACTTCAGCCAAAACTTGATTCACAATTCACGATTTCAGTACACAGTGATTCAGATTCACAATAACTCTTTGTCAGTGCAGATCTCTGCTGTGTGTATTGTGTTTTTCTTGTTTTTACATTTACAGTACTGTATTATTAGTGCAAATATGTCCCCATGAGTCCTAAAGAGGTTAGTTTATAAGAGCCAACTGAAAACAAAACAGGAACTGAATCCTCCAGAGCACAGACTGCAGTTAGCTTAACAGAGAGTTCACCAATAGAGTAAGTGTTTTGCTTTTACTTTTCACTTTTAATCCATTACTCACTAAATTACATGAGATTTTTTAATACTATATTATAAAATGAGCTATGTGGTAGTAGCTTAACTATAGGTTAATGTAAGTGTTAATGTGTGATAGGCTCCGTCTAAGATGCATTTAAATTGTGATGGATTTGTCAGAATGTATCCCCATCGTAAATCAGGGAGCAATTGTAAAATACAACACCTTTAATGCATGTAATGCCTTAAACAGTCTGGGACCGATTAAATTCAATTTACTTACTCCTTATGGAAAAATTTGCTCGGTACTCAATGAGAACCAACATACAACTGTAACTTATTGTAACTGCAGGAGACTTCTCACTGTTTACACTTCCAAAAAAACTCATAAAAAATCAAACTATGAACTCCTTATCATGAATTTAATCGAATTGTGAGCAGACTGTATCATTACACCCCTATTAATTACCCCTCACAGGGTTTTGAATGGCCTGCTTCTCACTTTCAACTCAAATAATGCTAAACAACTTCCATTTTTATCCTTTAACTATTTTTAAATCCAGCTCAGGATGGATTAGCGCTCCCGAACTGATACAGCCTGATGATTTTGCACTATGAGAGCTTTTCCAAACAGCTCACGGAAGACTTTTAAGACACCATAAGACTTGTGTGCCATGAAGGATGACATGGAGCTTTGTCAAACTCGACTCCTGTATTCATAGAGCACCTGTCACGCTGTGCTGTTAAGAGATATGTTTTAGCCGACGCTACGCCTGACTAGAGCAGGAAGTGCTTAGAGCTTATCTATTTCTTCCACAGATACTTAGAGTATGGGTATGACACATCTCCTTACTATTAATATCTGAGAATTTAAATATGAATGTAGACGTAACAACCTTTTGAAAATACCTGTAACACGTCCCGCGACTGCAGAGGGAAAGTACGCACAAAA
>JAJAGP010000618.1:172150-224950 GCA_025084515.1 Ancistrus triradiatus
ATATGGATAAGGAGTGTAAATGAATAAAATAATCGTAGGCCTGGAACACTGCAAATGTAACTTTTGCTTTTCGAGACTTTCTGGAATATTCAGTCCTTAACTGGACATTAAGGGCTGACTGTAATTTATCTAGCAACCGAAATCAGGTTTATGAAGTTAGAACAAACAGCTGAGAAGCAGGTTACCACAATGAAGTTCGTTTTATACATGAGTGCTTCAATATGTAAAACACATGCTATAAATACATATAATAGTCTATTGCATAACATCTGTCTTCTCTTTTATGAAGCTACAATAACATTTGTCTTTTTTTAAGTGGCAGAGCCACAAGTTTTAAATAAGCTATAGTGACAGCACTGTGGCAGATCCCAGCTAATTAACCAGCTGGAGTCGTGGAACGTGGAGGTTACCAAGGACAGCCATCATAATAGATTTATGACCAATTTGGATTGGGTCTAGAGCCTATCATGAGAAGATAAGAGCATACCATGCAGAGGACTTTTGTGCACAAGGCATTATACACTCATATTTCATGTCTATGGGCAATTTAAAGTACACAGTCCATCTAGAGGCATGATTTGGGAAGATGAGAGGAAACCAGAGTACTTGGAGGACACCATTATAGATAAATTGCATATATAGAGTCTTATCAGGTTACTTAACAATAAGTGCTTGGATGTGATATCCTACAGTCTTACACCAAAGTTTCATGAAAACTATGCAGAGAACTTAAATATGCACGCAATTTTGAAATGCATGATAAGAATTAAAATTTGTGGAACCTCTAATTTGGTCAATTATTAAAAAAATCTATGTGAAAAGAATTAGAAAAAGGTGGGTCAATCAATATCCAGAACTATCCTTTTGTTATTCAACCAAAGTTGAATAACAAGTAAAGCTAGCTGCCTGCTAAATGCTGGCCCAAGCAGTTCTATGTTAATATTAATTTGATTAGCTGACCATGCATTTCAAATCACTCGTGAGATTTCCATGCTACAAACTACAGAATAGATGTGAGCACTATTCTCCTAATGTTCCCCAAAGCTGACAAATGTTCCTCCCCTGTGTCAGAAAGTACCAGTCTCTGCTGAACTATGGATAACAAATGCTTAGCTGCTGTCCAAGATATTACTGAATAAATTAGAGCCACTCATAATGGGACATGCATGGTTTGTTATAATGGTACAAGGTCCTTGTCTGTGTCTAAACAAGGATTTGGAGAGTATATATGTTTTCAGCGCTAACAAATTAGCATGAAAGATGTGCGATATGATCCCAGTCTGGCAGCGCTGGGTGAGAGACACTACGTGGTCAGCATATGTGGACACGCCTTATGATATTGGATAAAGCTATTACTCTTTGACCTTGAGTTGTGCATCCTTGCCTAAGGGTTCATAATCAGGATTTATGGTGATCTGAAATGTTGGGTTGTTGTTCTTGTCTCATGAATGCGATCACTTAGGTTTGTTGATTGCTGGGGAAGTGTTACCTTGCTATGCTGTGATGAGTGGCCCGAGTCTCATTCTACAGTACTGTACTACATGTTCTGTTAGTAGACTCTGTGTTCTTAACAACAACTAACTACATATTCTGTTTTATTCAGATTTCAGTACCAGTTCCAGCCCACACACTAGGATGTTCTTCTGGTAGCAGTTTCTGCTCCACAGGAGCTGTGGGTCCATCAGTAGTTCCAGTCGTCATACCGGTACTCGGACCACATCTGATGGCAATAACTACCCTCTCCCCACCTCCAGGCCTTATCAATAAGAGGTTACAGTTTTGTGAATTACAATGTTTAAAATTAATTCCAGTGGAGCTTGGATGCAAAAGACATGCATGTGTGTCAGAGTGGGCTGGGGGTGTGGGCTTGAAAATATTCTCATCCAAAGATTAGAACACATTTGAGAACCACTGGTTTAGCACATTGTCAGTTAGCGTTTGTATTTTATTATTGTGTGTTAGCTTTCTGTGGTTTGTTATTGTCTCCGTTTGTGTTATCATCCCTGTTTATATTCCGCTCTATCTCTGTATGTTGAACTTTTAGCACCTTGCCTTAGTAAAAGCACTGTTTATTAGCTTGGAACCTTAGCCTGTCTGTCTCACTACCAGCATTGTTTGTCCTAGTCTCTCTGAGTTCACCCTGCGCCACGGTTTGTCAGCTGCAGGTTTCATAATAACCCTTCCACTCTTGCACTTACGTCAGGCTCCATCTCCCTGGCAGTCTAGTTTTGGTGAATGTCAGGAGAAATCTTGTACCTAGTGAATTCTTTAAGCTACAGCTACAAGAACAAGACTAATCGAACAGACCATACAGCATGGTAGAGTGTGGTTCGGGATAGAGTCACAGACTAAAAATAAAAAGATCTCGCAACATTTGAAGATTCCTCCCACACTTAATCCATCTACGCTCTCCAGTCCTTTTGGATGCGGAAATGCGGGCGAGTTTCAGAGACTTCTGTTTCAAAGAGTGACTTTCCAACTGCCATATCAACTGCCCTCTCCCAAAACAGCAAGCCGGCCATCTGAAGGCTTTGGAAGTGTGAAGTATAAATCAGTTTGTACTTACACTGAGAAGCAGGGGCCGACTCTCTTTGACTGCTCCTACACATCCCAGGCAGCCAATCACCATGATGATGGTTCCCACGACGATGAGGAGATTGGCAGCGGAGAGAGATGGTAAAGATGTGGAGAGGGTGGCAAAGTTTCCTTGGGTGACTGACAGCCACACTCCCACACCTAGAATCCCACAACCTCCCAGCTGTGTGAGAGAGAGAGAGAGAGAGAGAGAGAGAGAGAGAGAGAGAGAGAGAGAGCATGATTATATTAAGTCTAAAGGCCATAAGCATTGTGATGTTATATTTTCTTTAATTTGGTATATCCTTATTTTTGTGTGTGTGTGGATTTTGCTTATGATCTTGTTTTTCCCCCTGTATTTTACATCATGATGATGGTAGGGTATGTATGTACCATTTACTTTGGGTAACGATGGCACCTGTATGCACTGTGAGATCAAGACAAGCCAGTGGAGGGAGTACGATGCTCTGGGCAGTAATGTGCTGAGAAACTCTGGGTTCAGGCAATTATAGGAACACCTCTTTTTGTCAATGGTATTCCACAATGGCAGTGGCCTCCTTCAGCAGGATAATATGCCCTGCCACACTGTACAGACTGTTCAGAAATGGTTTGTGGCACATCTTAAAAAGTTCAAGATGTTACTATGACTTCTGAATTCAACCAGGTCATGCATCAAAAGAAAGTGCTAGATCAACAATCATGGTGGAAAATAAGTATTTAGTCACCCACAAACAAGCAAGATTTTTGGCTTTCACAGACCTGTAACTTCTTCTTTATGAATCTCTTCTGTCCTCCACTCGTTACCTGTATTAATGGCACCGGTTTGACCTCGTTATCTGTATAAAAGACACCTGTCCACAGCCTCAAACTGTCAGACTCCAAACTCAACCATGGCCAAGACCAAAGAGCTGTCGAAGGACACCAGGAAGAAAATTGTACACCTGCACCAGGCTGGGAAGAGTGAATCTACAAGAGGCAAGCAGGTTGGTGTGAATAAATCAACTGTGGGAGCAATTTGTAATGCATACAAGACCCATTGATAATCTCCCTCGATCTGGGGCTCCACGCAAGATCTCATCCCGTGGGATCAAAATGATGATGAGATCGGTGAGCAAAAATTCCAGAGCTACACGGAGGGGGACCTGATGAATGACCTGCAGAGAGTTGGGACCAAAGTAACAAAGCTACCATCAGTAAACACAGTACGCCGGGAAGGACCCAGATCCTGCAGTGCCAGGCGTGTCCCCCCTGCTTAGGCCAGTACATGTCCAGGCCTGTCTGAAGTTTGGCAGAGAGGCATATGATTGATCCAGAAGAGGAATGGGAGAAGAATATCATGTGGTCCGATGAAACCAAAATAGAACGTTTTGGCAAAAACTCAATTCGCCGTGTTTGGAGGAAGAATAAATTCTGAGTTGCGCCATAACTACTGGAAGCATGGAGGTGGAAAACCTTCATGCTTTGGGGCCTGATTTTTTCTGCAGAGGGGACAGGAACGACTGATCCGTGTTCAGGGAGAAGAATGAACGGGGGGCCATGTATCATGAGATTTTAGCCAAAACCTCCTTCCATCAGTGAGAGCATTGAAGAGGGAACCTGGCTGGGTCTTCCAGGCGTGACAATTGATCGCAAACACGACCAACGTGGGCAACAAAGGAGTGGCTTCCGTTAAAAACGTATTTTTCAAGGTCCTATTTCAAGAGTGGCCTAGCCAGTCTCCAGACCTCAACTCAACCCCCATAGAAAATTTGTGGAGAGAGTTGAAAGTCCGTGTTGTCCCAAAACATCACTGCTCTAGAGGAGATCTGCATGGAGGAATGGGCCAAACTACCAGCTACAGTGTGCAAAAAAAACTGGTGAAGACTTACAGGAAACGTTTGGACCTCTTTCATTGCCAACAAAGTATTGAGTTTTAACTTTTGTTATTGACCAAATACTTTATTTATTTATATATATATCTATATATATATATATATATATATATATATATATATATAATATATCTATATATATATATATATAAATTGTTATGTATATATTTGTATATATATATCTATATATGTTTGTATAGATATATCATATATATATATATATATATATATTCTAATTATATATATATATATATTCTATGTTATAATGTATTATATATGTATATATCTATAATATATGTATATGTATTTATACTGTATATGTATACTGTGTGCTTGTGTGTGTGTTTGTGTTTGTGTGTGTGTGTGTGTGTGTGCCATTCCACTGAATTGGTGCCATTTCCATGGCCCTACATATTACATGTATAGATAATTAATATAAATCATCTGTAAAAACATTTTGTTATTAAGCAATGTTTTTGTGGCACAGTGATGCAATTGTATAATATATTTTACTAAAAACTACCTAGAACACTGAAAAAGAGAATTTGTTAGCTGTCCCTGGTGTCTAATATTTACCCACTGTGTACAATGAAATATGATTAAAATCCTTCAGAAGTTTTTTTTTTTTTTTTTTTTTTTTTTTTTTTTTTTTGCATCATTGTCCACTCCATTATCCCATCTGTGCCTTATTTTTGATAAGAAATCAATTACTTTTGGGGGGGGCGTTAGAATACAGATTATAGTCAAGTTCCCCCAGGTTGTCATTCAGGCCAGGTTTCACTATTTGATGATATTGGTAACTATGGCTGAGATTTCAACTACTAACCTGTTACTGAACTGAATTATTTTAGATGTTATTTTTGTGTATTGTAAAAATACAAATTTATGGTAAATCCTTAAGAAATGTGCTCATTTCCTAATGCTATTAGTATAGATTGCCATTTGGTTACATTTTATGTATTTGCTAATTGTGTTGACAACTCAGTCTGTTACTGATATAAATAGCAACAAGGACTGAATAACAGTAACAGGGGAAACCAATGTAAAAAAAAAAAAAAAAAAGGTGCCTGAGATTGACCCGTACTTATTATGAATAGTGCAATATGTGTTGTTATATTCTGCGTGGGAAACTATAGGAAAATGAAGTTAATTTTAAGTGTTACAACAAGCGAATGTAACGATTTTGATGGAATGATTTGCAAGCGTTAAAACGTAAAAATGCATTGCCAAACCTTTTTTAATGTAAACAATCTCACAGGCAGGGGTTCATCAACCTCGTATTACTCAAAGGCACTGCATATCCCATAATGCCCCAGCATCTTTCCAAAACATACATAAACATACTAAACGTTAGATATCAGACCACTAAAGCAAAGGCAATCTGTTACTTTGCCACAAACAAAATTGATAGTTAAAAAAAAATTTACTTCTTTCTCTCACTTTCTCATCCATGGAAGAGTAACCCCACGTTTAGTGTTAAATCACTAATCTAGTTAGTGTTTAACAGGCTTATTTGAAGGCCCTATGACTGATTGGCAAGCAAGAGGGCTACAGCTGTGCTCCTCTAAATCCTGTCCTGCCCCAGTATGGCAAGTCCATCTAGAAAGTCCCTGCTTCTCCACTACAGACATACCTTACAAAAGATACAAGATACAGCCAAACAGAATGAATCGATTCATCAAAACATAAGCATTACTGGATAGCTCACAATATATAGGCAACAGCAATGCAATATTATATTTTCTTAAAGATAATCCTCCTTCATCCTGCTTACATAAGGCATGCATAATTGCGTGTCACCATAAAATAGGGCAGATTTAGCATTAGATTAGCTTCAGCTTCAGCGCTACAGCTTTAGAAGTGCAGTGTGTGTGTGTCTGTGTGTCTGTGTGTCTGTGTGTCTGTGTGTCTGTGTGTGTGTGTGTGTGTGTGTGTGTGTTTATGGTTACGCTGGATCCCAGAGACACATCTGTCAATCTACATGCCATTTCTGTGTCACGAGTGAAAATGGACATGGATTTTCACACCCTCCGTCTCATAGGATGCAGGAAGTTAAGTGAAATGAATACACAATGTGAATCTCGATCTCTTCATACACTGTGTGTGTGTGTGTGTGTGTGTGTGTGTGTGTGTGTGTGTGTAGGCTTGCGACTGACTGGAAGCCCCACCAGAGGCGAGAGCAGAATTAAAAAGAAACCGTTCTCGCACGTGTCTGAAACGTTGGCACTGCGTCTCTCCCAAAAAGCCTTTTCTCCAGCCAGCTGGTCTTTGTTCTGCCTTTAATAGAATCACCATTGCTAATGCCCATAAGCTAAAATCTTGTTATTAGCTCATAAAGCATTTCCTGCATTTTTGCCGTAACCTGAGGTGCGAACCCGGCGGGCCACCTTTACCGAGAACACCTCAACGATCTGCCTGTTCACGTCTGACCACGAGCACTTAGAAAGGGATTAGAAGTTCTGTATGATGAACAAAGCAGCTTTGATGATGTGTGCTAATTTATGCTAATCTTGCGAGTACGATTTGCCGCGAGGAAGACCCGGGATATCTTATTCTTCCTCTTCAGTGCTTTTTATAAAACAGTAGCATACCTGCTCTGAATTGTGTGAAGCCCTAAAAATCCTGCCAAAGAGCTTTAGGAACAGGTTGATACACTGTTCTATGTACATGAATTAAAAAAAACTGCAGATTTTCATTTAAAAGTTGGAAAAAGATACAACTCAACAACAAGTTACACGTATCAGAATGGACCTTTTTATATCTTCAGTCCATATATACCGAGTACCTACACTGAGTGGCCACTTTATTACAGACACCTGCCCTTTCACAGGAGCTGCCCTGTACGGAACGTGACCCGGAATGCAGGTTGGAGTTTTGCTTTTTGAAACATCATCTGAGGGCACTGGTTATGTGAGGCGACCAATCAGAACACGGAGGGGGAGTGGTTATAACAGCTTTGAATGTGGCGAAAACTGCTGATAGTAAGTTTACATGCACTTCATAATCCGATAACTGCAGGAAATCGGAATTTATCAGTAATCCGATCAATGACTATACATCACTTGAGTAATCAGATAAATGGGGATCGTTTTTTTTTATTTGGCAACCAGCCAATAATCTCACAAATTTGACATCAACTTAAAACTTTAATATCACATAATCAAATGATTCATTTTCTCATGTCCTGTATATACTGCGTTTAAGAGTCTCCAAAGCTGTTTCGCTGCCTTTAATTCCGTTATGCGTTTAATTCCGGGGTTGCCAGATTGAGCAAGATAAAACTGCTAAAGTCAATGGAAAAAGAGACCAAATATAGACAAGAAACGCGTGGACCCGGAATCCAGAGGGGAAGGCTCGTGCACATGCGTAGACTGACAACACCGATTATAATCGGGTAACTGGTATACGTGCAACGAGTAATCAGATTACTGGGGTAAAGTCCAGCTCTCTTCAACTATGATAGGATTATTAAGTGTATGTAAACACACTCATTGCTTTGAAAGCAAGCAGCAACATGTGAGCTTGCTGTTACAGCTGCACTTACTACTTTACTTAGATTTCTCATCCATTTGAGGGACAACTGAGCTGCTTGCCTTCAAAGCAATGAGTGTTTGTCATCGCATTTTTGTTACTATAACCACGCCCCCTCCGTGTTCTGACTGGTCACCTCACAGAGCCAATCGTGTAATGCTGCTGTCAGATGATATTTCAATAAATAAAACTCCAACAAGTGAAAATCAAGCAATCCGAGCTTCTTCAAACAAGGCATGGTCATTGGCGCTAGACTAGCTGTGACCAATATAAAAAAAACTAACAAGAAACATGGAAATCATTTTACAAGAATAGTGTCGAAAGTATATCGAGAATGGTGTGATAAAGGAGAAACATCCAGCAAAAGGGGATCTGACCAACAGATGGTGCAGATTCAAGCAAGCTGCAGCTGAACACAATGCTGGTGCTCCAATTAACGTGTCTTAGCACAGATGGGCTATAACTGCAGACGACCACTTCAAGTGCCATTGCTTTTCTGTAAAGCAGGCATTAAATATACACTGACATGTAACACTCTTAAAAGTACACACATCCTTTATTCAGTGATTAGTTATGGAGGGTGATGGGTAGAGCAAAAAACGTTACTCAAGCAAAAGTACAGTTACAAATATTTACAAATACGTGAAATTACTTCTACAAGTAAGTGCCTTGCATGTGACTAGTGTACTTAAGCACTGTTACTCCCAAGGTTTCTTCCTCATAACATTTAGGGAGTTTTTCCTTGCCACTGTCACCCTAGGCTTGCTCAATTTGGGATTGGCCATAAATATTAGAAGATAATCTAAAATTGTAAAGTTGCTTTGAGACAATTTCCATTGTAAAAAAGTGCTATATAAATAAATCTGACTTGATTTACTTGGGTTAGTTAAGACATTTAAGTCATGAAGCAGATGCCCTTATCCAGAGTGACAAAAACTTACAATCCAAGCAATGGTGGGTTGTTGGTTAAGAACCCAATAGTAGCACTTTGGCAGAAGTTTGATTTGAACCCTGGACCTTCTGGTGTATAGTCTAGTACCTTAACTACTAAGCCACCACAGTCCCAAAGGCTAAATTAGATAAACATTCATAATGAATGAAGTAGTGTCATAGTGATTGATTTCTTGCATCTTTTGGGGACAGTGGGACATTTACACCTTTTGGGATCGGTTGTGCCATTTTTCTGTTTGAACTATTTTTTATTTGTGGACTGTTAAGGGTTTTCTTCTTTTTCTACTTCTTGACCAGAGACTGGTAGCTCCTAGGAATCCATGGACTTCTATTTCCTCTTCATGGACTTTAAGTTCTTCTCCTTTATACCTTAGATTCAAATCCCTTGCCTTTGTGCTGCTATTACTGTTTGGGGTTATTTGTCTTGAGAAATAACTAAACATCGCTTGTACAAGTGTATTGTTCGATTGTGCTTGCTGATTTGTTACTTCCATCAGTTTACTGATAATAGTAATAACTATTGAATTAAGTTAGATTGTTACACCCATCTTGTGCTGCCAGATGTACACCAAAGGGGGTAGCATGATGGTGCCAAGAGTTAAAATTGTTGCCTCACAGATGGGTTGGTTCCTGCCTTGAACCCTGTGGTGCTAGTTAGACCCCCCAACTCCCCACGACCCTGAATTGGATTGGATGGATATGGAAATGAATAAATCAGTAAAAACAACATTTATTTAAACTTCTGTAAATCCGGATTACTTGATGCCCGCCAGTGGCATTTTACAAAAATCTGGGGTAAAGCAGCATGACACAAACATCAAGCCTCAATTCCAAAGTCAATATCTTGCAACACACTCTAATAGCTATGGACCAACTCATAATTGAATAGCACAACATGTTGGAGAAATACACACAGACTACAACAGATCAGAATGCAATGCAATACAATACAGTTTCAAAGCAAGCTGCCATCTCCCATTAGTGATTCCTCATTTAAAACCAGTATTGTTTGTCTTTTGTTATTTGGACTGTAAGGAGCTCATTTTGGTTTAATCCAGGAAGTAGGAACAGAGGTTATGCACAGACTTCAGATTCACATCTTTTACATACGTTTAGATTGCATCGCATGAGGATGATCAGTCTATAAATACCCGTGGGGTGTGTGATGGGGTTCAGAGATGAGAACAGGTGGTAGAGGGCAGTGAATGTCTTTGATGTGTGGAAAATTTGCAAGTGCATCATAGCGTTCAAAAATTCTGCATGCACATAGGCAGTCCCGCTTATTTATGAATGATGAATACCTTCTTCAGTATGCCCAGAAGGGGTTAAATGGTGACGGGCATATGTGAAAATCATACTTGGTCAGAATTCGAACCCTTCAAAATATTATCAGAAGGGGCACACGAGCACATAAACAGAAGTTATTCCAAAGAGTGATTGGTTCGTGGCAATTTTCAGTCAGATGTGTCCTATAACGATCAAAATCGCAAAGTAGCAGTTTGAATTGGATGATGTTTTTGCTTTTACTTTATTCATGAAATAAATATGTATATAATATTTCGCATACACCTGTTTGGTACGACTCTGAATGCTTAGAAGGGCCTGACTGCACTCCACTGCCCGTATGTGCATATGTATTTATGTGTTTGTAGATGTGCACATGCAGGGCCGTCTTGAGATGACAGCAGGACTCTGGGCAAGTCAACTTACTTGAGTCCCAGCTGATTTAATGACATTTATGACTTAAATTTCCATCATATTTACAGCTCTGAGCAGAGTGACCGCAGTGCCTTCTGTGTAGACATGCTAATCCAAATGGCCTGCAGCCCAACATCACCATCCAACTAAAACCCTGACAGGAATTAATGAAGGTAAAACAACAAACACTTTAATAAAGGACAAACTATAAAAGGAGCCTTTTTAAAATTCAAATATGTAGGTGCAATTTCCGTCTTTAAATGCTGAATGAAAAGGTCAGATTGCAAGAGGCTCGGCAATTCAAAGATCCAGTGGATATTCATTCTGCCACCTCTGTGCCAGTGCAGAGTTTTCATGCTTATCATCCTTTGATTCTGAGAGGTGGTTCCCGGAATGTGAGTCTACACCAATCTAGCTAATACGAATTAGCACGTTGCTAATTCATATTCATTTTTAATTACATTAGAAACACCACAAAAACTCACCAGTCTCTGGCTGTGCAAGGGAGTTCTCTCCTTAGAGCAAACTCGGTAATTAAATCCGCATAGTCAATTGATGATGCAACGTCCTACTCAGCATAGTTTTGCAGGTCCACATAACCTTTCCTGAGACACGGCTGATTGCTGATAGTGCTTTTTAATTTCAATTTAGAAAAGCTTCATTCTCCAGGCTATAGTTACTGATGTAGTCAGAAATTTGATATGCAAAGTATGTACTTTGAGTCACATGCCTTCAATCCCCACAATGTAATTAATGTACAGTATGTACGGGTCCATATACAAATAAAATCTCTTCAAAAACTCCATGCAGCCTATTTTTGGGAGTGTGATTGACATAAATACCTGTATTATGCATTTCTATATGCAGTTTCTAAAGATATATAATATATTGTAGCGTCGGCAGCCTACCCAGATGGCATCCTTGGTCAGTGATCACTTTTAGGTACACCTCCTTGTCTCTACATTCATTGTCCATTTTAATAGCTCAGTTGACCATGTGTGAGCTATTTGTAGTTCTACAGTTACAGACTGTAGTTTATCTTTTTCTCTACATACTTTTAGTACCCTTTAATCTATTCTCTAATGGTCAGGACCAGCACAGACCAGATACTTGGCTATTTTGATGGTGGATCATTCTCAGCACTACAGTGATGCTGAGAAAGTGGTGGTGTGGATCATTCTCAGCACTACAGTGATGCTGAGAAAGTGGTGGTGTGTTAGTGTGTGTTTTCCTGTTATGATTGGATCAAACACAGCAGTGCTGCTGGAGCTTGTAAATGCTTTGTTGAAACACTCTGAGACACATCTACCATGTCACTCCACCTTGTCTATGTAAAGTCAAAGATAGTAGCTCATTTGTTGTGTTGTTGCACAATTTGTTAGTCATCCTCTAATCCTCCATCAGTGCTTAAAGGATTCTGCCTACTGGGTGCTGGTGGCTGGACATTTTTGGTTGGCGGACTATATTCAGTTCAGCGTGACATGGAAGTGAGCAACTGGATGTAAATGCATCTTCGTGTTTCACAAATGCGTTTTATGTCTTCTTTCCATCTAAATACAATCCTGAAATGCAAGATGCATGAAATGACTAGTAATTGTAGCATGTTGTTGAAGCCCATGTAAAAATGTTCAGGGTCCGTATTCAAAAAGATTATACGAAAACTCTTGGAGACCTTCTAACTTTGCTTAAAAGCTCCTAGCTAGGAGTTTTATATTAAGAGTGATTTGGAAGAGATCTGAGAGCAACTCTGAGCAAGGAGAACACAGACATTTATCTCAATAAGGAGGCGGGGTTGACTCAGTTGCTAGGTATGACGCATTCTTTTACAGACTGAAATTGGTTGTCACCCCTGTCACTCACTCTCTCTCACAGAGAAACGCACTCTTAATTAGGGAAATACTGTATGGCCTATTATAACCCCTGGCAAAAAGTATGGAATCACCAGTCTTGGATGAGCACTCATTCAGACATTTCCTTCTGTAAAACAAAAATTTCAGATCAAAAAAAAAACATGATTCAATAATAAAGGTCATTCCAAAGTGCAAACTTGTTTTGGCTTTCAGGAACACTCAAAGAAATGAAGAGAAAAACATTGTGGAAAGTCAGTTGAATGTTACTTTTATTGAACCAAGCACAGGGAAAAAAACAAATATGGAATCACTGAATTCTGAGGAAAAAAGTATGGAATCATGAAAAACAGATAAACACAAAGACCATTCAAAATACATCACTAGTATTTAGTTGCACCACCTTTGGCTTTTATAACGGCTTTCAGTCTCTGAGGCATGGACTTGTGAGTGACAAACAGTATTCTGCATCAATTTGGTGCCAACTCTCTTTGATAGCAGTTGCCAGATCAGCTTTGCAGGTCGGAGCCTTCTTGTGGACCATTTTTTTCAATTTCCACCACAGGTTTTCAATTGGGTTGAGATCTGGACTATTTGCAGGCCATGACATCGACTGAATGTGTCACTGTTTTTGCCCTATGGCAAGATGCATTGTCATCTTGGAAAATTATATCATCACCTCCAAACATCTGTTCAACTGAAGGGATGAGAAAACTGTACAAAATCTCAGTGTAAACTTGTGCATCGATAGGAGAATTAACCACAGTCATCTCCCCAGTGCCTTTGCCTGACATGCAGCCCCATATCATCAAGGACTGTGACAATTTGGTTGTTTTCTTCAGGCAGGCCTCTTCATAAATCTCACTGGAACGGCACCAAACAAAAGTTCTAGCATAATCACCTTGTCCAATGCAGATTCTTGACTCATCACTGAAGATAACTTTCATCCAGTCATCCACAGTCCATGATTGCCTCTCCTTAGCCCATTGCAGTCTTGTTCTTTTATGTTTAGGTGTCAATGATGGTTTTCTTTTAGCTTTCCTGTATTGAAATCCCATTTCCTTTAGACGATTTCTAACGATTCGGTCACATATATTGGCTCTAGCTTCCTCCCATTTATGCTTTATCTGTGTAGTTGTACTTTTTCGGTTTTCAAGACAAATGGCCTTAAGTTGTTTGTCTTGACGCTTTGATGTCTTTCTTGGTCTACCAGTACGCTTGGCTTTAACAACCATTCCATGCTGTTTGTATTTGGTCCATATCTTGGATACAGCTGACTGTGAACAGCCCACATCTTTAGCAACCATGCGTGAAGAGTTACGTTCTTCAAGAAGTTTCACAATCCTCTCTTTTGTTTCAAGAGACATTTCTCTTATTGGAGCCATGGTCTTGCCACTCCACTTCGTCCAGCAGCCCTCCAAGGTGTCATGACTGCAGGTGTTTTTAACTGCAGACTAACGAGCAGATCTACTCTGAGGCAGGTGTCCATTTAGGGAAAGGAAATTGACTGGGTGTGTCCTTATTTTCTACCTCCAATTCCATATTTTTTTCCCTATTTTTGGTCAATAAAAGTAACATTCACTGACTTCCACAATGTTTTCTCTTCATTTCTTTGAGTGTTCCTGAAAGCCAACAAGTTGCACTTTGGAATGACCTTATTATTGTATCATGTTTTTGATCTGAGTTTGTTTTACAGAATGAAATCCAAGAGAGTGCTCATCCAAGACTGGTGATTCCATACTATTTGCCAGGGGTTGTATAAGATTTTGAAATAACAGGCATAGGCCATTTCTGCATATTTTACACTAATTGCTTTATTTTATTGACCGTGCATCTGCAACGTTGGTCATTTTTGCAAACTACTTCCTCTATTGGATAGCAAGAACTGGAGGAAATACAGGTCTTTTCCAGTATGACTGCTGCTGTCTCTAATCTATTTAACTGGCGAGGTTGGTTCGTATGTAATATTCATTTTGGGTGTTACACCATTGTTGCACTCTAATCTCTAATAAGATCAACCACAAACATTATTCCTTCACAATCTAATTGTCAGCATTTGTTTATCTCACTATTATTCAGTGTTTGGAGAACATTTCTTCCGCTTCCTTGCCGTTCCATAATTTTCTCCTCTGCTTAAGAGAACTCCTAATCCTCCTAAAAGTCCTCCTCCCTACTCCTAACAGTATTTCAGCTTAGGCACTCTTTTACGCATTAAGATGCTTTATGAATAATTCTAAGATTTTTCTTAGAATTTTCCATCTCGAGGAACTATTAGCCCTAAATCTATAATGAATATCTTTAATATATTTAACAATCTTTTTTCCATTCATATGACTGACATGATGGCTCGTTAAATGTAGGTCTTGTGAATAAATGATTTCCCTGCCTTTAACATGAAGTGACATGTACCATTTAGTATTCCATCACACATGATGGAATTTAACGCTATGCCCCAGGTTCGAAATTATAGGTAATGTCTTACAAAGAGGAACACAAGGAATCGGATGTAAAAGGAAGGGCAAGCAAGAACCCCATCAAAAATAAATTCAATGTCAGCACGGGTTTTGAAATGCCTTTTATACGCAAATCTTCCAGCTTTGCTTCATATAGGCTTTATATAGTAATTATTGTATATTAAGGACCGATTGTAGGTAAAGGTCTTGTTTTTCCATCACAACATAATGACATTTTTCTTTGTATTGACCCACACCATACACTAATGCACTGGAAAATAATGTGAACCAACAATAATGTCAGGTTTTATCCCCTTAAACTACCATCTATCATAAGAATATCACCCTCTTGGAGCAAATGCAAGCCTAGAATAATATTTGTCCTGAGAGAGATAGCTAACAGCCTGTTCTTGTGTGTATGCACTCCTTACAGTCTATTGAAATCATTATACCCTGAAAGTTAAAACAAATTAAATCCGGTAGCATTTACAAATTTTAAACCTCACATTCAAAAAAAAAAAAAAAAAAACATCGACCCAATTATTACAATATAATTAGTAAATACTTGGTTTAGAGAACTGATCAGCCTGTTTAGAGTACCATGTAATCAACTGTAGTGGTTTTGATTACTCCACAGTAATAAGTAATTTGAAATAATCAAACCCACTGCAGAGCCACACGCTGTTTTCGAGGCTTCCACCAACCAGAGTTTGTGCTAAATTCAAATAATTCACCATGGCTGAAAGGTGCTTTCAAAAGGGCTCTGGGATAAAGCTGTAGAAAGGCAAGAAAGGAAAGTTATAGGAAACTTTTACTGTTCAGTGCGTTATTAAAACTACGTATAAATTGTATGACACCACCAGGACCTTTCCTCCATCCCTTCAACATGGAGGACAGGGAGAGGGGGAAACTGGGACGCTATCAAGATGCCACTGGCAACTTTAAAAGATTAATGTTTGAGAATGATCGGACTGTGCATGTGACAACAATCTCACATGATTTCCACTAAGCTGGCCTTTATGGCAATGTGGCAAGACTCTGCTGAAAAATGCCACACTGTCTTTTTCACTTCTGATGCCATGTAGCAAAGGGTTTTATGGTCTGATACGACCAAAATTGAACTTTTTGAACTAAAATGAAGTGCTATGTCTGGCAAAAACCAACACAGGTACACCATACCTACTGTGAAGCATGGTGCTGGCAACATTCTGTTGTAGTTTTCTTCAGTGGGTAGACTAGGCAACTGGTTTGGGATTGAAGGGAAAATGGATGTTGATGTAAACCTCTGCTAGACAGCTGAAGATTTGCACGTGGTGCCTTCTAGCAAGATCTGTGGATGGATTTATAGAGAGCAGTCGATTGCCACTCATTGCAAGATTGGACTGACCATTAACAATGCTGATGTATCACGTGAGTCGTCTTGGCTGTGTTACCTTCTGGTTCTTTCCCTTTCTAGCTATGCTGTGACAGTTGAGTGGCCAGAGTCTCATTCTACATTTAGTCAGTTACAAGAAAGTGGTACAATCATGTTTCTTTTTAATAGACTCGGTCTTAACAATAACTAACTACGCATTCTGTTTTCTCTCAGTTGATGATCTAAGATGTTCTTCCATTACAGCTCCACTCAAGCTGTTCTTCTGTCATCAGTTTAGCCCTCACATTGTTATTCAGGCCACATCAAAGGGCAGAACCTCCCTCCGTCCCCTGGTTGACTGAGCATGCCTGCCAACAATAATATCAGTGTCAATATAGCCTATCAATAATAGATCTGTGTTTTATTAGGCTCTTCATAATATTACATTGTCTTTAATTTATTTGTCTATATAGTCATTCATTCACTTTCTTATCCACTTGATCCTGGACAGGGTCGACGGAAAGCCGACGCCTAGCCGGCAGCATAGGGTGCAAGGTAGGAACAACTCTAGACAGATCGCCAATCCATAATTATTATTATTTTAATTATTATTTTTTATGGATAGCACTGTCACCTCACAGCGAGAAGGTCCTGGGTTCAATCCCCAGGTGGCGGGGTGTGTGTTCTTTCTGTGTGGAGTCTGCATGTCTTTCCTGTATCCATGTGGGTTTAATCCGGGTACTCTAGTTTCCTCCCACAGTCCAAAGACATGCGTGTTAGGTTAATTGGTGTCTCTAAAAGTGCCCCTAGTGCATTTTTTTGTATGTGTGTTTGCCCTACAATGGATTGGCACCCTCTCTAAGGTTGTTTCTGCCTTGCACCCTATTCTGCCGGCTAGGCACTGGCTCTCCCACAACACTGTTTAGGATTAAAGTGAATGGTATTATGTTTTCTTTAAATATGTTCTCTTTGCTAGTTATTATTTAGCATCTATGTATTTAAACTATTACTATAAACTTAATTAGGAGGCTTAGTTTAATTCTTACGTATAACATCTAGGCCCCCCAAGGAGGATGGGTGGCTTTTTTGAGTCTTGGTCCTCCCAAGGTTTGTTCCTTTTAATGGTTAGGGAGTTTTTCCTTGCTTTTGTCACGCTCAGCTTGTTCAATTTGGGCTAGATAATAACAATAATTGTAAAGCTGCTCCAGAAATGCGCCATTGTAAAAAGGTTACAATGTTTCAAACATTTCGGTCTTTTAGCCTATCACCAGTGCTTATCGTACGTGGTGCAAAGAGAGGCTTTTCAATCATCCACAATGAGAGACAGCTGGTGCACATCACCCAGCAGTCACACAGGGAAACCTATGGCCCCAAATAAAGAAGGCATTTGTTGTACATTATGACAGCCAGATGGGTGTTTCTACCTGTCACGATCACCCACTCTGCTCTCCATGTCATTGTAATGCTGCAGAAACCCACTCATCCACTATTCTAGCAAAGTTTGTCCCACGTCCCACAGGGATTGCCTGCATTTACATTGGCAAATGTTAGCTCTCGCTGAGATGTACTTTTAACATCAGGCTTTTACTAATTGATTTTCCTGACTCTCCCTTCAAGACTTTAACGTCTTCCACTTAAAGCCATACAGTAATAACTTATTTAGCTTAATTCTACTGCTTTAAGACATGTTTCATGTGCACAGTGTACATGCCTAGACAATATGAGGAAAATAACTATTTAAATATTAAATTCAAAGAGAGATTTTTTTTTTTCCAACATGATTTCATCATTATTTTCTCCACAGCTTTTCCATCCTACTTCTGCTGCCTTTGCTCCTGCTTGCAACCCTCTGAATCAGTCCCGTTCTGTCAGTTATTGTGTCAGGACCCATGGGAGTCCTGAAATCATAGACGGCTCTAGTGCTGTTGCCTCAGAGTGCATTACAGAGTCTTAATTTCTGCCATAACCCTGTTTACTCGTATATTGTTAAGGATGTCTGTTTGAGCCTGATACCAGTATGTTTTGACTGCTAGCTTTTAAAAATTATTATTGTTATTATTTTTTTTATCCAAACTGCTTAGAGATGGTTTTGTATCCAGCCTGAACATGAACAACTCTTGCTATGGTCTTGTAGAATCTCCTTTTTGTGCAATGATGCTAGATAGAATGATAGAATTCTGATCTGATTGTCCACAGATTGTCATCCCGTTGACTGAAAATCCCACAACTCTAACTGCACCTTCAAATTATAACTGCTAATCGAGGGGTTCACATACTTTTGAATCAAACAGATATGAACGCAGGATCATTTTCCTCAATGATTAGATAATCAAATACAATCATTTTGTCTTGTTTCATTCCTTGGGATCTCTTTCTCTAGTTTTAGGACTTGTGTGAAAATCTGATGATGTTTTAGCTCGTATTTATCATGTTTATAAATATAGAAATTTCTAAAGGGTTCACAAACTATCAAGAACCACTTTAATTAGGCTGACTGCAGAGGTTAACTTCTTGTTTAGAAAACCAGCAAAATAAAAGAAAGAAATACACATGGATACAAAAAAGTCCATTTGCTCTCAGGATGAGAAATACAGTACTGTGCAAAAGTTTTAGGCCACTGTTGGATTTGTTGTTTTAGCAATGGTATAATTAACATAGGTCATTATTGCTTCACTAGAATACAACTTGAAAATTGTATGAAGTATATAAAACCATAAAACACAATCATAAAAACCCAGCTTCTTCCTGATTTTACACTTGAGCAATAGCAGGATCTGGAAGCCTTCTACAGTCTGAAGAAGCTTGATCAAGAATGGTCCTTTTGGAAGGGTAGCAGTCAAAAAAACACTTTTTCAGGAAGGTCATTACTAAATACCGACTTTTGCCTGCAGAAGCCATTTTGTTCTGAAAATTGTGTTGTTTTTTTATTTTGTGTACATTTCCTGTATTTCCTGTTTAAAGAGACTGAGAAATAATGTTACCAGACAAACTTTACTGTATCTACCTCATGAGCCTTAATGTTAAATATGAATTGTTACCTGTGTTATTGCAGCATAAAACCAAACCATCAGTAGCTAGAGAAATTGAGGTTTGGGCAGAATGTGTAAATCAGTGTCGGCGATAGTGTTGTTTGAAGTAGATTGAAGTAAAAAGGTCATAGAATGGCAAAAGGGTGGTTTGACATTTTGTAACACAAAAGAAAAGCCCATTTAAAGGGCTTTTCTGAATATGGAGAAATTGGCTCGTTACAAAACCACAAACCCATTGACGACTCTTCACAGGATCTGTGCTCTTGATACTACCTTCTGTCTTTTGTAACATGGTTCATTTGCTTGCAAAATGACTTTTATCGTCCGCATTACTTTTTGTGAAACAACATTTGCAGGTCCTTTGTTGACTTGTAGAAGCAGAAGTGAAATGATTTTTATTCGCAAGCATTTCCTGTAGGCTGGGATTTTTGCCGCTGCTGGTAGACCCGTATGGCCCTACGCTTTGATAAACATAAATTCAGCTACTTCCTTCACACTATGGCCTTTGGCACAACCAAATGCAACCACTCCTTTTTACCAATCATTAACATCTGCTTTTTTCCCCACACAACAAACGAGACACTGTACTGTACCACCTCTTCTCAATCTATGAATCCCATCACACACTCAGCAGGTATATAGAGCCCTATCATCCTTGTGCAACACCATCTGCAGGAGTGTGAAGTTAATCCTAGCTCTACCAAACTGCTATTGCTGGGTACCTGAGCATGCTCCCTCCAGGTAGGGAGTAAGTATGTACCCCAAGTGGAGGAGTACAATATCTTAGTCTTGTTCACGAGTGATGAAGACAGTATGTTGGGTGCAGCATCAGCAGTAATGTGGTCACTGTTCAAGGAGCTGAGCCATAAAGCAAAGCTCTCAATTTACCAGTTGATCTACATCCCCCACCCTCACCTATGGCCAAGAGCTCTGGGTAATGACTGAAAGAACAAGATTGTGAATACAAGCGGCCAAAATGAGATTTCTCCGGTGGGATGCTGGGCATACTATCGGCAATCCAGGAGGACCTCGGACTAGAACCGCGCTCTTTCGCATCGACAGGAGCCAGTTGAGGTGATTTGGGCATTTGATAAGGATGCCTTCAGGACTCCTACCGCTGGAGGTGTACCAGGAACGACTGAGGAACCAACTGGGCGGAGGCTCCAGAGTAGACCCACGCAGGAGAGATAATATCTCCCAGCTGGCCTGGGAGAGACTGGGGATCCCCCCGTAGGAGTTGGTAGGTGTTGCAGGGACAGAGATGCCTGGGCTTCTTTGCTTGCCCTGCTGCCACCGCTACCCTGAAATGGTAAGCGGAAAAGATGAAGACGATGAAACATGACTGAGCATGACTCTTAACCTTCAACTACCTTGTCTTCTGGATAATGGAGGCAAGATCCTCTGGAAACACACCCAGCACATAGGCTGTATACAAACCAGAGTGGCTGGCGAGGTTTCCTACAGCACCATAAAGTCCAGTAAGGTCTCCTGGCACCGAAAGTCCAGATATACCAGTTCCTAGATCTGTTACTTTAGGCTAAGTTTCCTGGCAACAAAAGTTTGGGCTGCAATTTGTGTGTTGCGAATGTGTATTTCTCTGATGTTTCTGCTTTCAGTTGTCCTTGGGGATGGGTCTGCTGCCACCACATTACAGATAAGAGCACCTGCTAAATGCTGTAAATGTCTTATATATCACAACAAGGAACTTGCAAAACCATCAGAGCATACTGTGGAAGCCAGTGCTAAAAAACTTATCTGCAAGAAAAAATGTCAGGAGGATAATCAAATCCCCCATTTCTCTGCGGGCCAGCAGTTAAGCCAAGAGTTTGATTACTTATTCTGTTGTTTTCTCCAGGGACGCAGTCAAATATCCAAGGGCAGCCCTCTGTCACACGTAGAATTCTCCCATTGATGCTAGAATGTCAAGTGATTAAACACCACTTGAGGATTTATTTAGATTAAAATGCTGGGTGATCTACATGCCACTTTGATATTTTTTTTTGTTCACCAGCCTTACCGCTGCTGCTGCTGCTTTAGGTTTTGACTTGTTTGGTTTCACTCCGTATCGGATGCACAAGCCGCATTAAGCCTGTCTCTCATAAATAAGAGATGTGCTAGCATTTGTGTGATGGCAGCGCTGTCACCAGTGCTCTGATGGGTTTTAGATTAACAGGCCTCCAACGCCTTCTCTGAGAAGGGATCAGCTATGCCCTTATGCACTATTAGAGTAACGTTCGCAGACACGTGTATATACACACTGATATTTACAGCCTACTCTGGCTTGCTGGTAAAATGTACTACATCACAGCGGAGCCCATTTTTGTCTTCACTTTACAAACAGGGAGAGAAAGATGCGCTGCAAGACACAAGGAACGTTAAGAGAGATATTAAGTAGAGAACCAGCTTGTTAATGAAAGAATGAGTGGCGATGGAGCAGATAGGCGGAAAAAGAGTGGAGAAAAGGAGAGAAGTAGAAGATTGATCAATAATGCACCAGTCACCATGGATTTCAGTGTTTCCTTTTCATCTCTGTCTGCAGTGCAGAAAAGCTCTGGCCGTGCACAAACACAAATCATAGCCAACTTGCCAAAATAAATCAGTTTATATAAAAATACTGCGAACACACTTTGTATCAGAACTGTTCCATATCAGATAGATTTACAGTACTGTGCAAAAGTCTTGGTAGAATGACCATTTCAATTTCTTTCTCTGTTACAGTGGTGCTTAAGTTTGTGAACCCTTTAGAATTTTCTATATTTCTGCATAAATATATCCTAACCCATCATCAGATTTTCACACAAGTCCTAATAGTAGATAAAGAGAACCCAGTTAAACAAATGAGACACAAATTTTATACTTGGTGATTTTTTTATTGAGGAAAATGATCCAATATTGCATATTAGTGAGTGGCAAAACTGTGAACCTCTAGGATTAGCAGTTATGTGAAGGTGAAATCGGAGTCAGGTGTTTCCAATCAATGGGATGCCAATCAGGTGTGAGTGGGCACCCTGTTTTATTTAAAGAACAGGGATCTATTAAAGTCTGCTCTTCACAACACGTTTGTGGAAGTGCATCATGGCACGAACAAAGGAGATTTCTGAGGACCTCCGAAAAAGAGTTGTTGATGCTCATCAGGCTGGAAAAGGTTACAAAACCTAACTAAGAAATCTAAGGAGTTTGGACTCCACCAATCCACAGTCAGACAGATTGTGTACAAATGGAGGACTTTTGCCCAGTACTGAATAAATGACCTGACTTGAAATGACACTTACGGGTGCTGTTCATAAGGCTACATGAGAAATGAGGTTGTGTTACTACACTTGCTGGGCTGATTGTGTGTTGCTGAATAGGTGTGCTTATTTAGGTCAAGGTCATTATGTAATGGTGTGATGAATGGTTTGATTTTTTTTTTGTTACTATATAAAAGTGTTATACAACAGGTTGTTATGTGGATGTTGCCATGTAACAGCTTTCATGTTGATGTCCCAATGCAGTAATGATACAAAACAGGTTTTAATGTTGGTGCTACAATGTACTAGAAGTATACAGTATTTTTTTTAATAAAACACCAAATCAGAAAAAAGTGGGAACAGTATTGAAAATGCAATTAAAAATTTAACACAGTGTTTCTTTAATTGACTTTTGTTTCACTGCAGACGGTTTATGCTATTTACACCATTTTGTGGACTCTGTGAACATAGGAGTATGTACTAATGGTTCCCTCACTGCTCTTCCTAAGCTCTAGCAACAGTAATTCTACTCGGCTTCAAGACACATTATAACCTCCACTCTTTCAGCCTCCATTCACAAACACTTTCAGTGTTTGTATTAAAGTCCAGTGTCTTTCACAGTCATTTATATTGTCCTTGGGCCACAGTGATGGATTAGGTCAGCTAACATTATCACAGTCCATTAAGTGTTGTGAGAAGGAATGGCAACATTACAAAGTGGTAAATGCTTTACCATTCCCACTATTTTTGGAACGTGTTGCAGGCCTGAAATGCAGGAATGGATTTATGTTAACAAATTAATGAAGTCGACCAGACAAAACATAAAATATCTTTGGTTCATACCCTGCCTGCAATGATATAAGTCAAAGTAAATGTGAAAAACACACTGTTTTTGCTTTTTTTTCTGAACCAATGTTATACTTTTGACTTGTACTTTAGTGTCAGTGTCACCGTGTAACAGTTTAATATAGCTGGGTTTCACTCTTGTGTAATCAGATAAAGAAAACCTCTGGGTTTCCATGACCCTGGCAATAATCAGATTTCTGCTTTGCAACCAGCCAATTATCTCATAGAAATATGTGACGTAAACGTCAGTTTTTTTATTTTAAATAATCATATTCTTCATTTTCTTGAGTATATGTTACATTTCATTTTCTACGAAGTGTTCGATAGCCATTTAGCTGGTGCTGTGTTTAATTCCAGGGTTGCCAGGTCCCATGAAGGAATCCCCCACCTGGTTTATGTAAATAAGCTCAAAAGAAGCAAAATCTCTAAGAATAAGCGGACCTGGCAACCATGTTGTTTTTTTCCTCTAGCTGCTCTTCGCACATGAACAAGTTGCCAAATCCGATTGAAATTGGGTAACTGGTATACATGCTATGAAAAATCAGATTACTGAAATAAAATCCACCTCTATCGGAGTACGTAACCCGATTTCTAGATCGGAGTATGCCGTGTACATGACCACTTGAATAACAGATAACTGCAAAAATCAGACTCGGATTATTAAGTGCACGTAAACGAACTCAGACTAATTTAACAAAAGTTAAAACTGTGGAATCATCACACTAGGAAGATTGGACTGTGATGGTCTACCAGAGGTCCAGGGTTCAAATCCCACCTCTACCAGCCTGCCACTGTTGGGTCTCTGAGCAAGGCCATTAACTCACAATTTCTTGAACTGAAAGAATGTATCAATTGTTAGTGGCTCGATAAGGGTGTCTGCTATAAATGATGTAAATGTACCCAGAATTTCTACTTCACCGCAATTAATCAAATCATAGATCTCACACCAAACAATTCTGGTTTAATGGTTCAAAATTCTGGCTTCGTGAAGCATACCTCAAACAAATTGAAATATTTTAATTAATAGCATATTTTTCAACATCAGGTAGATTAAAAAATTCTGTAATTACTCAGTGCTGAAGACAAATGATGGAATCATCCACCAAAGAAATCACAGTTAGTGCCTTGTTGTTTTGCTTTTATGTCAAGCTTTTATGACAGCCTGAATTATTTGATGTATGAACTTCACTAATGAAAAATAATACACTCCATCAAGCTGGTTCTAGCTTTCACAAATAGTAGTTGACAGATCAGCTTTGCAGGCTGGAGCCTTGTCATGGAGACATTTCTTTAAATTTCCATGATAACTTTTTTGTTGATTGGGACCTGGATTGGGGAGGTTTGCTGGCCATGTCATTGAATTGATAATTGATATACTGTGGCATGATGCATTTCAATGTACAGTGGTGCTTGAAAGTTTGTTAACCCTGTATAATTTTCTATATTTCTGCATAAGCATGACCTAAAACATCATATTTTCTATTTTAAATGCATACTGCTTTGCATTTTCTGTCCTGACGCTTTGATGTCTTACTTGGTCTACAACTATGTTCTCCTTTTATAGCCTTTACATTCTGTTTATTCTTATTTATGCAATTTTGGAAACAGGTGACTGGCAACAACTAACATCATCTTTTTTTTTTTTTTGAGTGATTCTTTCCATTGTTTCAGTTGACAACTCTCTTGTTAGGGTCATGTTGTCCCAATAACCCTGGGAGAACTAGACCTGTACCTCACACTCTAATGCAACAGTGTAATATAGAAGATTTTCAAGTAAATCTATACATCTTTATGCCATTATATAACAACATTATACAGCAGGTTTGTAAATAGATATGTAGCAGATTTCCATGTTGATGTCACTACATAACTGTCTGAATGATGTGTGCTGGAGAGCCACATCATCCCGCATGTCTCTCCTCTGACTCTATTCTCTTTCCATAGCAAAGACTTTATATACTCCCATTCCTGTTTTCTACGAATTAGCCTAGTCCAATAGCTCATTTAGGTCTGTAAGAACTAAGACTAATTGACATTTTTAGAGTTGTTCCAGTATTTGCTTTAGAAATGCAAATCACAAGGTGTTCCCGTATTTTTATTATATCATGTGAAAATAAATTAATTTAATTTGTTTGTGGCATACTTCAAGAAGCCAGAATGGTCAGCTATTAAACAAAAATTGTTTGGTGTTATATCTGTAATTTGTTTGTTTGCTATGAAGTAATATGTCTCTGTGAACATTTTACAAGTTTGCTAATTCCATAATTTTGGCCAGTGGGTAGTAACAGGGTTAGCCAAATTATACAATAGTTATACAAAAGTCACAATGTAATACAGCAGCTTTTTGTGGCCCCTTTTTGTGATAATCGAAAACCATAATGACCGTCAGCCAGTAGCTCTAGTGTCTGAAGTGTTTTGATAGATTGGTTTTGTCCCAAGGTAAAACCATAATTCGAAACTACATTTCACCAATACCGTAGGTCTCCAGAGATCTCAGTTGCCTTTCACACTGTCCTGTCCCACCTGGATTACCAGGGCACATATGTCAGGATGCTATTCGTAGACTGCAGCTCTGCATTCAATACTGTTGAATAACTGTAGGGGAGCTAGACATTAGCTCATCCCTCTGTGTTTGGCTCCTGGACATTGTCTGATTGCCATCAGAAGGTCAGACTTGGCATGGACCTATTCTCCACTTTAATACTAAACAATGGTACTCCACACAGGTGTGGCCTGAGCCCTCTTATATACTCACTGGTTACACACAACTGTGTTCCTGCACATGCTTCAAAGACCAGCATTACATTTAAAGAAGATGCAACAGGGACTGGATTTGTCACAGGCAGTGATGAGTTGGTTTGCAGAGAGGAGGTACAGAACCTTTTGAGGTAACCCTCAACACCAAGGTGCTCATGATCAATTCCAGTAAGTCTGGAGGTGATGTCTATGTAAGCTCTCAGTCATCCAAGTCATGGTAGACTTGAGTGTCGAGTTGAAGGCAACTGGACTTCTTGTTCTTGAAGACGTTTCACTCAGTTCTAGAAGTGATGGATGAGTCCCATGTATTTAACCCAATGGGGTGTCACCTTGGGTGGTCCTGAGAGTCCTTGACTGTCCCTACCATCATGTGAGTCGTTTAGTCACATGGGATGAGGTGTGAATTGGGTTAAAACCTCCTGGAAAAGGAATCTCAAGATTCTTGCTAGGTGGCTGATTGCTGGAGGTAATGGACCCATTTTGCACCAGGCGTCATCCAATGGAATCGAGTGCATAGGTTACCACCTTCAAGTTTCTAGGTTGTCCACATATCCAAGGACCTCGCGTGGGCTGCAACACCATCCCTGATGAGAAGGCCACTGCACTCTGCGGCTTAATTTCTGAGAAACCCTCAAAAAAAAGTCACATTACCCCAACACCTTCTACCATTGTATATTGTTAGAAGCGTACGACTGTACTGCATCGCAGTCTGCCAGCACCACAATACCACGAGCTCTGCAGCAGATATCAAGAGCACCCAAATATCATTGGGCTCCAGGATTTATAATCAGAAGAGATCTAGAACTTACATTGCCTGAGGAAACATGTCCGCGTCTGGAAAGAAACCAATGAACCCTGCACCATCTTTTTGAACTCTGCCATCGGCAAAATGTTACAGGAACCCCCCCAGGCTACCAATCGTTAATCAGGATCCCAATAACCGGAGTGAACTAGAAAAAGTACCTCCTGCGCTCTTAAACACACTGCATATATTCACTCCCAAACCCTTTTGTACTTTGTACACTACATTGAGAATAAACCGATTGACCTCGGAAAAGACTTGCATGCACACAAGGTGGAAGATATTACTTGAGAGGTTGTTTCTACCACTAAAGCTATTTGCAAAGAAACTGTAGAAGACCTCCTAGGGCTTACACGAAAGGGGTGTGGCATTGAAAAAAGCCAAAAAGGAGGAATTTAACTCCGTTTGCTTTTAGCTGGATGAAAGGCTTTTACACCATTTAACATTGTTTTATGGCTGTGGGGGTTCAGAGGGACGCCGGGCAGACAGCAGTGGCTGCCTAAAGGAGGGGCTGAAATGAAATGTGTTGGTGCATGTGGTTTGGCCTGGGCAGCGCACATGACACCAGCTGTCTTTAACACATGCCACATCATCCTTCCTTCATTAATTTCCTGTCCCTTCCTTAAAATCAGATACATTGAATTAAACCAGTCACATCATTTAGTTGGGGTCAACTATTAAATATGCTCTAAAGTGTCAAATATCGATTGTGGTTGAGGTTTCGGTATGATGGGTGGTATATAGACGGCATTATGTGATTGATGATGTCACTGTGTAAACTGCCTGAGCCTGTCTCTTTCCAAAGAAACCTGCTCAATACACCCTGCGTGCCAAGCCTATATACACTTTGTCTTCTTCCTGTTCACCTCTGTCTGGACCTCTTCAAAAAAATCCCTGGGTACTTGGCTCCTGGCCCTCTTCAAGCTGCAGGTTCGGGTTGTGGATCTTGTTCTTGCTCATGTCTTTGCCATGGCGCATGTTTTGTATTAGCCAGACTCCTTGTTAGCTTCGGTTTGTTTGTATTGAGCACTTCTGTTTTGTATTAGCACGTCTGTTTGTGTATTAGCTTCTGGCTATTAGGGTTTGGTTGTGTTAGTGTTCCTGTTTGATTGCGCATGAACTAGTGGTTGCTTTTGCATTCTTTTTTGTACAGTGATTCTGAAAGTTTGTGGAAACATTTAGAATTTTCTATATTTCGGCATGAAATATGATCTTAAAACATTCATCAGAATCTAGGGATGCCAAATCAGGTGTGAGTGGGGACCTTGTGTGTAATTAAGGAACAGGGGATCTATTTCAAAGTCTGCTCTTCACAACACGTTTGTGGAAGTGATCATGGTACGAACAAAGGGGATTTATGAGGAGCTCAGAAAAGAGTTGTTGTTTGATGCCTCATTTCAGGCTGGAAAAAGGTTACCAAAACCGTCTCTTAAGAGTTTGGACCTCCACCAATGCACAGTCAGACAGATGTGACAAAATGGAGGAAATTCAAGACCATGTTACCCTCACCAGAGTGGTCGACCAACAAGATCACTCCAAGAGCAAGGCGTTGAATAGTTGGCAAGGACCATAAAGGACCCCAGGGTAACGTATAAGCAACTGAAGGCCTTCTCACATTGGCTAATGTTAATCTCATGAGTTCTCATTGTTAGCGTGGCATCTTAGCGTTCTGTTCTCAATGTGTAATTCGCATGCCAAGTTGAGTAAAGCGACGCAAACTTGCACCTACATACATATGTCTACTTGCTCCGCCCCAAGGGAAGTAATGGCTTTATTACTGCAGGTGTTCATTATTTTTGTCATTAAATGTTAGACAGCAGTGTTTTAAAGGATTGTGAGGCACTATGAAAGTGTGGGTAGCTGTTTCCTGTCAGTATCGCTATTGAACAGGTTAATGGTAGCACAGTTTCAAAGAAATATCTACAGTGTTATGTGATATGTAACTGTGTAACCATTATACAGCAAGCTCATGCCAATACTATTATATAACAGCATTATACATGTTCATGGCAAACCTCAGGGATGGAGAATAATGTAGCTACGGTTTGTATATCATCCTGACATTTTACTTTACATTTTAGTTTATTTGTAGTTTTTCAGTTGAGACTTATGTTTTAATTGATGCTAATTTATTTAATTATTGTTAATTTTCTATGCAGCACTGTGGGCAACACTTGCTGTATTTTAAATGTGCTACAGAAAGATAAAGTCATCTCGTCTTGGCACCCATCTCCGAGAACACAGAGCACAGAACGGGACTTGCCCTAGTCATGCCCTGAATGGGACAGCAGTCCTTCACAGCTAAGTAGCTATACAGGTATGCACAGTTTAATGACCACATTGCTTTCTGTGTAACAGGACGTTGACCAGACATTGCCATAGTCAATCTTTGTACTACTGTACTGTAAATATAAAGGGTGTTTTCGCAAGTTAATTGCATGCTAACATAACATAAATGTATCTCAGATGCTGCCAAACGCATGACTGGAAGCCTAAACTGTTATGCAGATTCTAAACCTTTAATTTATGGGCATTAACAATAAGTAATGGTTACAACTTTTTGTTGGAGAAAGCTGTAACGCTTAAGGATAGTATGATGGACCTGAGACTTTTTTTTGATCAATCATATGAAATGCAGATATACAGTTGTGCTTAAGTTTGTGAATCCTTTAGAATTTTCTATATTTCTGCATAAATATGACCTAAAACATCATCAGATTTTCACACAAGTCCTAAAAGTAGATAAAGAGAACCCATTTAAACAAATGAAACAAAAATATTATACTTGGTCATTTATTTATAGAGGAAAATGATCCAACATTACATATTAGTGAGTGGAAAAAGTATGTGAACCTCTAAGATTTGCAGTTAATTTGAAGAAGGGGAAATTAGAGTCAGGTGTTTTCAATCAATGGGATGACAATCAGGTGTGAGTGGGCACTCTGTTTTATTTAAAGAACAGGGATCTATCAAAGTCTGCTCTTCACGACAAGTTTGTGGAAGTGTATCATGGCACGAACAAAGGAGATTTCTGAGGACCTCAGAGTTTTTGATGCTCATCAGGCTGGAAAAGGTTACAAAACCATCTCTAAAAAGAGCAGATTGTGTACAAATGGAGGAAATTCAAGATCATTGTTACCCTCCCCAGGAGTGGTCGACCAACAAGGCGTGTCATAGTTGGCGAAGTCACAAAGGACCCCAGGTTCTAAGCAACAGAAGGCCTCTCTCTTATTGGCTAATGCTAATGTTCATGAGTCCACCATCAGAAGAACACTGAACAACAATGGTGTGCATGGCAGGGTTGCAAGGAGAAAGCCACTGCTCTCCAAAAAGAACATTGCTGCTCGTCTGCAGTCTTCTAAAGATCACGTGGACAAGCCAAAAGGCTATTGGAAGAATTTTGTGGATGGATGAGACCAATATAGCACTTTTTGGCTTAAAAGAAAAGCCTTATGTTTGGAGAAAGGAAAACACTGAATTCCAGCATAAGAACCTTATCCCATTTGTGAAACATGGTGGTGGTAGTATCATGGTTTGGGCCTGTTTTGCTGCATCTGGGCCAGGACGGCTTGTCATCATTGATGGAACAATGCATTCTGAATGATATCAGAGAATTCTAAAAGAAAATGTCAGGACATCTGTCCATGAACTGAATCTCAAGAGAAGGTGGGTCATGCAGCAAGACAACGACCCTAAGCACACAAGTCGTTCTACCAAAGAATGGTTAAAGAAGAATAAAGTTCATGTTTTGGAATGGCCAAGTCAAAGTCCTGACCTTAATCCAATCGAAATTTTGTGGAAGACTGATGAGCGAGCAGCTAATGTGAGGAAACCCACCAACATCCCAGGAAGTGGAAGCTGTTCTGTACGGAGGAATGGGCTAAAATTCCTCCAAGCCGGTGTGCAGGACTGATCAACAGTTACAGGAAACGTTTAGCTGCAGTTATTGCTGCACAGGGGGGTCACACCAGATACTGAAAGCAATGGTTCAGATACTTTTGCCACTCACTATTTTTGTCTCATTTGTTTAACTGGGGTCTCTTTATCTACTTGTAGGAAAATCTGATGTTGTTTTAGGTCATATTTATGAAGAAATATAGAAAAATCTAATGAGTTCACAAACTTAAGCACCACTGTACAGGTAGTGGTAGATAAACAAAGGAGAACCATTTAAAATAGGACAGGTACATACACTTAGGAACACCATTTACAACTTGTTACAAATAAGTAGCAGAAAGCCATCCACACAAACATGCATAACTTGCACAAAAGTCTTTAAACACATCAACCGAGTTAGAAAAGTCTCTAGTTCAAACATGAGCTAATGAGCAAGTAACTGGTAAAGTAGCTATACACAAACACACACACACGAATGACTTCTGCTCACAGTCACCAAGTAACAGCATTACACAACATGTTCTAAAGTACAGTAGATGTATAGATAGTAACATCACTATGTAACCGACCTATACAGCACTTGTTTGTTGATGTGACATTGGACAGCAGGTTTTCATGTTGAATCCAGTATATAACTTTGTAATACAGAGGCTTTTAGGTCAGTGCCACTATTAAACTTTGTGATACAGAAGGTATTTAAGGAAGTGTCTTCATGTTGTTAGTGAGGAACGTTTTCATGTTCAGGCCTTTAGGCTCTTTTTATGCAGTAAGTTGAATTTATCCCTGAAGGACACACTATTAACATTATGCTTTTTTTTTTGCTGGTTGTGCTAAAGCTATTTTAAGCTTCATGTAGGTATAATTAGAAACATGCCTTTATGATGTGGGTTTTTTGCATCTGCTGACGAGTGTACATTTCAGTGTTGGGGGACAATAAACAGTAAAACTTAAAACAGAACAGTTCTTGAGTTGGATGCCAAAGGTGCTAACAAACACTGTTGTATTCAATGTAAATATGTGTATAGACTACAGGTTTTAATGTTCAACAATACCAAGAATGCACTATACCATTGTGCACTTTACAGTATATGGGTTTAGACTTCTTGAGTGCAATGAGTGCAATGAGCAGTCTCATGTAATGTAATCTTATTTGAGAAACATTGTGAAGATTGATTCAGTATGAACTGGTGCTGTAGGCATTAAATGTGTTACTGGCCTAATCCCAAAGTCTGCTACATTAGCTGTGCAAAAGAATATTTTGAGCTGTAAGTGAAGTTATAAAAGCAGAAGATATATATATATATATATAAATAAGGTCACCACCTGGATTTAACTAAGCGTATAATTAAATAGGGAAAAAAAGAGCCTCCCATCAGATAATTACTGCATTGGTGATGGTGTTTCAGCTGGCAACAAGTTCTTTAACCCTAACTGATGCAGTGAGTAGCTACTCATTTGTTAACCATGTCGAAAGACGCATCCTGTGGTCTTAAAAAAGATGTTAATCTGTTTCAGAAGAGTCAAATTGTGAAAGAGTGGTTCAGGGAGCATGATACATCATTTTCACACATGAACTGGCCACCACAGAGTCCAGACCTGAACCTCAAAAACATTAATGCAACTCTGGACAGAACTGCTTCTGCAATGTCACAACATTTCTTTTTGGCCAGAGTTGCATTAATTTTTCCCCAAGATCTTGTGATGATGATTTAAGATTTGGACCACTTCACAAGTCTTCTCCAGCACATCCCAAAGATTCTCAATGCGGTTCTCAATGGGGTTCAGGGCAACCTAAATATGCACAGTGCATTATAATTTATCACTTGTAACAGTATATATTGATGGATCATGGTAGTCAGTGGACCAAACCACTTCGAGGAGGAATTAAATCCTTTAGAACTTAAAAACAAACAAACAAAAAAAATTTGCATCTATAATTACCATGGTTTCTTTCAATGCATACTACTATATATTAATTTACATTTAGTTATGTTTACAGTGATGCACTTAGCTGATTATACAAATGGACATGTATACAGCATACTCCGATTTAGAAATCTGATAGAGCTGGATTTTACTCCAGTAATGGGATTACTCATAGCATGAATACCAGATACCCAATTATAACCTCTTTTCAGTCTGTGCCTATGCCCACAGTTGCCAAGTGTGGTTATTCTACTAAGACTTGGGTTTTTGGCCTCTCTTTCCATTGACTTTAGCGGTTTTTGTCTTGCTGGATCTGGCAACCCCAGAATTAAATGTGCCATGGAATTAAATGCAGCAAAATGGCTATCGAACACTTTGTGGAGACTCTGAAACACAGTATATTATTTGATTATTTAATATTAGACTTTGAAGTTTTTTACATTGCTATGAGATTATTAGCTGGTTCCAAAGCAGAAATCCGATTACTGCCCAAGTCATGTCGATCAGTCACCTGAGTAAACCCGTAGGTTTCCCATTATCTGATTACTCAAGTGCAACTCTGTCTCCCCCCCAACCCCCCTAGATTTCTACCCCAATCTCCTGACAGCCTTTACCTTCTTGCATGAGCACATGGTTGAGGAGATTCTGTAAATTGTTTTCTGTATTTTTTTCCCTCCTAAACATTTTTCTTTGCAGAACAACGCCAGTGGTGTTCTTGTCCCTTAAGTGTTATGCCATGGTGTGAAACCTGCCTGAATAAACAGCTCATTCTTTTTTTTTCCCCTTTGGTCAGGGAGACATGCATGCAGCCTCACGTATGGAGAAGAATTACCCTGATGGTGCTGGACTACTGCCTACTGCTCAACAAGCATCAACAAGATTGAGGGAGGCACTACAGAAGTAAGACTTGAGACGTGTTAAATATTTTAGTGCTCTGAAAACCTCAGCAGACACATCAGAAAAGATATTTGCCTCTACAAATGAGGGCAGCACAGATAGCAGATTGTGGAGCCTATTTTTCAGACATGCCCAGTCTGTTTTGAACCGTAATTCCACAATCGGCATCCTGGCTTATGCTGCTCTGAATGCAGCATGTGTGACAAGGCCATATGGCCAGGCTTGTGCAGCAACAGTCAATTACATACAAGTGTGGAGTAAACAACTGCAGACTTCTACTGTGAACCATTATATAATCTGCTGATTAGCTTGAAACATTCATATAAGTTCATTTAAGGTCATTTAGAAATCTAGTGTCCCGTGTCAGGTGGACTTAACAATACAAGGCTACCATGAGAACAATTAATTGAGTAGTCATTCGACAAAAGTGCCTATTAGTCGATTTTCACAACATGCACATCACTAATTAGACACACAGACTGGAAATGTAGCAAATAAAGTAATCAAAGGTGATTTTTCATTGGAAATTAGAGTATGGTAGTTGACTTGTTCTAAACATTTGGTTCAGTTGCCTCAACAGTATATAGTTAGTCCCCGGTTTATGATGTTCCGACAAACCCATCATAAGCTGAAAGGAGTTGAATATATACTGTATATAGTACTGTGCAGAAGTTTTGGGCCACAATTAGATTTGTTACATTGTGATTATAACATCCATATACAGTGGTACCTCGGTTCTCGACCACCTCGAAACTCGCTGAATTTGGTTCTCGACCCATTTTGACTAGAACAATTTGTCTTGGTTCTTGTCGTTCGCTTGGTACTTTAACTTGTATGAGTCGAGACGCATGACTCGGCCAAAACTTGATTCATGATTCACGAGTCACACTTCATCATACAGTGATTTTTACATTACTTCAGTACTTGTTACATCTACAGTACTGCATTCTTAGTGCAAATAAGGCTCCATGGGTCCTAAAAAGGTTAGTTAATAAGAGCCAACTGAAAGCAAAACAGAAATTGAATGCTCGGTTCGTGATGCATTTTTCTTTATGATGGATTTGTTGTAACATATCCTTTCACAAAATCAGGGAGCACCTGTGCAATACAAGTCCATTAATGCATATAATGCCTTATACAGTGTGGATTTGGGATGTGGGACGCATTAATTCAAAGGGATCCAACCTCCATGGGTGATGTGTCACTCCATAATACTCTTCCACTGATCTTCATTCCAGTCTTTTTGCCCCTTAGCATATCTTAGCCTTTTCAACCTGTTCCCCTTCTGAAAAAGTGGTTTCTTGGCTACCACCTTTCCAAAAAGACCATTCCTGATGCAGCTTCTTTGTACTCTAAAAGGGTCAACTTGGCATCCTGATGAAGCTGTCAGATGCTGCTATTGCTCAAGTGTAAGGGGAGATCACACACAATACTTTCCACTGTAGCCCATAGAAGCTGTTCTTTTCTGATTTTTATTTTACGTTTTCTAACATTCCGTTTTTACATTTCCTGTATTTTCTGATGGGTTTCTAATAAAGACACTGAGAAATAATTATATATGGATACTATGGCTAATCTAATTGTGGCCTAACACTATTGCACAGTACTGTGTGTCACAGCCTAGCCTGCCTTAAACATGTTTAAAACACAATACATTCCAGTTGGGCAACCATTAACTTAAAGCTTATTTTGTAAGTGTTGAATATCTCGTCATTTATACCATAATGTGGTATTGAAAGTAAAAAACAAAAACAAAGAGCATTTCTGCTCAGTCAGTACTATCGCTAGCCCAGGGAACAATTTAGCATGCGGTTTTCTGCTGAATGTGTACTTGTGTATTATTGGATTCCCGTCTTAACACCGAACAACTAAACCAGACCAGCGCCTGTACTTCCATTCCTCAACCTGACACCCAGTAATATTTTCCTCAAACTCAATTGTATTATCACAGAGAAATGTGTATCAGTGCCACTACACAAGATCATTTACTTAATGGCATAATCTCCGCAATGATCAGCATTAACCTGCTTGGACCAGCATCAATTACGTGGCGTAATCCATTTTCAGCAGGGGAGCAAGCTAAAAGCATCTCGTGAACTAAACTGATGATCTTTTGGATCAAATGAACGTGATTTGTTTTGAGTCTTTATGGTCAACTTGACAAATGGCCAAACTCAGAACTCCATTTGCAATTTGTGTAGGCTAGAATTGGTAATGGGGGGAGGGGGAAAGGCCAGATAACAATTTAAGCGTTAAATTGTGTGTAAAATGTCAGCACTCAGTCGTGTTCAACCAATTACTGCAGCCCCTTCAAGCACTCCGGCTGTGCTGCTGTACACTGCCGACAGTGTTTATTCTACCAGCGTATATGTACGATGTAGTATCTGACAAAATATAACCTCCTTCCCACACGATTTGATCTCTTGTAAAAATAAGTAGGTATTTTCCTAAAATACTTGCACAAAGCAAACAATGCATCATAAAATTTCCATTGTTTCACTTTGTGCTGTACATTAACCCCGAACCTACACACAAACCATATAGAAGGGTTAGTATATAATGCCTATATTATACAGCCTGGCCAAAAAAGAAGTCACTGTTTGGATTCAAACAAGCAAACACTTAAGAGCTTTTGATAGGATAATTGCTGCTGTGATTAATGTTTCAGCTAGCGCCAATTATGTTAACTCTAACTAATGCAGTCGGTAGCTTCCAATTTCTTAAACCCCGATGTCAGATGATGCATCCTGTGAATGTGGAAAATGTTACTATGTTTTTAGAAAGGTCACATTGTTGGCCTGCATCAAACAAAGGTAACAACTGAGAAGTTTCCAACACATTATTAAAATCTGGAAATGATAGTGGTGAACTTCTCAGAAGAAATGTTATCGAAAAAACATCCTGAACGAAAGCACTTAAACATGAATCATAAAAATATGACCGTTCTCACTAGATAGACAAGTTTGTGGACACCCAAAAAATTACATCCAAATCATGGATATTAGGATGGAGTTTGCCCCCCACTTTGCTGCTTCAACAGCCTTTGTTCTTCTAAAAGGTCTTTCCACTAGATTTTAGAACCGATGTTAGACAATAAGCCCTGACTCACTTTTGGCATTCCAGTGCATTTTCAAGGTGTCTGGCGTTGAGGTCAAGGTTCCGTGTAAGCCAAAGTCAGCAAACCAATTCTTTATGGACTTTGTTTAGGGACAGCAGGGTAGAAAGTTGGACTGACTTGTTGGAACCAGAAACCTATAAATGTAATTGAGAGTCGCTGAGGTTCGGTACAACTCATTGTCCTGCCATTGTTTGACTATGGAGAATACAAAAATGTATGCTTTAACTTGTTACAAGTGAGTGTTGCTGAAATAGCAGGGCTGAATAATTAGAAGGGGTGTCCACAAACTTATGTTTATATAGTGTATAATAGTAGGAGCATTTCCATATGCACAATGCAACAAGAACTCATGGAACTGAGACTAAACAGCTGTGTGGCTATAAGAAAACCAATTGGTAGTAAGTGTAATAAGAGCGACCTCTGGAGCAATGGAAAAGGTCATGTGGTTTGAGTCCAGATCTACTCCATTCCAGAGCAATGAGCCTGTCAGGCTAAGACAGGAAGTGCAAGAAGCGATGTACCCTTCATGCATAGTGCTCAATGTAGAGACAATGTTGTAATCTGGCATTGCTTCAGTTGGTCACATCAAGGCTCAGCAATTTGTGGCAATAAAATGTCAGGTGTGTATCTCAATGTACTGAAAGGCCAGGTTATCCCGTCAGTGGATTCTTTTTTCAAATTCCAGGATTTCACACATGAATTGCCCACTGAGTCTTATGTCAGAGTGCCAGCAGCATTTGCAGGCACCCCCAGAGGGCAGCAGATCCCATTATGAACATTGGTTTTATCATTTTTTTTGGTGGAAATAAAATTATGAATAGTTACTTTGGTATCTCTACTATGGTTTTACCAAAGTGCCATAGCAATACCATGGTGAATTCATAGAACTAACTCTAAACTACTTAGTTTATAGTAACTGGTAATTGTCTAGTTACCCATCGTTCTACTAAATTACTAAGGTATCTTATGGCAACTATGTGTATACTATGAATCTGCCATGGTTTTACTACAGTACGTTGGAAAAACCATGGTAGAAATAACATAGAACCATTCAAAGTTTTATTTCCACCAAAAAAACATGGTAAAATCAAGGTTAAGTTTAATAGTCACTCTGCACAGTCTATGAAGGCAGCCCCATAAACTACATTGTCCAAAGCCACAGCATGGTCATGTGGGTTAGCTGATTAAGCGTTATCACTTGGTTATTAGAATCTGCACCTGGGTGATGCGATTTTTAAACTGGCCAAGAGCCATCATCAGGGCACTTTCTATATACAAGATGCTTCCTGAAAATGGTTTGATTGTGTGTCTGTGAGAAAGAAAGAAAACAGAAAAGAAATGACGAAAGTTGATCTAGTGAACTCTTGAGAAGTAAGAATATGTCTGACAAAAGAGGTAATGTTTGACAGGATGAAAAGAGAGCTCAGAAAGTGAAAGACAACAGAGGAAAAAGTAGAGTGGAATTATAAAGCCAGACAGAGAGGTAAAACTGATAAAGGGAGCTTAGAAGTAAGAAGCTCTGAAATAAGTGAGCTGAGACGGAAAGAGATTTAAAAAGTCAAGAAATCATTAAGTTTTTAGTTGTGGGAGGAAAGGAGGAAATTTGAAACTAATTTGAGGTTAGGGGATCAGAAATGATCACAGCCTTAGTTTGATTATTTTTTTTAATAGGAAATTTAATGTTTGTAGCAGCCATCTTGAGTTCTTTGTGCCGTTTTGCATTCAGTTCTTCGTTTAACTTCCCTGCTTTATTCACAGCCCCTGCTTACAGGTGCTCATATGAACCCATTGCTTTTGTTTATTGAAAGTATTTGGGATGTGATGGAGAAGATTTTAAACAATGGTTTGACTCTCCTATCATCAATACAAGAACTCAGTCAGAAATTAATGCAATTCTGGATGGAAATAAATGCCATAATCAAAACTAAAGGCCGTTCAACAAAATATTAGAGTATGTGCTTTTCTGGGCCAGGCAGTGTATGTAGACCAGGGATGAAATACACTGAATAGAGAAGTTTGTGAACACCCCTTCTAATTATTGAGCTCTGCTATTTCAGCAACACAGCAACACATACATAATATAAAGTATACATTTCTGGATTTTCCATAGATGAACATTGGCAGTAGGATGGGTATCGAATACCCCAGTAAACTCTCAATAAGACACATTTATGGGTTTCTGCTTCCAACAAATCAGAACTTTCTTCCCTGCTGTCCTAAAACAAAGTTCATAAAGAATTGGTTTGCCAACTTTGATTAAGAACTTTACTGGCTTGCACAGAACATTGAACTCAACTTCATTAGACACCCTGAAAATGCACTGGAATGCCAAAAGTGAGCCAGGGATTATTGTCTAATATCAGAAGCCGACCTTGCCGTCATGTTCTACAGTTGGGGACTGTGGTAGCCTAGCGGTTAAGGTACTGGACTCTGGACCAGAAGGTCTAGGGTTCAAATCCCCCCTGCCACCTTTGGGTCCCTGAGCAAGGCCCTTAACCCACAATTGCTTAGATTGTAATGTTGTATCAATTGTAAGTCGCTCTGGATAAGCTAAATGCTGTAAATGTAAATGTCTAGTGGCAAGACCTTTCAGAAGAACGAAGGCTATTGTTGCAGCAAAGTCAAATCAAGTCAGATTTATTTATATAGCGCTTTTTACAATGGAGCATTGTCTCAAAGCAACTTTACAAGTTTATCTCCTAATAACTACGTCAATCCCAAATTGAGCAAGCCTAGGGCGACAGTGGCAAGGAAAAACTCCCTAGTTCTAGGAAGAAACCTTGGGAGGACCAAGACTCAAAAAGGGACCCAACTTCCTTGGGTGGCATAGACGATAAATCTAAGAGCGAAACTAAAGTCATGGAGTCAAAGTTCGAATAAAATGTGAAGTATGCACATCGACATTAAGTGGCCCGGGTATGGTGGGGCTGGAGCTGATGACGGAAGCAGCTTGAGTGGAGCTACAGCAGATGAACATCATGTGTGGGGCTGGAACTGCCGGAACACAGCTCGGAGAGAAAACAGAAAATGTAATTAGTTATTGATTAAGAGCACAGTGTCTATTAACAATCACTGATGCCATGTGTAGCATGAGACCCCGGCAGCAATTAGCTTATAGCAGCATAGCTAGAAAGAGGAGAACTGGTAGGAAACACAGCCAAGAGGGATCAAATGAGACATTGGCAACCCCACGGGAGGCAGAAGGACAGCAACCCAACGTCTCTGATCACCATAAGACTCTTTGACTATGAACCCCCAGCTCTGCCCTTATTCTAAGGCAAGGATGCCCACGAGTCAAGAGATCACGAGGACCGAAAGGCCCAGTTCAGCCAGACCGCCCACTCGACACTCTCCCGGCTAGCGGACAAGGCAGGCAGGCCAGACATGACTCCAGACTCCGGCCCCAGTGACCCAATGCCATGCATCCTGGTCTAAAAATCTAGTCAAAAGCCTGTGTAAATAGGTATGGTATTTAGCCTAGACTTAAAACTTTGGATAGTGTCTGAAATCTCGAACAAAAGTGGGAAGTTTATTCCATAGTTGGGGGGCCATGTATGAGGAAAGCCTTTCCCCCTGCTGTGACTTTTTAATATCTAGGAACTAAAAAGAGTCCTGCACCCTGTGAACGAAGTAGACGAGTTTGGATTGTAAAACTCTAAGAGGTCACTCAGATAATGTGGGGCAGGCCATGTAGAGCTTTATAAGTTATAAGAAAGTATTTTGTAATCAATGCGGAATTTGACTGGTAACCAGTGCAGTGATGATAGAACAGGAGTGATATGATCAAATTTTCTAGTTCGAGTTAGCACTCGGGCAGCTGCATTCTGAACTAACTGAAGTTTATTTATAGATTTACTAGAGCATCCAGTAAGTAAGGCATTACAGTAATCCAACCTTGAGGTTTAGCGATATTAGTAAAGGTGTTGGGCAAACTCCAAATGAATAGCCACATATTGGATTAATTTTTTTTGGTATCCACAAACATTTGTCCTATGTAGTGTAGATTTAGGTGTGTGAAATAATGGGTTTTGTAAAACCCTAAATAAAATCTGTAACTCAGTTGTCTAACAGGAAAAAAAACAAGTTACTACTTTTCTCGTTCAGTATCCAGTCAATTAAACGTTTTATTTAACACGTTTAAATGTTGGCTAAATACAGTAGACCTTGGGTTCTGATTGTTTGCAAGACGAAAACTGCTAAAAGTCTTAGTCTCGACTCGGCTCTACTACTACCATGTGTGTTTTCTCCACCACAAAAAGTAGCATTGTGATGACCAAGTGTGCTTGGACTCAGAACATTTAAGCACAGTGTGAGCACAGGCCAGTGGGGGACTGGAAAATGGATACAATCACGCTCTGGCACGGTACAGGGCGCCCAGGCGTAATGTGAGTGCATGTTTAGAAAGCAAAAGCGGAGTCTTGCATTTAATTATTTGGCAAATTCCCTTATCCAGAGCAACATGCAACTGATCCAGTCATACAAGGTACAAAATTCAAGCAACTGTGTTTTAAGGGCCTTGCACAAAGACCCTTGCTATTTATGGCAGCTTGGGAGTGTCAGGACTGGAATCCTTCACCTTGTGGTCCGTAGTTCAGTACCTCATTGTTTGTGTCACTACAGTGTTATGCTGCGGTAATGAATTTTACTCAAACAAATCAACACAGCCATAGTCCTCCATCCAAGAAGCGAAAGCCTTAGCCTTAAAAAGCGTCTCGAGTTCATCAGGATGTTGAAGCCATATTATCTTTGGTGTTTACCCAGTGCTCCCTTGTTTTCTGGCTCAGTGACATTACAAGTGCTCTGAAAATCTTGACAGGCCCCCAGATAAACTGTGAGTATACATAAGGCATGTCTGACAGCTGTGTGTGTGTGTGTTTGAAAAGTCGCGGCAGTAGGTGGTTAGTGAGAGTTTGATGGAAGAGGCTTGCTCTGATGAATGTAAGGTGAGAGAGAGCGCTCTTATAAGCTACCCAGGGTGCGTCATGATCCAGCCAATCTGGCACTATTCATATCCTCTCATCTCTCTGTCATCTCTCTCCAGCCTCCTGTAGCTCTCACACCTGTCCTCTAAACACCCCCTGCCTCTTAGACACACACACACACGTACACTCCTGCCACTCAGCTTTGCTAGCATTCAGATCACACTTGCAACGTTTACACCATTCCCCTGCCTTCCATTTGGACTACCCGGCAGTCTGTGTCATTATCAGCACTCAGCTAACTCATTTATAAGGCCATTCGATGTGTCGGAGTCTCTCTCTGTCTCTCTCTCTCTGCCTTTTGCAGTGTCATTTGCCATCATGCAGTAAATGAACATCAGAGGTTGTAAATAGCAAAGTACTTCATTACTCTACTTAAGTATTTTTTTAAGTGTCAGTACTTGATTTTTGTAACTAAATGCTTTTGACTTACTACATTTCAAAAGAAAAATCTGTACTTTTTACTCGCTACATGTGCAAAACATTTTTTCATCTCTTTTTATTGATTTCTCTTTTTTATTTAGACGATTCTAAATAATTCAGACTCTTTACGTTTACAGCATTTGGCAGACGCCCTTATCCAGAGCGACTTACAATTGATACAGTCTTACAATCCAAGCAAATGTGGGTTAAGGACCTTGCTCAAGGACCCAACAGTGGCAGCTTGGCAGAGGTGGGATTTGAACCCTGGACCTTCTGGTCCATAGTCCAGTACCTTACCCGCTATGCTACCACAGATCTTTTCTAAATAACTCAGAATCTCAGGGCATTTTTAACAGAGGATGGGAAGGGGAAGGAGAAGAGCTGAACCTATGATTGGCTGTTATCATGTGATCAGGTAGGAAAAGGACCTCTGATGCACATCCTCATGCCCTTGCTACACATAATGGCACTGAAACACAACCTCCTCACGACATTTACCTTTCAAAACTATTACATTCTTGGCAGAGATACAGCACAGCAGCCGGCCAGAATATAACGACATGTACATTTGCAGCACTTTGCAGATGGCCATATCATGGCGACTTCCATTGATCTAAGCAGTTAAAGGTTAAGGCCTTACTTAAGTGGAAGTTTCATGGACTGGGAACTCACAGCCTTCTGATTAGCAGGGTAGAGCCTTAATCAATAACCATCCCTGTCCCTCCTCATTAACAATTCAAATTCTGTCATCCCCTGTAAGCTATTACCAATCAGCAGACCTGCCTGAGCAATGTTGAACAGACTGACCACTGACAGCTGTGGTTAACCATCGACTGAAACCTGAATGACTGGCCAGTGCCCTCCATATCCACTGATTTAAAGTGAGCATAAGAATGTTTTCTTTTGTCCACAGACTAGAATGATGACATCCAGACAAAAAATGTTCCGTTATTAGACTTTTTGAACATCAGTGCGTCCCAGGGTCCATAATCTCCCTTTGGAATGTCAAAGGACAATGGTGTATTGTATTAGCGTAACTTTCTAGTTATTAAACCCTTTTGGAGTTCGGCATTGTACAGTAGTTCTCAATCACCTCGGAACTTGTCGGATTTCAGTTCTCGACCCATTTGACTAGAAAAACGGTGTTTCAGTACACAGTAGCCTCTGAGATCAGTAGCCTCTGAGTAGCTGAGATCACCTCTGAAACTCTCAGTTCACTGGCGCTTTGCAAGAGTAATTGTAGGCTGGTTGGTGCCTTCTAAGTTCGACCTGCACTCCGTAGGGTTTCCAATCTTCATCTATTCACCAGGTTGCATCCCCATAAACTCCAGAAGTGTGTTCTAGGCTGGGGCTGCAGTTGTCAAAGAACCACACCAGGGATGCCCCCACATTTTAAAAATAGTATAGCTCTTTTTTCCCTGTGTGTGTGTTTTGGTTATATGTGGCAGCACTGTTGTGATTAGGCTAGAATGGCAAACTTTGGTAATATTCTAGAGATTTAGCCTTATAGTGGGGTGAGAATAATTAAACAGCTCGTAATTAAACAATGTTAGTATGTAGGTGGTGTGCATGATTGGCAAAACAATCAGTCATGATGCTGTCTATGTAGAGAGCTGCCTACGAAGGAATAAGGCAGCAAGGACACCCACTTGGTATTGAGAAGTTCTGAATTAATTTGTTCATTGCTGTGCCTTTGTGGAGGAGTTGCCAGTACAGAATGCCAGGGCACTGTTAGTTTTTGTGTGTTGCTACTAAAAGGACAAGAGCATATTATAAATTGAAAAAGTAAAGAAAACTGAAAAGACAAGAATATAGGAAGAAAAGGATAACTGTAGAGAAAAGAGGAAACTGAAAATAAAAGACGTGACTAAAAGAAAAAGAAAGAGAACGCAAAAAGCAAAGAGAATTTAAGCTCATGTTTGAAGTACATTTTGTTACTTGAAGTTTCTCCGTTTGGAAGATTTTTCTTTTGGCATTTGCTTTCTGTCTTTTCCCCACCATTAACTTGCTCAGCAAGAAAGGAGGGAACAGTCTGCCTAGCAGTCGTGCTGCTCAGCGGTACAGCACACGTCTTGTGGTACCAAGTGCAATGGTTCTAGCCCCGATCAGTGTGAGATCCCTCACTGTCACTGCCAATCACACACATGCATGCTCTCCTGTTTTATTGTTTTCCCCTTCTAAGCAACCCTTACCATCCTATTTCCCCAAGCACACCTTGGGAACAAAGGTGAGTTTACTCCACACTTGGGTCCAAACCCTGCTGTCTGGTTACAGTGGAACAATATGCAAGTGTAGTTCTGTGTATGTCTGTGCATAGCAAGAGAAAGAAGGAAAGTGTAAGCAATGACTAGGCTAGAATGACACCTTATCCGCTTCAGCAAATGGAATGCATTAAGAGTGAGACTAGACCAGACGCTTTAACCTCTAGATGACTTTACACACTGGACACTGGAGAACAGAGCTCATAACCAGACACTTAAGTTAGTAAAACTTAATTACGTACAGCATAATGCAAATGATGCGTCAAACACAGTGGTACCTCAGTAAGCAATGATAATTCATTCCAGAAGGCATGTCAAGGGCTGAAAATGACGAGTACCGAAATTTTTTTCCATAAGGAATAATGTAAATTGAATGAACCCATTCCAGACCCCCAGAAAAACCACACTGTATATTATATGCATAATTGTATTGTAAAGGTGCTTCCTGATTTAGGGACATATCCCATGATAAGTTAAATGTTTCATGAACCGATGAGGTTAATATACAGGGGGGCCAACAAAAGTATTTAGTCAGTCACTGATTGTGCAAGTTCTCGTACTTTAGAAAGATGAGAGAGGTCTGTAATAATTTTCATCATAGGTACACTTCAAAACTAATGAGAGGGACAAAATGAGAAAAAAAAAATCCAGGGAACCAGGAAATCACATTGTAGGATTTTTAAAGAATTTAATTGTAAATTATGGTGGAAAATAAGTATTTGGTCAATAACAAACGTTCAACTCAATACTTTGTAACATAACCTTTGTTGGCAATGACAGAGGTCAAACGTTTCCTGTAAGTCTTCACCAGGTTTACACACACTGTAGCTGGTATTTTGGCCCATTCCTAAATGCAGATCTCCTTTAGAGCAGTGATGTTTTGGGGCAACACGGACTTTCAACTCCTTCCACAAATTTTCTATGGGGCTGAGGTCTGGAGACTGGCTTGGCCACTCCAGGGCCTTGAAATTCTTTTCACAGAGCCACTCCTTTGTTGCCCGAGCGGTGTGTTTGGGATCATTGTCATGCTGGAAGACCCAGCCACGTTCCATCTTCAATACTCTCACTGATGGAAGGAGGTTTTTGCTTAAAATCTCACGATACATGGCCCCGTTCATTCTTCCCTTAACACGGATCAGTCGTCCTGTCCCCTTTGCAGAAAATCAACCCCAAAGCATGAAGTTTCCACCCCCATGCTTCACAGTAGGTATGGTGTTCTTGGGATGCAACTCAGCAATTCTTTCTTCCTCCAGTTGAGTTTTTCCCAAAAAGTTCCATTTTGGGTTTCATCTGACCACAGGTAGCCATTAATACAGGTAACGAGTGGCTAGGACATAAAAGCTACTTTAAAGAAGAATTTACGGTCTGTGCGAGACAGAAATCTTGCTTGTTTGTGGTTGACCAAATACTTATTTTCCACCATGATTTCCAATGATTAAATTCTTTTAAAATGTGATTTTTTGTCTCTCATAGTTTTGAAGTGTACCTATGATGAAAATGACAGACCTCTCTCATCCTTTCTTCTAAGTAGGAGAACTGCACAATCAGTGGCTGACTAAATACTTTTTTGCCCCCACTGTATGTAAACTGAAGCATTTATTACGCATGGTTTTGTTGGCATTCATCAACGTACAGAGATGCGTTACTCATCCTTACTGGTCGTGTCTTTGCTTGTTCATTAGCTCATGTTTGGACTAGAGACTGTTTCGATCAACAACCTGTTCCACGGACTGTATAGCTGCGTTATAATCTACCGCCATACCATCTTTCAGTACCATCTTTCAACTCTAGACACAGCACGCCTACTATACCTTGCTCTTATCTCAACCTCTTCCATTACTTCCTTTGTTAAGGATCAACCTATGCTCTTGTCTTTCTCTAATATAAAAATATGTCCCTACCCGCTCTCTTCCCAGGGAGGCTGGGACCTTCATAGGTCTTAATAAAGCGCTCATTTTATATCTGAGCTACAAAGTGTGTCTCTTGCAAGTGAAAGATAAAATGAGAACGCAAGAGTACAGGAGGAGGGGGAGGGCGAACTGTTAATGAGCTCGTGTTCTCTCTTTCGTGGCCACGTGGTCGTCTCCCAGGCAATCTTGCCCTTCACGCACACCATACTGCCCTTTCATTACCCACAAATAAGAACAGCCGTAATGGTGCGGCGGTATTTCAGAATCCCAACACCAATAAGTATGTTTACTAGCTCTGAGCAGCCTGACGGGGAGCACGTCGAATCCAAGCCTTCAAAAGTGCCAAATTACCCTCCTGTTAATGCGTTAAGCAGCCTGTCAATTACGCTGCGCAGTTGACGAAAACAAAAGATAGCCATGCCATACTGCACCGGCAAGGAAGCAGCAGAGATTCCATTTTGTAGCATGCGGCATAGCGCAGCGTGTCCTTGAATTGATTTTTCGAGCTCAAATGCTATTTTTAATCAACACCGATTCCCTTCTGGGAAGCCAGATGAGAGGATCCAGTAGCGATCGGATCACCAAAAAGCCTGTCCAGTGACACTCGGGAGTGCGAGCTGGCGCTCAGTTATCGCGCCCGACTCCTGTCAATGTCACACACCCACACATGGTCTCACGCGCACACATACAGAGATTAACAGGAAGCATCACAAGTCACTCGCTGCTCTCGGTCATATTGCTTTCACTCTCTGAGGCCCGCGGATATTGAGCTTCGACTAGGACATGGTCTAACACTTCAGCATATGGCTAATAATGTGATAATAAAAACTATAATAAGTGAGAAATTATGTCTACTCAGGCTAGACAGAATAAGGTAAATCAATTTAAAGGTGACACATTATAGCCCCTTTTCCCTGACTTCGAACTGTTCCCTGGAGTCCTAATTAAACGACTGTGACATCCTTTGGTGGAAATTCCACCAGGATCAAACACCACGGCACCCTTTTCACCATTTATAAGCAACACTTTTTTTTTAGCAGTTTGAGACTGTGCATGTTGCTTTACATGTAAGCTCTACTGTTAAATACCATCTGCTTAATGAATTTGTTGTATTATGTCTATTTAAACATTCACATTAAATAACTGGCAGGTCTTAGAGCTAACAAAGCTAAGTTCACTTCACTATATGGACTGAATGTAATGTAATTCAGTTTCTGCGTGAGGAATCGATCCCAGCTATTTTAAGGTTGCCTCTGCGTTTAGGACAGTTGAGTCATAACTCACAAACTCGACTCGACTCATATTCTGCTTATTTTTTATTTACGTTTTAGTGGTCACTGCACTTTGCAGTTCTACAATCATGGACTGTAGTCCATCTGGTTGTTTACATCCTATGTTTGTCCCCTTTACTCTGTTCTGTATGGTCAGGACCCCCACAGGACCAGCACAGATCAGGTATTATTTGGGTTGTGGATCATTCTCAGCCCTGCAGTAACACTGATGTGTTGGTGGTGGTGGTGTGTTAGTGTGTGTTTTGCCGATATGAGTGGATCAGACCCAGCAGTGCTGCTGGAGTTTTAAACACCCAGTGCCACTGCTGGACTGAAAGTAGTGAATGCCAAAACAATCCAGCCACCAGGCTCCTGTAGGCAGCATCCTCAAGGCGACACCTTTTCCAGGGACATGCATGGATTTTTCAGCAAGACAACGCAAACGAGCCATATTTAGAACTGATATGCAAATCCATTCCAATCTTTCTTTGAGAAACATTGTTTTAAAGCATTTCAATAATTTTCTCACGCATCTGTTGACAAATTGGAGATCTTCTCCCCATCTTTACTACTCAAACACTCAGACTCAAATCTTGATTACAATAACCTGTTGACATGACCTGTTTGAAATCACATCATTAATTTTTTTTACCTCATTACTAGGCCTAAATTGCCCCCATTGTTGGAATGTGTGGCAGGTCTGAAAGACTCGAATGAATGTTTATTAACAAATGAAATGAGGTTGACCAAGTAAAAACATTAAATTAGATCTTGGGTTCATACTGTCTGCAATGAAATAGAAGTCAAACTGAATGTAACGTAAAGGAACACAGGTCATTTGCATATCACAGCTTATTTGTATTCAGTGTGTAAGACTATGACCAAGGTACCGGTAAATAAACCTTGCACACTAACACTTGTCCGTCTATCTCACCCCTGTGTACCATGAACAGCTATATGCTTATTTTAAATGACCTGGGTGCATTGAGATAGTTAGACCATGTAGCACTGTGGTAGCCTAGTGTTTAAGGTACTGGACTATGGACCGGAGAGTACAGGGTTCAAATCCCACCTCTGCCAAGCTGCCACTGTTGGGTCCTTGAGCAAGTCTCTTATAACCTATAATTGTTTTGGATTGTATCAGTTGTGAGTCGCTCTAGATAAGGGCGTCTAGATGTAAATGTAGCACAATAAGAGAATTGAGAAATCATGGCTTTAAACTGTAATTTCATCTATGGAAACTGGATAAATTTGCTACTCATTCATCAGCATTGGGATCAAAATTGGTCTGAAATGCTAAAGAACAGATCAGATCTGGCATATTTTCCAGATATTCCAATAATGTATTTGATTCATTGCTCATGTGATATTGACTGACAGAATCCTAATGATGCACGTCAACAATAGCCTTCCACTGTCACAACTGTCAGGTTTTGCCTGACTTGCTTCTGGAGAGACTACTGGATCATGGTGAACATGTCAATATCATCTCAGTTTTGGGCTACAGCCAGTCTTAAGAGCTTCGAAGTCAAAGTCACACTGAAGATTTAAACAGTGGAATGGAATGGAATTATTCACAGTGAATTACAACTTGCAACTGCATTCTTACTGTTACAACACCAGGCTATAACATGCTATTAGCCACCTGTTATGTAAATGTGTGGTGTGTGTTATCTGTTTGTATGTGTAATGTACACACACAGACACACAACAGACCAACAGTGAGTGCATTTACTATGCATTTAATAATCCAATCATAGTTGAATTTCTGCATTTATGGGAATAGAAATCAGATTAAGAAATCCGATAAAGAGCTGGATTTTACTCCAGTAATTGGATTACTCATAACATGTACACCAGTTACCCTATTATAATCAGCGTTTTCAGTCGGTACATGTGCACAAGGCTTCCCCCATGGTTGCCCAGTCCACATTTCTAAAGACTTTATTTGGCCTCTTGTTCCATTGACATAAGCAAGGTTTTTTTTTCTTGGCTGGAACTGGTAACCCCGAAATTAAATGCGACACAGAATTAAAGGCAGCAAAACGGCTATCGAACACTTTGGGGAGACTCAGATATCTGATATAAACCTGGATATCTGATTCCTCAAGTACATGTATACTTGTTGATTGGGTTACCAACAAAATTTGATTATTGGATTATTAAGTGCATGTAAAGCACTCAGTGGCAGCTTCTTAGTGCTGGGGCCTCCTGGTAGATAGTACAGTGCAACCCAGTCTCAGAGAATTGCCTATTTGGTCTGTCCTTTGGTTAGATGCCTGACATAAAACGTTTGTCTATATATATATTTTCTCATCAACTTCATATGAAAAATGGCATTATATATTTCCTGAAACCAGGACTGTGACATTCTTTTTATAGTGCCGTGGAGAAATTGCAAAGTAACAGTTCTGACACAGAGCAGAACCTTTTAAACTAAAGCGGAAAGTGGCCAAGCGGTGCTCTTTAATTTTTAACAAGGATTTTTATGTATTGTTTAAATTTTAGCTGCTCATTTTTTTTTACGTGAACTACAAATCAGCTGAAGGAAAACCCATAAAACTAATAGAACTGAGTTCATTTAAGGGTGGGGCTTTAACAGCCACGTAGATGTCAGAAATTCGGGATTGTCTCAAAGTCTGAATTCACACCTGCCTGTTACACAATGGTGTGGAGAAAATGGCAGAAGGTCAGGCCAAGATAACTCATGCTGTCCAACGCTGTGGGCATAATCCTACTCGATAAATTCCCAATTGATCCGCTTATCTCTCTTTGAAATGTGCCTGTGGCTATAAATCCCAAGGTGGAGAGGAACTGAATATGTAATAATGTGTTTGCTCCAGCTTTGCTCAAGCACAAATCCAACAACATTTGGTTTGAAATGCAGCAGCTTCTAAGAAGACTGCTCTTTTTTTTTTAAACAAAATCTACACAATCCCTGAGAACATACAGCCTTTATAATAAGCCATGTGACAAATCCTTTAGTAATGAGATCTACCTTTTTGGTTTCTGTGTAATAGCCTAGACATTTCCTACGTCGTACATGTCTTACATTTTACATGTACTTATGTATTGCTTGCCCGTACTCCTCAGTATTTATTTGGGAAGGATTGAATTAACCTCCTGAGTTCCCCAGAATCACCAGCAGGCCTCTAATCAAACATTTTCTAAAATCATATTTGCAGAAATAAAAGCAGTGTCATTGAGGTCACCCTGCATAGCTCAAATTTGTGTTTTGACTCTTGACGATTCCCATACAGTGGAGGTAAAAAAGTATTTAGTCAGCCACTGATTGTGTAAGTTCTCCTACTTAGAAAGATGAGAGCGGTCTGTAATTTTCATCATAGGTACCCTTCAACTATGAGGAATGGAAAACATACAAGACCATTGATAAACAGTTCCATCGACTCTCCTCTGGTCAGTTCCTCATCTTGTTCTATCTGATCTTCATCATATCCTCACTATCCTGGCTTTTTTCTCACCATCAGCTTAGCCACCCAGCGCGACTCTCCTTTTTTTGCACTCTGTGTTAGCTTAACTACTATAGCCCTGCGGTATATTTACTTTCCGTTCACCTTTAGCTTTCTCTCCCTTTTTTGATATCCCCCTCATGGAGTGTGTTTGTGTCCTTCATTGTGTTGTCTTCCAGTATGTGTGTGTAATTGCTTATTGTCATCAGTTAGTCTTCATATTTCAGAACTGCACCTAGCCTTGTTGCACCTAGCCTAATAAACTATTATGTCCAGCTCTGTCTCAATGGGTATTAAGGGGTCCAAATTGTGCCAAGAAAATATTCCCCGGACCATTACACCACCAGCAGCCTGAACCATTGATGCAAGGCAGGATGGATCCATGCTTCATGTTGTTTACGCCAAATTCGGATCCTACAATTCAAATGTCTCATCATACTAGACGTTCTTCCAATTTTCTATTGTCCAGTTTTGGTGAGCCCCTGTGAGTTGTAGCTTCAGTTTACTATTCTTAGAGTGGCACCTGGTGTGAACTGCCGCTAACTGCATATTTTCTCTTTTTCAGCCCATTGTAAACCCTAGTGATGGCCATGCATGAAAGTCCCAGCAGATCAGTAGTTTCTTAAAAACTCAAAGCAGCCTATTTAGCACCAACATCAACAAAAATGGCATATTCATACCAACAAAGTCACTTAAATCATCATTCTTCCCCATTCTGCTGCTCAGTTTGAACTTCAGTAAGTAGTCTAGACCATGTTTTGACCATGTCTTGACCATGTGGGACTGTGGTAGCCTAGGTAAGGTACTGGACTATAGACCAGAAGGTTCAGGGTTCAAATCCCACCACTGCCAAGCTGCCACTGTTGGGTCCTTGAGCAAAGCCCACAATTGCTTGGATTGTAAGACTGTATCAATCGTAAGTCGCTCTGGATAAGGGCGTCTGCTAAATGCTGTAAATGTTTAAATGCACTGAGTTGCTGCCATGTGATTGGCTGATTAGATATGGTGTGGTAGATATGGTATGTGTATATATGTATATAATAAAATGTATTGGTTAGCTCATCATCATGGTAACCTTTGTTCCAATCTCCCTTGATGACCGGTCATGTCTGAGGCCAGACAGAGGATCACTGCCCAGTGCTGTAACAGTGACCTGGACTGCCAGCCCTGCTCTGAACTGGCATTATATCCAGTTTGTGCATATGCCTGCACCTGGTGAATTCTGGGATATGCTCATAATGTGGACAAGCATCAAATGTATGGCTTGACTGTCAGGATTATGATAATGCACCACCATTATCATCTTCCATCATATTTTCACAGTATGTACCATAAGACTTTCAGTGTAGTCTTATGGTCATATACCTAATATTTCATAGCAGGATGACTTACGACTGCAATTCTTCTTCATACCTTCTCTTAGGTAAGCGCTTTTAGAGGACATTTTGCTGAGATGGATAGACTTTGAGATTTCTTAACCCCCACATGCATGGTCACTGAACACATGGGTAACATGCTGAATTAATCTGAGCTACTTGTTACACTCTGAAAGGCATGCTTGTTATTTAAATCTAATATACAGTACATATGATTTGCACATTTGCACATACTGCTGAGATGAGTGTTCGTAAACACGATGCAATCAGAATAAATTCATTTGAAATTCGATACATTTTGCATGCGAATAAATACAGTGGAGGAGCTT